>JBBHKE010000420.1:17457-142432 GCA_037447655.1 Zygnema cylindricum | reverse complement strand
GCGTTATTTACTCTAATTACGATTCGCGGTGTAGTAAATCAATGCTCGTTACACGAGCATGGGCAGTATCCTGTTTATTTTGCCCGTTGATCGTGCTCGTTGATTGTGTCCCTCGATCGTGCCCGTTATACGCGCATGGACCGTGTCCTGTTTATCAAAACGTTGAAGTACTATTGTACTATTTTGGACGTCCGTACGGGCACTTGTAGACGCGACCCAAAACAACACAACGATTAACACAGAATCTTTATACGTACTTCTTGAAACGGAAGGCTAGCCGCTTTGAAGTTACCCGTTTAGTGCATAGTTCAAAAGTAGGTGACCGTACGCCCATACAATATGCCTATTGTACGCAAAACATACAATATGCCCTTAAGACCCATATTGTATTGGCCGCAAAATGAAATAAATTAGGGACAGGGTTGAGTTGCACATCGATCGATAGAGAATTGAGCGACATGTCAAAATTTTGAAAAAAAATCGGACAAAAACAAATATTTCTGTGAGTTTTGAGGGACTTTTTATTTAAACCGTCAGATTTGGACGATCGGACGGTCAGTGATCAAAGTAGGCGATTTTAAAAAGATCACATGAAAAGCCCATAACACAATTTACGAAAGGACAATCTGTCATATTAGCGTCTTCAATTTTGAGGGCCACACTAAATAAAGCCTCAAATTGACCAACCAGGCAGTATGGGACGACAAAAAAAATAAAATACCACACTGCCAAAAAAATTACCAAAACCTACGGACCAACCCCGTTGGCGTTCACACGGTCGAAACGCGGCTGTCAGACGAATGTGTGTGAACGGGATTTTTTACGACATGGTTTTTTTCCCATTTTAGAACGCACATTCTCATGCGTCCGCGGTTACTAAATCTAATTTATTGTACTTTTTAACTTAAAAAAGGTACATTTATGTACGATATGACACTGACCGTACACCACTCTAGTTAAGAGACAACGTACTTTCATTTTTTACGGTACTTGGAAAATAACCCTAATTAGGGTAATGAAAAATATAGAGTAAACTACGCTATTTGAGAATTTTCCCGGTTTTTTTTTTCCCGGTTTTTTTTCCCACGGAATGTCATCCTACGCCGTGTCAGTTCGCTAAAAAATTCCGTCCGGCGGCGTGCGCTGTACTTTGATCTTACGTCAGATTCGGACGTTCGTACAGGAGTGTGCACGATGCACACACATACAGTATGCCTACGTTGCGAGAGTTTTGTGCAAAGTTTTGTGCGCCTACCAAAGGCCTACCATAAAAAAGCCTACTTTTGAACTATGGTTTAGTGACGTTGGTCGAGGGACAACGATACCCGTTTGCTGACGTCGCCCGAGGGACACGTCGTTTATCATGCTCGTTACAAATCAAAACATATAACTACTATTATACCGTTATGGACGTCAGTACAAACATTTGTTGATGCGACCGAAATAACACAACGATTGACTCAAAATCAAGCAAAGAAGTAACGACACAAAATCGTACTGCTAAAAAAGGACAATTAGCTTCTGAATTGAGCATCTTATGATCGGACGGTCACCAACGAAGGATAAACGGCGGAATACTCATTAATGTAGGTGGCGACTTTTTCCATATTCATTGACAAGATCGAGCATCGAGATCTGATGGTCAAAAACGATTGCCGAAGGGGTACTTTAGGCTGAGGGACAAAGGTACTCGGTCGATGACGTAGGCCGAGGGACAAATGTACTCGGTCGATGACGTAGGCCGAGGGACAAATGTACTCGGTCGCTGACGTGGGCCGAGGGACAAAGCTACCCGATCGCTGACGTCGGCCGGGGGACACGGCGTTTAGGGGTGCAGACGGCCGGAAAGTGTGTATATTTAAAGGTTTTCCAACGGACGACCAAAGGTCTATAATTTGTAGTGTTGTGTATCGGTAAGGATTTGTCGGTAACCGATATGGGCCCTTTTCCGGGTTGCCAATAATCGAATATTGGTATGATATATCGTTATTGGTGTATCGCCGATAAATAACCGATATTTATCGGTTATTATTGGCGATAACACCAATATCGATAAATATCGGCGATATATGTAAAGATCGTAGAGATAAATGTACGGCCGATACACTCAACCGTACGTGTTATTCCCCAGACGCGTCGCGGACCCCCTTCCCCCCGATTTTGGTGAAAAATCGCAATGAATAAACATATATTTTTACTATTTTATAAATAACTAATATCAATATATAAATAAGGGAACGTTGTTCGCCTTCGGGGAAACCCTTATATAGGCGTCGTGTCTATCTCGATTTTTTACTGTCACACAGCCGTACCGCGGGCACGATGTAGCGTTGCCGCCCGTCGCGGTACAGACCGTCGTACTGTGGCAATATTCTACGCTGTCGCCCGCTTGCTGGCGTAATTCTACGCTGCCGCCCGCCCGATGACATAATTTTACGCTGTCGCCGACCGACATAATTCTACGCTGCCGCCCGGTGGCGGATTATACGCTGCCGCTTAGTGGCGTAATTTTACGATGCCGCCAGCTGGCGTGATTGTACGCTGCCGCTCAGTGTCGTAATTCTACGTCGCCGACAATATACGTTGCCGTCCGTTGGCGTAATTCTACGTTGCCGCTCGGTGGCGTAATTCTAATTCCACGATGCCGCTCGGTGGCGTAATTCCACGCTGTCACTCGGTGACGTAATTCTACGATGTCGCTCGGTGGCGTAATTGTATACTGCCGCCAGCTGGCGTAATTCTACGCTGCCCCCCGTTGGCATAATTCTACGTCGCCGCCCGTCAATGGTACATATAGTCGTACCCGGCACAATGTAACGTTGTCGTGCGACCGTCCGCAGTACGGACCGCCGTACCGATGGCGTAATGCAACGTTGCCGCCCGCCAGTATTCACGAACAACCATCGACAGTACCGAAAAAAAAAACACACTTTAAGCTGATCAAATCACCCTATAGTTTAGTTCCCATGCAGAGTGTATTACTATTGTTAAGAGAAAAAATACAAAATGAAGAATCGGTTTTTTCGATTAAAAATTATAGACCTTTGGCTGTCGTGTTGAAAACCTTAAATATGCGATATCTATGTGCGCGCGAGGCGGTGTCTGTACGTCCGCGCGACCCAAAACAAGATGTCCTTTATGACCACAACCCATGTTCCCATGTGCTGTCAGTGCAAAATTGATGCTTCAACATACATCGCAAGAGAAAAAAAATAAAATGTACGCGTGTGCCATCTCGGCTCAATTGATGTCTAAAAATACATATCAAATGAAAAAATACGAAAAATTGTAATTCGTAAGAAACGGTTATTAATAGGGGTATACATTATTGTTGTTATTGATTTACAATTCACATCACATGCAAGTATGTTGCTAAGTCGTGAAATATACAAACAATAATAATACATCATTGCATTTTTTTGTTTTAAATTGGGGTTGATTTATGAAAACGACACAAAATGTGTAGATGTCAGGAGCATACATTACTTCACTATTGCAGTTTGAAAGAGTTTATGATGCGTATGTGACCCTAACGCAAACACCCTATGGTTGTTGGTGCAAAGTGTGTAGACGTGAGTGCGCATATTCGAGCTGAAGAATAACTCACAATATGTGATCCGGCAATGTACGAACCGACAAGATGTGAACTAGCAATATATGAACCTACAGGATATGAATCGCCAAAATACGAACCGACAATATATAAATCGCCAATTTATAAACCGACAATATATGCACCGACAATATATGAACCAACAATATATGAACGAACAACAAGAAAGAGGGAGAGAGGGGATATAGAAGATGAAGAGGGAGAGAGAGAGTGAGAGGGGAGAGACAACAAGAGAGAGGGACAGGGAATAAAAAACAAACGAGATAGGAAAAAGAAAAGGGCGTTGAATCAGTGTGTCTAACAGTAATAGCAATCCATGGTGTATTTAGATGTTTCCATAAACAGGAGAAAGTAATACAATGTGAAAATTGACATTTCTTTTACAATAGTGAAATAAAGAAGTTTCGAAAGAAACTTATCCGTTAACATTGTTAGAGCTATAAAAAGTTAATATAAAAAATTATGTTTAATCCTAATTGGGTTGTTAACGTTTTAAAGTAAACTACATAGGTATACATACTTTGACACACTTATGTTCTAACACTACTATTTATTCAATGTAATATTATTGCTGTTTGGAAGTGTGCATGTTTTATATGCTTATACCATCACTCTATGGTTGTTGTCCCAATAAAAGTTGCACAGAGACTCTTTACATATAATGCATGTCGTACAATTGCTTATTGAACACATAAACTTATATTTGTATACTACTTTGGTAAGGCTCAAGAAAGCGTGATAAAATAACACACGATACATGCCCATATAAGAAGCATAACAAAACACGACACGAATCATGTCCGTGTAACGGGCATTGATTAACTTATGTGAATAAAAACATATTGTGTAACAAAACACACCAACATGAGATCTGTAGCTAAAAATAAACATTTGATTTATAACAGTTACACATAGATATAGGCGGAGAATGGTTAGTTAAGTATAGTTAGTCAGTTGAAATTGCTAGAGCCACACACCATTGAACATTATTACAAAGGTGACACCCAGTCATCAATAAACCCATTTAATCTCAACTACAATATTCCTGTTGTGAAGTAGACTAAATATGATTATGAACTTCAAAACATGTTTGTTTGCACAGAATGACATCTTACACATGGGACATTCTCTCGGTTTAAAATTGTCTATATTTGTGTTGTAAATCAAAACACCCTATGGTTGTTATCCCCATATATAATGTACATTTATATAGTTCATAAAAAAACCCACCTGTAGTTGTTCCCAAATATATATAGTACAAAAACTCTATACAACCTTAAACACACACAACACAACCTCTATACAACCTTAAACACACACAACACAACCTTTGCCTGTGTAACAGGCATTGATTTACTAGTAGAGCAAATAGTCAAGCTATTCGTCTTCGGCAGGATTCGATTTACTAGTAGAGCAAATAGTCAAGCTATTCGTCTTCGGCAGGATTCGAATCTGCGCAGGCAAAGCTCAGCCCACATCATTTTAAGTTTTGCTCGATAACCAGTCTGACATGAACATATGCTGTTTCTGTATGTGTTTAAAAAAATAATAATATTATATATTAACTCACTCGCAGAACCATTTTCTTGTTAAGTAAAGTGCGGGAGGTTCGAACAGTCTACTTGACCCGGTTTTAAGACGTACACCGGTTTAAGAAGTACACGACAGCCTGTACTCGCCAGGTTGTCAAAGTACATTTTCACGGAGTATCCGCAGCGACAGTACAGCATTTCTCGACGTTTCTAATTTTTCGATATGATATTTTATTATTAAATATTGTGTGTGTGTGGTATGTGTTGCTTTTAACACGTCGTTGAAAATCAATAACGCAACGTTCAAACCTTGATAAGCACGTAACATTTAAATCGCCGACAAATGATAGTTGTTACCGACAGCTTAATAGGATTGCCGTCAAATATGACCGTCAGTAAATTCACAGTACGGACTGTAAAGTACGGCGGTAATGCCTGGAATCACCGTGCATCGCTATTTATGTAAATAATTTTTTTCGCCACTAAAAGCATTTTTTCTTCGTACACAATTGTCGGATTTTGAATTTGAAACCGCCAATCAAAAGCTGAGAATGTTGAATTTCAATCGCAACCGTCAAATCTGAAATCTAGTAGTGTGTACGAAGAAAAGATGTTTTAAGTGGCTAAAAAAACATTAACCCTAATAGCGATTTAAGGTATACTGGAATGGTACAAATTATTGAAATTAACGACCATATTGCTGGTATGATAAAATACGGTGCGTCTCCGGCTATTTTTGGGAGCGTCCGCAGCCCAAACCCTAACTTTCAATTGTTTCGTCCAACGGCTCAACGGGATTCTGTACATGGAAATGGAAGAAGCACAAAAACCGAAAAAGGAGAGCTTAGGAAAAGTATCAACCATGATGGAAAAGTGGAAAACCCACCGTATTTTTCATTTTTTATTTTTTTCTCGATGCTCAACCATGGAAACGACAGCATGGCGGTACGGATTTTTTTTTTTACCCTAAACTATTTCCACGATCTCTCTACTTTTTAGGTCTTCATACTTAAATACTTATCTCTCATTTTTTATGGCAATGTTTTCTGACACCATGGTTTGGTGAAGCTCACATAATGCTTGTAGTTAGGAATATGTAAAGAAAAAGGAGAGGAGAAGAATATACTGCGTTTCCAATTGTTTTTTGCAATTAAACCTAAGTTATGAAGGAGGCTATTCCGTGCCATTTATTTTTTCAGTTTGAAGAAAAAAATATAAAAAAAATGTTTGACGAGCGCTTTGTCGCGAGGTGCTCCCTCGAATTTCATTTTTTTCTTTGAGGAACGGCGGGCGTCTCATGCGAAATATATTTAGATATTGGCATGCTGCCACGTGTCAGTAGATGTGTCACAAGTTGTCCTTGAAAGCGTATCATTTTCTCAAAACGGCGGCGGGTCGCCACGTTACCACGAGCAAATGTTGAGCGAGGAAAAAAGATTCGCGCAATTTTTTACGCCGGCACCTACCAGTTTTTATTGGATTCAAGTATCGTGAAGGACCTGGAAGGAAACAGAAGTTCCATAAATGGATCAAACAAAACGCCGCCAACGTGGACCCCCCGACAATATATATATTTAACAATTTTGGAATTTATTATTATTTATTAAAATATAAACTTTGATTCCGATGTCAACAAGTGTTCGTGTCGGAGTGGTTATCGAGCAAGACTAGAAATCTTGTGGGCTATGCCCGCGCAGGTTCGAATCCTGCCGAACACGTTTTGAATTTTCGTATCGAATATATTGCAAGCTTGACCGGTATATTTTGGCGGTGCAAGATTGTGTTTTCCGATGCTCTTGATACAACGATGACGGTGTGCTATAGTTCCATGACGATTTCATGATACGTGCTCTAAAAGTGTGGATTTCTCGTAAAAAAACCAATTCAACATCCAAACTACATAATAGTGTTCATACTTAATAGTACTAAATTACGCCGTAATCGCTACTAGCGTCAATGTTACTTCCGCCCCTTATTCTTCGTGCCCACTTGTCTCAAAATTAATCGACGCTTGCGATGGAAAGGAAGGATCTTAGGATATGTCCCCATGTACGTGTAACTTAGCGAATTACTTTGTATTTTATCGCGGATCCGCCGGCCCCGGTTTTCAAGTGTCCCTATGCGTAAGAACGAAATCGTAACTTACGTTTGTGACGATTGTATACGTCGACAATACCTGTGACGGTTGTCAACGTCTACAATCTGTGTTGCCGCACTTTATTTTTGCTTTGCCCTTTTTCTAAAAGGGAAAAGCATTGTAGTCGCCTTCGTCTCTGGTGACAACTAGAACTGACCGTCGACTTTTTTTGTGTAAGATCTTGAGCCGTTGAGTGATTTGAGTTTTGATTGGCTTTGTCATGTTCCAATTTTGATGTAATGAAAATAGACACGTGGTACAATCTTATTTGTTGTATTTCGCGTGGTTGTAGTGGTATGATTAAAGGCCAGGCAAAATTGACGTCACGCCAAAATGTCGTGTTATCAATGCCTGTTGAGTAACGTACAGTAACGGCGCGAGGCGTCGTAAAGCGAAATTGGAGTGAAAGGAGTGAAAGGCGACGTGGACCCCTTCACACGCGACCTTCACTCCTAAAAATGCAAGATTTTGAACCGTACTTTTCACTTTGACTTGAAGTTTGGTCTCCCAAACGCAAGTGTTCGGAGCGGTAAGTGCTATCGCGTCACACCATATCACCACCATAATTTTACTCATAGCGTCACGTAAAATGGCCGTACAAAATACGTACAGTACTATTCATTACACATAGTACTGTACAAAAGGCCCTTAGCAACCAAAGGGCTTAGGGTGAGGTTCCATTAGGGGGAAAATGCCGTTTTTTACACAAAACCGTACTGTTTTGTACAGTGCCGTACCAAAAAAAATAGAATGTCAGAAAAATAAGCCTACTGAATGAGGGATTTGATACTCCACGTTTATGGGCGTTAACGTGGACCATCGGATTCATAATCGGATAAGCGATCGTCTGACACTTTCAGTTCGCAACAAGTGACCCGGAGTAGGTCAATTCTATGCGCCTGAACGTATAACATCGTGCCACGTGGAAAAGTGAAAAAATATCCACGACGACCGCGCGACCAGGTGGGTACACGTCGCACATGACATATGCCATCCGCCAGGGAGGATGCGAGGCCATCGGAAGCCGCAAGAAAATATTTGACGGAGGATATTGTTTCACGCGTCTGTCGCCATCCACTAACCATTCTGACATTTTCGTACGTTTCTACAAATCTTAAGTTTCCTCCGCTCGTACAGATTTTATTCAATACGTCGTGCGAGTCACTTTTTACTTTCGTGGGTAAAAATTTGTGGTCACAATTTGCTGTCAGAGATTCTGTAAAGATTACTAGAATCACATTCATCTACTACGTGGACTAATCAAACTGTGCTACGCAATTATAATGTCAGTTACTGACCCGACACAATGGAACGGTCGCTTCAGTAAACGAATTTTCGACGTTTACTGAGACCGCCTAATGGAACAACGCTCTTAGCAACCAAAGGGCAAAGCACCGGGTCGCCCACGACTATTATTTGGAACTGCTTGTGACGTCGCATGTTTTACCGTGACATTTTAGACGTACCGCCTTCTACCCTTAGACGTACCGCCTTCTACCATGTGCCGTTTCACGGTTGAAGAAGATGCGATTTGCCCTTTGCGTCACTTGTCCGGTAGACGTGAAATGGCATCAGAATTTGGAGACCCTTGAAAAAAAAATTTGTACTGGACGAAAACGGACAAAACTAAACAAATTCTTACTTTGTGACTGTTGAGAAGACGGAGAGAAGACATAAACGGAATCCTGCCGAACACGTTTTGAATTTTGTTCTTGAATACATTACAAGTTGACTGACATATTTGGCAGTGCAAGATTATTTTTATATATATCTCTTTCTCTTCATCTTTTCCCCCTTCTTACTTTGTGACTGTTGAGAAGACGGATAGAGGACATAAACGAAAGTAAGGAAGAAGGAGAAGGCTTTCATACGGCAGGATTGGTTTTTTATTATTTAAAGTTTTAAAGTTTTTATAATTTAAATTTTTCTAAAACCCAAAAAAAAAAGCCTTATAAAAAACCCTATCTGTTTTTTCTTTTTTTAATTCCAAATGAAATCATTCCTTCGTAAGTTAAAAATAAATAACAAAAACTTAAAAAAAAGAACTTTAAAAAATAAAAAAGCCTTAAAGGTAAAAACTAAAAATCATATAAAAATCCTCATCATTTTCATAAACCATATTAAAAAAAAAACTCTTTACAAAAATTTATCATTTTATTTTTTAGAGTTTTTTTTTATTTTTAATAAAAAAAATAATGATAATTCAATTAATCTTTTTTGGTAATTTGTTTGTTTGTTTTTATTTTTTTTAGCAACCTTCACCATAATCAGCATGGGTTTGTTTGTTATCAAAACAACGGTCTTAATTAATGTGGAATTAGAGTAAAACTTTTCCCAATCTATGAGCTAACGAAGTTAACATTATCTATTTGTAGTTCATTTAACTTTCGATCGTACATTTACAAAAAATAAATTATCATTCATATAGATTCGTACCTTTATATTCACTTTAGCTATCATGGTGTTGGCGACAACGCTTGTAAATTCTGTAAAGTGTAGAATTTAACAAAATAATTGGTCACGCCCATAGTAGATAGTGATTGCAATAGCGCATTTAGCCTGGAACAAGGGTTTAAAAAAAATAAAAATAAAATCTAATTGCAAATCTATGGATTTATTGGCGAATAACATATTGAAATTGATACTGTAACGGTGAGGTCACATCGAAAGGTCTGTGTAATTGTACGGCCAACAATATTTTTGTAACACAGGCGACTCGGTTACATCGGTAATGTTTGTAAAGTTGCGTGTATTAATTTGAGTGGTACCATGTAAGTCAAAGCTCAGATGTTGAAAATCTCAAAATTTTTACAAACCGACCAATTTCAATGTGAAATCTTTACTTTCGTACTATATCGCTAAACGAAATATGCGCACTTGTATCACTAAACCTCGTTTTTTTCGCAGACGCTCTATCGTTTTTAGCGTTTGCATTTCTAACCTTTGCCTTTCGAAATGAAAACTAGTAAGGCCTCTATTTTATTAGGCGGTCCAGTAAACATGCAAATACGTCTATTTATACGTCTATTTGTAGGGTTTTACTGGCAAAGCGTCCCCGTTCCATTGTGTCGGGCCAGTAAACAACGTTTCGCAATTATGATTAGCGCCACGTATGTTAGCGTCCAGATTTTGAAAATGTGTAAACATTCTTCAAACGGAAAATATGAACGTAATATTTGTACCACTGAAGGTAGTTAATGACTTTTACGAAAAGGTTGATACCAAATTTAAATTTTGAAAATGGAAATCAAAATTTCGAAACGAAGGGCAAAAAGACGCGGCAAAGGTCGGCAGATGTCAAACAAAGCGTGCGAGGATTCTTTTGGTTGACTTGCATCCAACGTGGCAAAAGGCTAATAGCAGGTACGATGTGTAAGCGTGTGATCGCCTATCCCAATTGGATATTTTTTGTTCTTCTTCATGTGTACTAATGGTACACGACCAGTGTCAAGCAACTCTCCTCCTCCGGAGAGTTTCTTCACACTGGACGATTTGCGCGATTGCTTCGCGAATCCTCAAAAGTGATACATCGAACGGTCGAGACTTGCGCATATAATATTGGAGCATCTCGACAGCCATTCGGTAAACATGTTTCGTCTGACAAAAAAAAATTCTATGAATTTGTACGATATCGTACGGCGTCTAGTAAACAACCCCATTTTTCCTCTAATGGAAGACCACCCTAAGTTTTAATTTATGTCTACCTTACTAAAAGGTACGTGGTCTTTGCCAAGTGTGAAATTTTAGGTGGTATTCGGTCGTTGAACGAGTCCATAGCATCCGCTTGTAGGGATTCTACGGGTTCTGTGATGGTGGACCCACCTCCGTGAGGTGAGTACACCATTAAAGATGCCGATGGAGCATATGCATCGCGGACGAAGGCCAAAATATCATCAGACGTTCGATGTTTTCTCTCGGATTCTTGAAGAATCATAATGGTATATTTTGTAATGTTGTTTTCAAAAAACTCACGAAAAATTAGTAGGGCATGTTGTTTTGAAATGTTAGTTTCGTGCGTACGCGACATTTTGTGCGCACGCGACGTTTCGTGCTTAATTTATTAAATGAATTTACTGTGGAGGCTCGAATGGTTTCGCGGATTGGGGGAGTAAATGTACGGATATATATTGTTTCAGAACGAACGAAATTGAAATTGAGTGGCGCGGAATGCTTAATTGAAATGGACGGCGGATCGCGAAGCGATCCGATCCGAAATATTTGAAATGTTGAAAAATGATGTCGCTCGTACGAAACATAATGCGACATGCGCATTTATGAAAAAGGACGCCGCAAGTACGGAGCGTCTTATTTGGCAAGTGGACGTGAATGCGTTTCGCGACGTCACGAGATATTTGACGACTCACGTGGATTTCGTTTGGATTTTGTTGCCACGCGGAATCGCGTAAATCACACAATGTTTATTTTTGGACGACCCGGATTCTTTGAATAAATTCAAGGGATCTCGCTGAGTGACGTAGCGTGACTCAACATACGATTTTGTGAGATTGTGTGTACGTGTAAATATTTGGTCGAACATTGTTTTGTCTTTTTGTGTATTAAGTATTAGTGTAGGTTTACTCACTTTGACATACCTTGAAGTATTCGGGTATACCAACATTAATAGAGGTAGCTGGTAGACAGCGTACGGCTGGTATGCCTCCGTACATTCAGCAGTAAGCTCTTGTATATATTTGTAGGACTTAGTCATTTTAGGATATAGGAACTTTCTGTACCAAAAACTGTTTATGATCATTTTTGGTAATTTTGTCTGAGTATTGCTCTCAGATCTGATGTCAGAATTATCTGAAATTCTGCATGTGTGTTCCTCTTTGTATTTTTAATATTATCACAGATTTGCAGGTCTATTGTGTGCCTGGTCTGTGTTTTACTTCATTGTGAAGTTAGTCTGTTTAATCAAAGTTCTGGCAGACTGTTTTTCTGCAACTTTGACTAGATGATGTGATCACTCTGATTATTATTTTTGTCTGAAACTTTGTGAGGTTATTCTATAGCCTATATAATATCTGTAGGTGTAGTTTCAGGTAATTTTGTTAATTCTGTTGAATTCTGTGTGTATCCAAAGTAGGCTGTTTTTGGGGTAGTCTGTGGTGCTTCCGAGGGTGAATCCATGGCTAGAAATGGCTATGGACAACAGGTTATGGGCCCACGCCCATGGCTACCCATACTGGATGAATCGTATTTACCCATATTTGATGGAACTGAATATTATTGTTGGAGGAGTATTATGGAGAGCTACTTCAAGTTGAGGGAGCTTATGGATGTGGTGGATGGGACATGTGTCGAAACATCGGCTGAATGGGAGGAGAAAAACCTGGAGTGCTTGAGGATCATCAAGCTATCTATGACTGAGGAAATTGTAATGAGTTACCTTGATGTGAAGAGTGCAGCTGAATTGTGGAAGTGGTTAGAACGTATTTATCAAAAGACTTCTGTGTATCACTGGATGATTAGTACCACAAAAATATTTGAGTATAAGTATGTTGGAGGTAGCATGTTAAAATATTGCCTCAGTTTGCAAAGATTGTTTGTAGAAAATGATATTGCAGGAGGAAACTTTACAGATACTCAAAAGGCTCTCTTGTTAATGAAAGGATTACTTGAAGAATATAGGTGTGCTTTAGATAGATTAAAACAAGTTGATAAAAGGGATTGGAACTTACCTTTAGCAACCAGATTTGTTTTAGATGAAGAGGATGATAAAGAGGCTCTAAAGAATAGGGGGAATTTTCGAGGTGTTAGATCACAGTTCCAGAAAAATAGGAAAAATGGTAAATCAGAAAATTGTTTTTATTGTAATGATTTAGGACATACTTTCAGAGTTTGTCCATTATATAAAAGTGCATGTGTTACAGGAATTTTCAGAAACGGATGGGATGACAATCGAGTTCGACCCCCTACGCAAAGGGCTACACTTCGCGTCGACAAATTTGTATACTTGCCGACTGTTGTTTTTCTAAATATGGAAAATGAGGAAGGAAGAGAAACATTTGGTGTCACTGAAAATGGAGTGGAGAAAGAGGAAGAGGTGACAGAGAATGATCTGGTTTCTGTAAATTTTTCCAGCGGCAGATTGGTGAGTGATAAATATTTACAAGAGGAAGAGATTATTGAAGTGAGAATAGTTGGAGAGAGTGAAGGTCACCTGGAAGTGGAAACTGAAGATAATTTGCATGAGGAGATTACTGTACTTAAAGAGAGAGAGAGAAAAAGTGTTCAGAAAATTGGAGTAAGGGAAGAAGTTTATAATATTGGAAAAGAAAATAAAAATGCGAAAATTGAGAGAATACCAATATTTATTAAGAAAACAAGGAAAAGAAGTAGAATTCAAAAGATTAACCGTAGAAGAAAACATGGGCAGAAAGTGGTTAAAAGAAAACAACGAGAAAAGTAATTTTATAGTGGAGGTTACCTTTGATACTCACTAATTTTTGTGGAATTTCCAATTTAGCATTTTTGAATTTTGGAATTGGCTGAAGAGGAAAGTTTTACCTTTTGAAGACATAGAAAGAGGCAGCGAAAGCAATGGTGTGTTAAGAAAGGACGCATTTGAGGAAGACATGGTAGCAGGCAGCTGAAGCAGTGATGACGTCAGCGGAAGCAGTGGTGACGTTTGAACGAAGAAAAAAAAAAGGAGAAATTTGGAGGTACGGAAAAGTACAGTTACATTTGACACGTTGCATACTTTATTATGGGTGCACGAAACTAAAATTTCGGGGGAGTGTTGTTTTGAAATGTTAGTTTCGTGCGTACGCGACATTTTGTGCGCACGCGACGTTTCGTGCTTAATTTATTAAATGAATTTACTGTGGAGGCTCGAATGGTTTCGCGGATTGGGGGAGTAAATGTACGGATATATATTGTTTCAGAACGAACGAAATTGAAATTGAGTGGCGCGGAATGCTTAATTGAAATGGACGGCGGATCGCGAAGCGATCCGATCCGAAATATTTGAAATGTTGAAAAATGATGTCGCTCGTACGAAACATAATGCGACATGCGCATTTATGAAAAAGGACGCCGCAAGTACGGAGCGTCTTATTTGGCAAGTGGACGTGAATGCGTTTCGCGACGTCACGAGATATTTGACGACTCACGTGGATTTCGTTTGGATTTTGTTGCCACGCGGAATCGCGTAAATCACACAATGTTTATTTTTGGACGACCCGGATTCTTTGAATAAATTCAAGGGATCTCGCTGAGTGACGTAGCGTGACTCAACATACGATTTTGTGAGATTGTGTGTACGTGTAAATATTTGGTCGAACATTGTTTTGTCTTTTTGTGTATTAAGTATTAGTGTAGGTTTACTCACTTTGACATACCTTGAAGTATTCGGGTATACCAACATTAATAGAGGTAGCTGGTAGACAGCGTACGGCTGGTATGCCTCCGTACATTCAGCAGTAAGCTCTTGTATATATTTGTAGGACTTAGTCATTTTAGGATATAGGAACTTTCTGTACCAAAAACTGTTTATGATCATTTTTGGTAATTTTGTCTGAGTATTGCTCTCAGATCTGATGTCAAAATTATCTGAAATTCTGCATGTGTGTTCCTATTTGTATTTTTAATATTATCACAGATTTGCAGGTCTATTGTGTGCCTGGTCTGTGTTTTACTTCATTGTGAAGTTAGTCTGTTTAATCAAAGTTCTGGCAGACTGTTTTTCTGCAACTTTGACTAGATGATGTGATCACTCTGATTATTATTTTTGTCTGAAACTTTGTGAGGTTATTCTATAGCCTATATAATATCTGTAAGTGTAGTTTCAGGTAATTTTGTTAATTCTGTTGAATTCTGTGTGTATCCAAAGTAGGCTGTTTTTGGGGTAGTCTGTGGTGCTTCCGAGGGTGAATCCATGGCTAGAAATGGCTATGGACAACAGGGCATGGTACGGTCAAGCACAAACTTATGCAATATATCTCACATTTAGGCCTATGTTCCATTAGGTGGTCTAGTAAACGTATAAATACGTTTATTGATTGGCCTTTGTTCCATTGTGGTTTTTGTTCCATCGTGTTGGGTCAGTAAGTGGATTTTTATTTGTGCGGCACATTTTCGCTAGTACCACAAAGGAAACTTTTCGGATAAATAAAATATACAAAGAATAGTTGAGAGCAAAGTGTGAACGCAATACCTGTACCAACGGATGTAAAAAATGACTCGTACGAGGTATTGATTAAAATCTGTACGATCGAACGAAACTTAAGGTTTGTAAAAGCGTACGAAAATGTTAGAATGGTTGGTGGATGGCAACAGGAGCTTAAAAGAATACCCTCAGTCAAAGATTTAATCGCGGCTTCCGGTGGCCTCAGATCCACCTTGGCGGAAGGCACATGGTCAATGCGACGTGTAGCCACGTGATTGCATGTTCATCTTCAATATTTTGTTACTTTTCCACACGGCACAATGGTATACGTTTAATGTGTTTAAAATTGACCTCATTGTGATCACTTGTTGCAAACTGAAAGGTTCGACCGATGGCGTATTTGATTTTGCATCCGACGATCAATGTTTACGTTCATATCCTTAGAGAATCAAATCAATCATTATTTACTTTTTTTTGACAAAAAAATGTTACGGCACTGTACGAAACACTATGACCTTCAGCAAACGACCTCATTTTTTCCCTAATGGAACTTCAACCTTAGTCTGATGTAACTACACCCTTAACTGACTTGTAAATTTGTAACTATTGTACTTAGGTCACATAATAATATTAACAAAGTCCAGCTTGGCTAAAACGACTTAATTGAAGCTCATAAGGGTGGATAATGCAAATATTTGTGGCCGTCAAGTTCAACCTTTGCGAGTAAAGCCCACATAATCTCTGGGGTTGCTTGATAACCACTTTGTGACCTTCACCTTTAAGGTGTACAATTAGTATTGTTGTGTATCGGCAAGAATTTTATTACGATAAAACCGATACCGATATTTATCGCTTATTCAACGGTGAGTGGTCCCGATATATCGCTCCGAGACCAACAAATTCTTTATCGGAGTAAATATACAAAAATATACTATGTTATATAAAAGTAATTTATAATATATTGTACTATATTACTGATTGTATATAGCGTGGCATACCACGCATGACAATCAATTGCGTACTATGTATAATAAGGGCTCAGTACGGACAAACGCAACACATTAACGATAAAAAACAAATTTAAAATAGTAGTCTATAGTTTTAAGGGTGCGGTTCCATCATTCGTTTCTGTAATCGTACGGCTAATTCTAATGGCCCGGTTAATTGAGTCGATATTCTATCACGTAGAGCTTCTAAACCACGTGTTGTAAATTGAGTGGCATCACGTAAGCTACGATCCGATATTGAATATCCTTCAAATTTATCACACTAACAAATTTCACTTCAAAACTTCACTTGCGTACCATGTACCGTACCAAGTCATAATACGACATACCATTTGTACTTTTTGCAAACGCCGGTCTTTTGCCCCAATCATTTTTTAGGGTTCCCTGTTTTCAAACATGACGAAAATATGTTGCTGAAAATAGTGTGCCAAAATAGTTCTCCTATAAATAGCGCGACGAAGGACCGTTTCCAGTTTACTCTTTTTATATTCAGTGGCATTTTGAAAGGTTCATACCATGTGCAAATCTTGTGATTTTTCGGTGGTTGTCCATCGTGACACGTAGCTTAATTGTCCCGCGTGTCGCGATTCACTTTTTTCTATAGTTGACAACCCACCTCTTAGAGCAACGTTGTCAACTACAGAGAAAAATGAAGCAAACGCCTCGCGAATGAATATCTAGTTGTCAGTGTTACCTCTCAGACCTTCAAAAAGTATTGGCAAAATTATATATAGTGTTGTTTTGCGTATAAAAACAAAATAAGCGGTACAGTTTGGTAAAAAAAATGAGACATATCGGTTATCGGGAAAACCTACCCATACACAACATTAACAATTAGGCCTCGTCCATTAGGCGTTGCGTGTAATCATAGGACCCCGTTTACTGGCACTGATATCTTGACCAATGTTCCATTCGGTCGTCCTAATAAACTCTCTCTCTCCTACACGCTTGATTCTGGCTGGTACTGTACCTTAGGATATGACGCCATGTGGCTAAGTTTGGGTATTTTTTGTTGTTTTCCTTTCAAACTTAGCGGCGTACTTCCTAAGTTGCGATTATACAAAAAAATAGCAAATTTGTAGAGTACAATTTGCGTCATTCTCGAATTTAGGATGTACAAAAATTTGTCATCTTGTGTTTTTTCGACTCACAGTCACGCCATCTTCAAACTTATCATAAAATACATCGGCAATGTGTCTTAAGCAAAGTAAAGCCGTTTACACAAATTGGTGAAATTCCGTGAGGTCCATTCCCCCAGAGAATTTGCAGATCCAAAGAAGCTTATCTAGATAGTGTTGACTCCAAGTTGATACAAACCCAAATGACTGACACCGTGACACTCAAAAACCCAAGAGAGTTTCACCCTTGTGAAAGAAAACAATTTGTGTGCTGTCATGCATGAGAGGCAAGCAAGCGTACATGCATCACAACCAGCAAAGTCATGCTCACAAACATATACAACAACAGAAATAAATATGAAAAGTCAAAAAATATATACACCATGAGAAGGAATAAAAATGACAATGACCCAAAGAAAAAAGGGAATAATACTCCCCTAGAGTGAAGTGGACCCAATAATCCCCCCCCCCAGCTCCTTAACTTGTAGAGGAGCTGGTCAACACAGCTGAGGGCGTGGAACAAAAATGGAGGCAGCAATGGTCAGCCGGGTTGAAAGATAATGGAGAAGAGAGGCACTCCATGTGAAACCCTTGATCACCACCTTTACATGTATACACCCTCTGCAAACTCAACATCCCGTTAGTATCGCTGTCCACCACATGGAGAATACGTGGAAGACCTTGGTTTGAATGGTATCCAAGAGATGACGCGAGTCGATGAGAAAACCGGGCTCACTGAAACTATCTCGCAAAGGTGGGGTGGCTGGAAGGATCCTTTCTGGGAAAAGAGATTTGCAATTGTTTTCCCTAAGGTCGATACTTGAAAATGCAGGGAGATTGGAAGCCAAATGTGCCATGGTGGGCAACAATTTGCTAGCCGAGACAAGAGGGAGGCAGATTTTGCGTCCCACAAAATTAGAGGGACGGTAGGAGAAGGTCTGATCATGCATATCTACTCCCCCACCGATTCGGAAGATAACATCTTGTCCCACTAAGCATTCGTAGTCGTTGCATTTGGTGACCAATGCTCGGACAAAAACCTCCACGGACTCACTATCGGTTGCGTTGTGAAACCGAAAGACAAGCAGGTCTTTGGTAATTCCAAGCACCGGCTCCGTGGTAGCGACTGAAGTGAGAAGCCGCGTAGACATGGCTTAGAGCTTGTCTGCTGTCAAGACCAAGCTTGAGCGCAAATCCGGATCCAATGATCACGGGTTTGGCTCCGGTGTACATGAGAGGGAGAGAAGGAGCAACATCATTAATGGAGAAGGACTTTTGAAAACTGTCCTAGAAACTAATGTGAGGATCAAGGTCACGTCGCTCATCCGCGGTAACCGGCTGAATAAATGAAAGACTACGGTTCAGCTGCAACGCCCTCAAAGCGGCGGCTGCAGCAAACTCATCAACAAAGGGAGAGGCTTTGGGAACCTCATTATGAAAGGGAGAGGCCCTGGGGGCTTCATCAATCATGGTAGAAAGGATGCTTAGTCGTTCTTTGACTTGGTGAGCATCATGTATGGTACTATCCAAAATGGTGAGAGTTTCAACCACTATGGAAGAAGTTGTGTCTGGTAGAGGAGAGAGAGAGATACTTTCTCGAAAGATAGTGGAATACGGGAATTCTGTAATTTACCGTCTCGATTGTGATAAGGCGAGCCTTTATCAAAAGTAGTTGCTCGTTGTTGGACAGTAGAATCTCGGAGGATTCGGCTGGCCAACGAGGGCATGTGGACGATTGTCCTTGCCATCCCCGTGAACTGGGGTTTCATTTCGGCCATGAAGGCGACAAATTGTTCCTTCATCATGGCGGCCATCATGACTTGTAACTCGGCCTTTTCCCTCTCTCTGCGAGAGATCTTAGGCGGAGTCGCCTCTTTCTCTGTCTCGATAGGAGGAGTGACCGAGGAGTGACCGGCTTGGCACAACAGGTAGGAATTCCACCATTCTGAATCTGATTCTGATATGAGAAATCAGGGTCTTTAACATGGCAACGTTGGACATAATGTCCCTTCTGGTTGCAATGGGTGCATGTGGTTGACTTATCCGGGCACATGCGGGCATCGTGCCCCGTGTTTCCACATCGGAAACACAATCGGTCTCCGGAATTAAATGGTGGATCTCCCATGGTCGGCGTCTTTGGAGGCCTATTAGAAGGCCACCGGTTCCTCGGAGGAGAAAGTGGAGAAGCAACTTTCGAACGATCATGAGCTTCCCACCAACATGATTGCATCTCATATTCTACCGCATATTGAGCGGCTTGATCAAATGTAAATTTCAGACCGTAAGTCTGAGTGAGATGACTTTGTATAAAACGTTTCGATTGATATGGGAATTGTCCAACAAATTTTTGAACAGCTTCCGCATCGGACATTAGGTCCGGTAAAGCTTCTCGCAAGGTCTCCATGCGAGCACGTAAAGCAGGGGCCGTTTCTCCTGGTTTACGTGTGAAATTCATCAATTCTTTCACATGATCGGGGTTTTGCATCCGATACTCGCATTCTAAGAAATCGAACATAAGAGATAGTGGACCCCGCAACGGAATTATCATCCCTGGTCGTGCTGGGACAGCAGTACGAGCGGCGACAGCATATTGGCGAGGAATTTCTGGGACTGCGGGAATTAAGACAACACCTTGGGCATCCGAGACCTCGGGAAAAGCGGCCTGGTATGGAATATTCGCTTGACTTATGACCTCGGGTGTACTAGCAAAAAAAGGGGAGAATTCTGTCATCGCGAGTATCGCATCATACTTGCGGGAATAGAATGTAAGGGCCGAACCTGTGAGGTACCGGCGAAGAAGAGAGAATGCCACACGAAGATCAAAACGATCTTAGTAGCGAAATGCCAAATCACGCATTTCGGTATCATAAAGCATACAGAAATGGGATAAAGACATGGTATCCTTCATCCCTGAAAAGCAAAATTGCATTTTCCCCATGCCCCCCACTGAAGCGGAAGCCATGTCGTCAAAGGAAGAATGCAGTAGTGGTTCCAAATTGTGATTAACCGGAAATGAAAATGTGAGAGGATAGGAAAATATTTCCTTTGAAAAGTTTTCTTCGGTTCTATCTAGGTATGACCTAGAGGAAACCGATGATAATGAGGAGACTATGGTCAATACCAACCGAACTGACGGAGAATCAGGGACCGCAACCGAAAATGGGGCGTCCATCGACTCAGAGCAACTGGAAAGATCTAACTGCAGTGGACGGAAAACTGTCCCGCTGCGGGTAGATCCGGATTGATAACGTAAGTTATCCCAATCCGTGGGCATAAACGAAGAGAAAACCCTCGATTACGACTATGAGAGCACGGAACGGCCTAATCGAGGTGCGTCAAATGGAAGGCCAAACCACACAAGACAAGTCAATACGCGAAGTCTCTATCAAGACCCGGTGCAGATCTAGCAAGAAGCCGAAATACCAAAATCTCTACCCTGCAAACAATGGGGCAAGGCCGAAGGGCCACATCTATAAAAACAAACAGAGAACTATCCAGGCACCTTTCGGTGTAGATCTACAGAGGCACAGATAGAAAATTGTCTAAACAATGCCACCCACGGCGAGATCTATGAATGAAAATCCAATCCAGATAGTCATAAGGAAACTCAATGCCACTCACGGCCAGATAGCATGCAAGGAAAGCAAGGAAAATGCAAATGCTCAAAAAGAAAGGTTCGTAATAGAACCAATCCACACCGATCCCTCTACAAGAGTGTCCACACTATATCGTGACGAACCTGTATCCGCAAGTCATCGGGATACTTACAAACACTTTTAATACTCTGGTGAGTACTAAAAGTGAACCAGACTTGGTTGAAGCAAGTCGGATTTTGCAGAGTCCTCCGGAACGTGATCCGCCTCGGTTCCGAATAATCGTACCCAGGACCACCACTAAACACCCAGGCAATTAGTATCCTGCTAGGGTATGCGTATCAGCGCTATGCCACGCTATACCCAACTATAAAGCAATGATAGTTATATGTTATAATTCGTGCAAATCTAATATATATGAATATATATTTTTACTTTGCTAGGTTTTATGAATGATTAGATTTGGCAAAGGATAAAGAAAGAGAATATAAAATCCACCACAAACCAAACATCAACTAGAGAGCAAAGATAGTTGCACTAAAGGAAAGAAAGATATGAAATATTGAGAAAAGTTCAAAATAAAACACAAAATACGGTAAAATTGGGCAAAAAGGTTTCTCAAACCCTAATACCACGCTGTAAAAATCAAAAATCTGCGACCAAGAGATGGTAATATGCTGACCTAGTGTTAAGAATTCCAAAAAATATACCCTAAATCCGCCCAAACCCTAAATCTGCGGCCCAAACCCTAAATCTGCGGCCAAACCCTGATTCCGCAGATTAACCCTAAAAATCTGACACAAAATCAGACCTAAATCTGCAGACTAGAAATAGAGTGGCAACAAAGTAGAATGAAAAAATTGCAAGAAAGAAAGAAAAAGAACAAAACAAAATGTTTTTTTTTCTTTTTTTATAAAATAAAATTTATAAATTTATTTATTTTTATAATATTTTCTTCAAAGGCAAAACTGAAAGCAAAAGCAATAATGGAGAGAAATTAGAATGAAGCTTGTAAAAAAATAAAGGAAAGTCAAAAGGAAAAAACCAACTCAAAAATAGGTGGGAGAAAATCTAGAAATGATAAAAATAGATTTTCTATTGAAAATAATTTAATTTTTATATTTTTCTTCCTCCAGATTTATTTTATCACACAAAACTGAGAAGTACAACTGAAAATGAAAGGTAAATAGGCAGGAAAATAGAAAGACAAAAACAAGAATAAAAACCGGATATGAAAGGTAATATTTTTTTAATGAAATAAAATTTATATTTTTAATAATTTAATATTAAAAAAAATAGACTTTTAGAAAATGTGATTTTCAAAAGTGGAGCTTTTGGACAAGAATGCTAAGCCAAGAGGTAGCCACTAGGATCTCTGGTCTTTATCACATTCTCTACAAGAGTTATCTCGTTACGACAGCAAAGCAAGAAATATTCCAGCCGGAATAAGGGAAAATCCAAATCCGATCAAAAATACACTCTTTTCAAGCCAACCGAAATACAAACAAGACACACACAACACAACCAAACCGTCAAGCTGCCCGAGGAAGGCACAGCAAGGTCCAGATGTGCTCCCTCACGATCGCCAATCTCACACTTCCACCAAATGACAAACTTTGGAGGGAAACCTTCCGGACGTGGCCTTAGGCCGTGTGGATTAAAAACGAGGGCAGAAAAACAAGGAGAATAGTCTTACTCTATCTAGCCTCTACATCTAGCTAGCAAGGAGAAGAAAGACACGTGGGCAATCGGTGAGAGTGAGAGCAAGAGAAAAGCTCCGCTGCCAAGAGAAAATTCTTGTCCAAAAGCTAAATTCTCTAAGTCTGAGAATTAGGCTAAGTAAGAGCTACGCTAGGCCTAAGCAAAATTAGCCTACGTCTAGTCTACTTTACATGCATCAAAATACTTAAGATGTTGGCCAATAGGCGGCCAACATCGTCTGCCGTACGCTTGACAAAATCCACCGTCCGAGGGTAAAAACCCTCCCTAACTACATGTATGCGCGAACCTACATGGGTTCGCGACTTAAATAAATAGATATATCGAAGCGTCGCTCGGAAATCGCGATGCGCCTCCAACCGTACTCCGCGTACATACTTCGAAATCGCGCGCATACGCACAAATCGAAGCATACCGCACAAAATAAAAGGTCTAGCACAAAATACTCGAAATTGTGTCACGTCGCCCAAACGATGTTTCGCATCCAACTTTGAAAATCGTGTACCTACGCACGAAATAAAACATATCACACGAAATTAGTACCTTTAAACAAAAACTGAAAATATGAATCGGAATTAAATCGCACGTGCGAATGAAACTTATATATGCGTGCGAAAATCACTCGTGCATGCATAAAATCGCGCGTGCATGCATAAAATCGCGCGCGCGTGCCTAAAACCATGCGTGCGTGCAGAATACTGCGCGTGCGTGAGAAATACCACGCGTGCGTGCATTATATCGTGCGCACCCGCCGAATATCGCCCGTGTCGGCATGATATCGTGCGCGCGAGCAATCGACACGATGCGGCATGACAGTGCTCAGTTCCCCAACAAAGTGCAAAGTTAGAATATGAGTATTTGGACACATTACCCAGCTTTGAATTTCCCTTACAAATGAAGCAACCGTGGCAAGCAGAACCTTTGACCAACAACACCCTTTTGTAACGTGGACTCTGTTCAGTCCACAACAAAAAGAAACCCTGAATTTGCCCCCTGAGCAGCTAGTTATGGTTGGTCAAAGTTGACCTTTTCTACTCAAGCCCTCTCAAAGAGAGGCGCTACCTACTATTTTCCTAAGTCTTAAAACCCCTCTCTAAACCCTCTAGTACTGAGGTACGCACCAATCAAAAGATTGTACCGTATATAAAGTACTGGTGTCGGAGTACTTTAGGTACGCCATTTGTACGGTATAGCCATACCGGTGACATGTGTTACATCCGGACTTGTTATCGTGCGCTACGGAGATTCTGTAATCCCGTAAGAGGTTGCCACCTGTCGTTCGGAGCGGCGGCGCCCGAAAAACCTCCAAAACGTCCTTCCCGCGACGTTGACGCTTACCATGGCCGTCCGATTTGATCAGCTTCTAAAATAAGCTATTGAAATAAATGTTCGCACCATTTATTTCATGCGGTACAATAACATACATCATGTTTTATGTTCTACCGTACGTTTCGTTAGTTAAATGAAATGTCCTACGTGTAAGTGTATAAAAAGCTATCGAACCCTCTATACCTTAGCACTGGTCCTACACTTGTAGGACAAAGCTAAGCTACAAACAGATTGACAGAAGGCAGATACCAGGATCAAATCCTGGGACCGCCAATCTCTTTTTTGGTAAATCTACCAAAGCTACTCCATGTCTCTCTAGAGCTAGGCAGCCATGGCTCTAGCGTCCTACCCAGCCTTCCGTGACTACAATAAGTGTGGGGGCTTGGAGAAGGGAGTTAGAGGCAGACCGTCTCTGCTTTTTTCTATCCTAATATAGACCTAGAGAGTATTTAAATTTCAACACTCCTCTTATTTTCTAGTCTATTTTTCTTTCAACTCACACTTAATAACACACACAAAAAAACAACAAGAATAACACCCATTTATTTCTTTTTCTTTTCCTTTCATAAAACTTTAAGAAAATACCCTCGTATTTGAAACAATGTATTAGATGAATCGAAATAAAAATTGCATCACACATTTTGTTTTGTATGCCATTTTTTATAAATCCGAGCTTTTGGAGCAAGGATTTTTTCCACCTCATCCTTTTTTCATCCGAGCAAAATCCAAATTCCCACTCGCATTTCAAATAGCCAGCCCCATCCCCAATCTGTAACACATACCCAGATGCTAACCCTTATACAGACACATCTTCATAAATGGCATCACTCCCATTAGTGATGTCAAATCCATTACCCCCCAACTTTATCCTTAAATCAATAGTCCCCACTAAGTTCCTCATAAAATCTACATCTTCCGTACTCATATATTTGTCCATGATAATTACCCCATTTTTTGAACTTCCCTCGCGCTCTCCCATGGAAATCTTTCCACCATCACTTTCTATTTTGATTCCCAAAAAATATTTCTCTTCCCCTAAACATTTCATTAAATATTCTTCTTCTCTTGTATCCTTTGGAACCCCCTCTAGATTTCCTTCTCCCCTTTCTATGGAATATGTTGAAGTCTCCTCTTTTGACCAGTTTTTTGTCTTCAAAATATCTATGAAAATATCCTCATTATTTTTAACTTCTTCAAGTACCTTCTTTCTTTTTACCTCCCTTATACCTCTTAAAGCACATTGTTGCTTTTGTGGAATTTCTGTGTGCTTTTCTCTCTTCCGTATACTATCGATGTGGAAAAGCTTTGAAATATCTTTATCCTCTTTCTCCTCTTCCCCATATTCCTCCTCATTCATTGTCTAACTTCTAATTTCTTCCAAACAAAGACATTCTGCCATATCGTGACCCAATTCCCATTAAACGAAAGAAACCCCTCCTTTCGAAACTCCTTTTTTTTTTTCTCTTCCTCCCTTTCCACCGAAGTTCCCATAAGGCTTATCTTTATCTTTCTTCCCTTAATCACGCTTACGCCAGTCACCATCATTCCTCTCATCACGCTTCCGCCACTCACCACCACATGTCAGTGTATTCACCTTGTCACTTCTCCTACGAAGCTCCAAAGTGCTTTCCCTCACAATAATCATCCCCATGGTAATGCTCCAAGTCCATGAGGAGCAATCTATTTCCTGCATACGGTTAATATTTTTTTCGTACTCATCTAGAAGTTTTATGATTAGTGTGTCAATTTTTCTCTCCTCGGATTCTATATATCTCGCACTAGCAAGCTCAACATATAACGCAGCAATATCATTGCAAAACTCTATCATGCTATCGCCTTTATAAACATATGCCTATATTTCCCGTTTTACTAATTGTTGCCTTGGTATTGTCTCTCTTATAAATATGAATTTGTATATCCCAAATTTCTAAAGACTTGGTTAGGTTTATAAGAGTAATAACTATGGACTTAGACACGTTTCTATGTATGAGATGTTTTGCTATAGTGTTTTTTTACTTGTAAATTTTACTGTGATTTTCTTCAGTTTTTGGTTTAGTTATAACCCCTACAAGTGGAAAGGTAGGCGAGACCCTAGCTCCCCTCACCACAAGTGTTCCTTTACCTTTCTCCCATTTTCCCTCTTCCATGTCAATTATTTCCCTTTCACCTTCCTTTGCATATAAACTCCGTTTGGTTTTATGAGAAACCCCAGATGAATCTCCATCGTGAGTTTCACCGAAGCATGGTGGCGGACACCTCATTTGTCCTGAAACAATTCTCCATAAGTGCTTTTCGAAAGCAATCCCTCTATCATAAATTCCCAGTAAGTGAAGTTTGTTCCCTCAAACATAGGCACCCTAGATGGTGGGCCCATAACCTAAAATTCTGTGATGTCCATTCCTCCACAGAATTCGCAGATGTAAAGAAGCTTATCTAGAAAGTGCTCACTCCAAGTTGATACAAACCCAAATGACTAGCACCGTGATAGTCAAAACCCAATACAACGTCACCCTTGTGAAAGAAGACAATCTGTGTGCTCATTTCCCTAATAGAGTGCAAAGTTATAATATGAGTATTTGGACACATTACCCAGCTTTGAATTTCCCTTACAAATGCAGCCACCCTGGTAGGCAATATCTTTGACCAACAACACCCCTATATAGCCTCGACTCCTTCGGGTCCGCAACAAAAAGATTCTCTGAATTTGCTCCCCTGAGCAGCTAGTTATGGCTAGTCAAAGTTGACCTTTTGTACTGAAGCTCTCTCACAGAGAAGCGGCTACCTACTATTTTCCTAAGTCCGAAAGCCCCTCTCTAAACCCTCTTACACTGAGGTTTGCACCAACCACAAGATTGTAGCGTACATAAAGTATAGGTGCTTGAGTACTTTGTGTAAGGTATTTATACGGTATGGCCATACCAGTGATATATGTTACACCTGGACTTGTTAACGTGCGCTCCGGAGATTTACTTATCACGCAAGATGTTGCCACGTGTTGTTCGGAGCGGCGGCGTCCAAAAAACCGCCAAAACATCCTTCCCGCAACGTCGCCGCTTACCATGGCCGTCTGATTAGATCGGCTTCTAAATTAAGCGGTTCAAATAAATGTTCGCACCATTTATTTCGTGCGGTGCAATAGTATGCATAATGTTTTATGTTCTACCGTATGTTTCGTTAGTTAAATGAAATGTCCTACGTATAAGTGTTTAAATAGCTATCGAACCCTCTATACCTTAGCACGGGTCCAGACTTATAGGACAAAGCTAATATATGCCGATTGACAAACAACACGTATCAGGTTCAAATCATGGGTCTGTCAATCTTTTTTTTGGTAAATCTAACAAAGCTACTCCATGTCTTTCTAGAGCTAGGGAACCATGGCTCTAGCTCCCTATCTAGCCTTAAGTGACTACAATAACTGTGGGGCCTTGAGAAGGGAGCTAGAGGCAGAATGCCTTTGCTCTTTTCTATCCTAATGCAGACCTATAAAATACTTAAATTTCGTATTTAAGTATTTAAATACGAAATACGAAATAAAAAAAAGTTAAAGGTTTCAAAAGTTTTTGACGAATGAAAAAATATAGGGCTATTCGTTTTTGTCCGCATACATCTTGTACGGTTTTTTTTAAGGGGTCTCCATGGTACAATGTCATTTTACGTAAAGGTGAAAAACTTGCAAAGTTATGGCGGTCGGACACGAGAGGTTTACGCAATGGCATGTTGTTGAGCCACGGATGCAAGGCAATACGTCTACAATGTCACGCAATGATATGCGACATTCAAAATCCTTTCAAAAATTACGATGTGTCTTGCAACTGCTGTTGTTTAAATCGTGCGATTTTATCTTTTTTTTCGATTGCTACGTATAATTCGTGATAGTTGAAAAAATCGCAAAAGATCGCGATGAGCTTTCTGTCCTGTAAACTGAACGGACAATTTACGGGAATTGTACGGTAGGTTTTGTAAGAAATGCAACTCAAAGACCTCCATAGGTCCTCAGAGTAGGCAGCTTACATGAAGCCTCTACGATAACCCTGACCCCCTTTGGTTTCACCAAGAATAACTGCCACCTTGGCAAGAAATGACTCTGACTAGCCTCACCCTTGTGAAGAGAAGACTCCTCTGAGTCAATAGCAAAATGAATTAAGTCTTTATAGTTACCAGCTCTTGTAGTGAGAGGTACCTAAATTTCACTAAGTCATGGTCTGCCTACTCACGACTACCTACTACTAAACCCCAGTCCAATAGGAACACTATATAATACAAGATGGTATAGTGGGCAATGTACTTATTGTACGGCCATTGTACGACATGGCCTTCAAGGTGACGCTTGTCAAATTGGGAGCCATGGTTCCCCCTCCCACCTTCTCTAGTATCCTATAATGTGGCGCCATGTGGCATCGCGTGACGCTATCTCCAAAGGCCGCCAAAAGCTTATTCCAGGTGGCGACTGCAACGATGGTCGTCCGAATACTTATTAATAAGTATTACTTATTAATACTTATTATAAGTATTTAATTTATACTTTAATTTTCGAGTATAAATTAAAGGTTTTGTTATGTACTTCCTAGGTCTGTGTTGAAAAGAGGTAATTAATGGTTCACTTCACTTCTCTATTTTAGTTAGACTTTAAAGAGAGAGAGAGAGAGAGAGGATCAAAGGCACGCCATGGTTGTCGTCTTATTTAAAAGGTGGCAGACTGAAGTAGAGGGCATTTTACCAAAATGTTACCGAATCCTGGATGTGGACCTGCGACCTACGGATTCCATATAGCTGGGCACATTAACCATTAGTCATTAAACAAACGATAAACTTGATAGGTTTCACAAATACTTAAACAATGACGCAACGCCTAATTCACACCAAACTACCGACGAAGCGCATGTGAAACAATTTATGCACGAACGCGACTTTCTGTCCGGTAAAGTGAACAAAATTTTTAAGGGAAACGTACGTAATTGTACCGAAAATGTACGGACTATGACTAAAAGAGACGGGAACTGTACGGAAAATGTACAAACTGCGGTATATGTAAAATTCATTTTTGTTTACTGTACGGAATAGTCTGGACGAAAATTCATTAACTATTTTTACGATTTTTTCAAAACGCTCAATGCGTTACGTATAATTCGTCGCGATTGAATCGTTCGCACTAAACGGTGTGAACAACTATGCTTGCGACGCTTCAAAAAGTTTCGAAAAATACGGTGCACCAAGACAGATTGTACATGTTGACAACCGTCACGGGCAATGTCGACGTATACAATCGTCACAAACTGAAGTAACAATTTCGAGTAAACACATAGAGACACCTGAAATCCGGGTTCGCTTGATCCGCGCTAAAATACAAAGTAAGTTTGCTATGCTACAATTACATGAGGCCGTCCCCTTAGCCTCGTGTTTAGGTGCCAAAAGTCGCAGGTACGAAATCGTACGACGTCTAGGAAACAACCCATAGTTCAAAAGTAGGCGTTTTTATGGTAGGCCTTTGGTCGGCGCCTTTATCCGAACGTATTTTTTTAGGACCCGGATTGAACCCCTTCTAAGACCGCACATTTTCATGCGTCCGCGGCTATTAAACATAATAAATTGTAACTTTGTACTTAAAAAAGTACAATTTTGTACGACCTCACACAATCCGTACACCACACTAAATACATGATGACGTACTACCGTTTTGTACGATACGTGAAAATTAACCCTAAATAGAATACAGAAAAAAATAGAATGAACTACGCTAATGGAGAATAATTTCAAAAAAAAACGGGACGGAAATAGTGTACACAACGCTAATAACGATTGGCGGTGTACAGTACCACACTTTTTGGGTGATGGAATTTTGCCCTTGGAAAATTTTGGATATATTGACACATAATTTTAAGGTTCATAACTTCCACCGGAGGTTCGTGTTCCGACGTACACATCAAATCCAGACGATTGGCATTTCAAAATTTAAATTTTAAAAGTGGGCGCGCGCAAGAGTGGGCTGACTGGGATTCATCGGCGCGAACGTTTCCCACGATCGATAAATGTTAAAAAGAAAACGCGAGGATGTCAATATAACATTCTACCTTTTTTTTTAACCTGTACGAATGTGTATAGAAAGAGGACAAAAGTACACAACCAGAAAATGATGTCAGCAAAAGCATTATGCGATACGAAAGGTACCAATATAGGAGATTCCTTTTACCTTTTTCATCTTTTTGTAACCTTTTTGTACCTTTTTCTGCGAACATGTGAATAAAATGTTGTACGGACATGACGCTGTATCCATTTTCTGCAAACGTGCAGGCGTAGCATGTACGGCGCGCTGCCGTCTGCGAGAACTAAACTATTTCTCCTAAAAAAAACAGTAAAAGTACAGGTGGCGCTATTTCATTTGTACCTTTCTGTACCAGCACGTAACTAAAACCGTACACTTAAAATACAGACGACAGTACGGACGTGGGAATGTGCAAGTCTTCTCCAAACGTGCAGACGTCGAATGTGACCTGCTCGATTCTCTCCAAGCCCTAACTTTGACCTTCTCTGCCATGAATCTCTACTGTACTCACTCCAAGGTATTCTTGCATACAATCTTTCTTCTACTCTATGGACTCACCAGTCCCCAAGCCGAAATCAAAGAAGTCTTCTCGAGCCAAGCTATCCGCCGGCATGTTTTCTTTCGAAGGAGAAGACGAGCCGAAAGTAAAGAAGAGTAGCAGTAAAGAAAAAGGCAGTAAAGACAAGAAAGCGAAAGAAAAATCTAGTAAATCTTCCGAAAAATCACATGAAGATTCACCTGAGGGATCTTCTGGACGCAAGAAAGAAAAAGTTGCTGGAGAAGGTTCCAGTAAGGAAGGAGAGGGAAGCAGTAGTAAGTCAAGCAAGTCAGGAAAGAAGAAAAGCAGTAGCAAGCACGTGTCAGGACATCAAGCTTCTCTGATTTACGCAATGGTGACACGTGGCAGAATTATTCTCGCAGATTACACCGCATTTAAAGGAAACTTTGCGGATATTGGAGTGAAGATGCTAGAGGAATTGCCACAAGGAAATAACCGATTTTCAGTTGTGCACGGAAAATACACACTCAATTTTCTCATGGACGAAGGAATAAGTGAGACTTCTTAACTCCGCTTCTTAATTCTTTAATTTTATTGTTAATGGTTATTCTGATTGTTATTCTTCGTTCTGTTCTTATTCCTTATTTTTATTCTGTAATACACACTGGATTTTCTTATGGATGAAAGATTAAATGAGATTTTTTCACTCTATTCTCAATTTGTAATTGTTAACGTTAATTGTTATTCTTAATTTTTGTTCTTAATAATTATGCTATAACCAATTTTTTTTATATATGAAGGAATAAGTAAATTTAAGTTAAGTTTGTGGTATGGATTTAAGTGAAGTTTTTCAGCTCATACTCTTTAACAGATGTACAAGCATATTTACAAGAATTTTAAAGATTAAAAAAACTTGAAGAACTTCAAAAACTTTAAGTGCTTTCGAAACGTCAAAACTTTCATAACTTCAAGAGTCTAAAGAACTTCAGAATTTGCTTCACTTTCACCGCTGTACAGTTTTGACACTTTTTTTTTTTTGCAGCGTATATGGTTTTGTGTGACGAGGAGATCAGAAAGGAGATGTCTTTTGGTTTTTTGGAACGAGTAAAAGACGATTTTTCCATTCGATATGCGCGAAAAGCTGCCCGAGCAGCAGTTCTGGGGCTTCAAAAAGAATACTCGTAAGGAAAATCTTGTTTCTCTTCCTTAAAACAATTTTTGCTTTTTTCCGTCAATGACTTTTTTTCCCTCCAACTTCATTTTCTTTTCCTTCAATGACTTCATTTTTTTTTATGATTATTGTTATTGTTTCTTTTTTTTTTGTCGGCAAGCTGTTTGGTTCACTAACATAGTTTTGAGATACCTTTAAAAAAAATTCATAAAAAAATTTCAATGCATTTATTCCTCCAGAAAAACAGCAAGGAAATCACAAACGTTTGCGTTCTGATCGCTTTTTTTCCTTGTCTTTTTATTTAATGTTTGGATATATCTGCTTGTGCTGTATGTGTGAAGCTAAAAATTGGTTGTCTATTTAATATTGCACGCCTAAACTTAACGAGCATTTTTTTATATTTTTTGAATTTTTCTGTTTGTGTTGCTTGTGTGCAATTGAAAAAAATTGTTGTCTATTTAACAATGCAGGCCTAAACTTAGGGAGCACATGCAATATATCGTCGACCATCCTGAAGAAGTTGACAAATTTTCTAAAATACAGTCCCAAGTCGCTGAAGTGAAAGGAGTTATGAAACAAAATATTGAAAAGGTAATTTATTTTATTTTATTTTTATGTTTTTATCTTGAGTTTAAAAACCTTCAGTCTTGTAAGGATTACAAGTTTCAATGCTAAAGTCACAAGTGGAAGAAGTGACAGGAGCTATGAAACAAAACGTTAAAAAGGTTTTGTACTACAAGTTTTCAAAACTAAAGTCACAAGTGGAAGAAGTGTAAGGAGCTATGAAACAAACTATTGATAAGGATATCAATTAGAATATTGATTGATATTTTATGATATTGTACTTTTTTACTAATTTAATTATTTTTTGTGGGGTACTGGGACAGGCAATGCAACGTGGAGAAAAAATAGATACTTTGCAAACCAAAACAGAGTTAATGAAAGACCAGGTAAACCTTCGAAGACCTTTTTTATTTGCTACAGAAATTTCAATCAACAAAGCGTCATCTAAAATTTAACTTGTGTCCCTTTTATTTGTGCTGTATCGTCTTTGAACTTTCATTAAACATGACCAGCTTTATTTGCTACAATTATTTACTACAAAAACATTATCTAAAATTACAACTGTATCCCTTTTTTTTGCCGTACCATTCTGTTTTATTTTTCTGCTGAACTTTTATTAACATAATTTCAATTGGAAATCCAGTCGTTAATTGAATTGAATTTGTATTCCATGAAATTGTTTTATTTTTTCTTTTTTACTTTTTTTTGTTTTTGTTGTTTTAATTTTTCGGTTGAAACTTCGGGTAAGAAAATTGCCATCGATTTAAAATAGTAGTGATGTATATCGATATATTGACCAAAATCGAAAGCGTCGTAAGTCGATCGAAAGCGATATATTGAGAAGTTCACAAGTTTGCTCATAAATATCGATATTGCGATTATCACCGATAATCGATATTTTACGTTTTAATTGTTGACATCACAATATATCGGTATCGATGTATTGGTGATTATATGTATTGGCTCGATATATCGTATATTGAGACCTCTAAAACTATAACATATCGATTTTGATTTACACCATTACAAAACAGTTATTTATTTCTCTTCTCTCTCGCGCTCTCTCTTTTTCTCATCATTTGGATTTCTTGAAATTTTTCTAATTGTTTTATGTCTGGAAAATTGTTACAGGCTGCAATGTTCAAGACTCAAGGAAACCAGTTAGAACAGAAAATGTGGTGCGAAAATATGAAAATAAAGATTATTATTTTTGGAGGATTTGGGATCCTCGCATTGGTCGCATTTGTATCCCTTTTTGGAAGCCCTTTCAAGTAAAATCAAGAAAAATCAAGTAAATTCTTGAAGCCCTTTCAGGTACCACTTTCAGTAAGTTTAAGTAAAACGGAGTAAAATGGATTAAATTCGACTTTAGTTTTATAAATTCACCAATTCTTAGTCACACGAACAACTCTTTCTGTCTTGTCAAATACTCACGCCTCTACCTACCTTCGTGAAGAGTTTTTTTTTTTTGGTTTCTCGGAAAAGATTACAGAAAGTGGCATATCGATGGTTTTCTTTTTTGTCTTTTTCTGTACCTTGCCCCTGAGAGACGAAAAAACCTGTAAATAAGAGCTTGAAATCGGGTTTTTTTTTTTTTTTGGTCTTTTACTGAATTTAAGGGCATGCTGCCATGAAAAAAGCCTTTAGACGGAAAAGAAAAATGACTCGAGGAAAGTTACATATGTTTCAAGGAAAATAAAAAATGATTGGAGGAAGTTGTGTGTAGAGGAAGGTTAATATGTTTTCGAGGAAAGTTGATATGTTTTGGAAGTTAAAATATTTCGAGGAAAATATAGAATGTTACAAAATATGCCACGTATCTGGGTTCCGAATCTAACTTTGTCAAATAAGGTTGATTAGGTTTGGGTGGAAAGATATAGATATAGGGCGTACATCCAAACCCTTAGGATTTTTAGAACGTTTTACAGGTGTTTTTTTTTTTTAGTTTTTAGGACGTTTTTTACAGTTTTTGAAGGTTTTTTCTTTTGGTGTTTTTAGAACGTTTTTACAGTTTATGGGCTTTTATTAACATGTTTTTAGGGTTTTTAAAATTTTGACCCTTAAGAGTAAAAATTGGTGAAAAATGTTACCTAATAGGATAGCTTTTTTGACACGTCAATTATTTTCAATGTATCTCCAACATTCTAAATTTCTAATTTAAGAGAACACAATTCATACAACTTTTGTTTTTATTTCTTTATGTAAATCGACTTGTTTTGACATGTAGATGGACTTTTTTTCTTTTTTTTTCTTTTTGTTGCAGTGAAAATGCAGTTACATCTTTTTGATTTATAATGTTATTCTATTCGTTTCTTTCTATTATGTTTTCTTATATTCTATGTTAAACCTAAGGCGGTGCTTTCCCAGATAATTTGTAATCCAAGGGAAAGCCTTGCGACCTTAGAGCCCGTATAGCCCCTTTCTACCGTGTCTCCTTGGTCCTCAAAACTTTTTCCCGGGTTCTCTTGGGAGAGGGAGATGGAAGAGAGAGGGAGAGAGAGAGAAGATTGAGGAACCCCCAGAATTTTAAATTACCCCTTTTAGGCCCTTTCCTCTTTTTTGCTAGCCTATAATTATTATAAGTCCTATTTTGCAAGTTGGTCCCCAAAGTTGTACACGCGCTTTGAGAGACGAAAATGTCTCTGCCGACTCCGAGTGTGCTTCAAATTCAGAGGGCTTGGGTCCAAGGCCTTAATAAGTTTTACGCCACTTTAATGATCTTTTCTCCCTAGACTGTACGATTTTTACATGAAGATCGCCAATCGGAAGGTGAGAATCCTGGCTTTCAATCGCAGCTATCAGATCCATAATCCGACAAGCGTGTATGGAGAAAAGATGTTTAAGTGAAAAAAAAAGACTCGAGGAAAAACCTGTCATTCAAAGCCTCTCCAACTCCAAGTAGGATCTGTCGCCGTAGGCAGTGGACTTTGAAGATTTATGGCTCCTCAGATTAAATCCCTTTTCTCATAATGTGCTGGGAACCCTTTTGCCGTTAGCTCCAAAGCATCCTTTGAAAATTAAGCCGAAAGTAAGATTGCCGATTAGTGTTCCCTTTTTTCCTATTACTTTGAATCTGTTGCTCTAAATGAAGATTGATATAGAAGCATACTCATCAATACACATAAAAAGCACGTGTAACAACCATAACAAAAGCAATGATGAAAGAGACACAAAGAACGGGACGTGAAGTTTAAAGTCCTTGCGTTGGAACCATAGCTTCAAAGACAAAGCTTTATATTACGCATTTCTTAGCGACATCTCACCAAGAAATTTGGAGGGAGGACCCCTAGTCCAATCAAAATCCTCAACTGAATCCAACCAATGAAGAATGATACTTGATCCGAGTGTGTTCACTAATCTTTCGGAACGCCACCATCATTCGAAAATGAACCAATTTGTACCAGAATTCGGCAGAGAATTGAATCCTCGATAGTCCTTTCGTGCCGTAATGATAATATGGGAGCCATTTCGAGAGCCTAGTTTGACTCTTGATTACTCTGTACATACGAATCAAAATCTAATGATATGATACTTGATACATAGACTTTGCTCTATGCCTTCGAGTAAGCTATTGAACATGCACAATTCCGCCGGCCATGGTTTGATTTCAATCCCTCATCACGATTAGCGGTGTGCTGGCAAAAACTTGTTACCAACAACTAAAAAACCAATTTTTACCAAGTATACTTGTTAATATCCAATTGTATTGGATAGTATCTTGTGTACCATCCAAGATTCTGAGAACCAATAAGTTGTGTAAATTTTCCCTCTAAACTAAAAGCGCAAAATGATAAAGATTCCAAAAGACTACTTTTCCTCAAGGTATAGAACTTAATTCAAGATCAAGTTTGTAATTTCCTTGTGTCCCAGTTCGACTTTCATTACACTCCAAAGTCCTTTTACTGCTCTACTTTTTGTTCTTTGACATCCTTTTTGTGCTGTAACATAGAAAACCGATTCAATTCTATTCAATTCATTTCATTTCAATTCTTTGTAGTTTTTGTTCCTGAACATATTTTTTGTACTTCCCCGTCCATTTGTAATCAGACGGCCGACATTTTGACAAACTGTCGAGATTCATAAATTCTTAGTTTGGTTTTGATAAATCTTTCCATTTGGAGACAGGTAGAATATCACATATCGAGGGCAAAATTTATATCCCTTTTTTGAATATCTAAAAACGGTCCACGATATCCGTCACTATGAAAAATATATGATAATAAGAGAATTAAAAAAAAAAAAAAAAAAAAAGTGAGATGTTATAATGCACATTTACTCAAAAAACTAAAAAATAAGGGTTCATAACATTTCTATATTAGGCCAAATAAAAGAAAAATGTAATAAAAAGTTATCATTATTATTAACAAAGAAAAACAAGTAAAGTTTTACATCGTTTTCTTTTTCTTCCCATTGAAAATAACAAAACAGCGGACCTCCATTTTTTTTGTTTTATTTTTAGTTTTGTTTTGTATTGTTCTATTCCCCCTAGCTTCTTTTCTAAAACATAGCTTTTGTTTTACTTATTTTTCGTTTTACCAAAAGCCCAACCTGAAAAATTGTCAAATTCTCTGTTTTTTTTCTCTTCAAATCCCGACCGTTCTTTTGAAAAAAGAGAGTTTGGAGTATTTTGGTAAAATGCGAGAGGAACTTGTTTAAGTCTTCTACTCACCTGAAAAGAATAAAAAAAACTTATAAATAAAAAGGAAACTAAAAGGAAAAGCAAAAGAAATAGAGAAAGAAAAAGATAATATAATGTTTAACATTCACATTTTCATGGGATATAGAAAGCTTATCGATTTTACTGTTCAAGCTAAAAAAATAACGGATGTAAAATGATCGACCGTAAGGGAAAAAAAATGAGAAATGAAAATTTCCGTTACTTTTTGGTCCGGCTTTTGGTTCCATAGTATTATAATTAATATTTATATTTTTAGTAGTATTAGTATTAGTACTGGAATTAGTATTGGCCTTTGGCATTGGCATAAGCATTAGTATCAGTATTTGTATAAGTATTAGTATTACTATTATTATTGTAATTATTGTTATTATTGCTATTATTATAATATTTATTTTCGATATTGTAAATTTGGTTGTGTTATTTATTTGTTTCTTTATTTTCCGAATTTACCTCTTCGGACAAAATAGTGGAATAGGATCCTCCGCTAAAATCCGAAATCGATACTTCGCTCGTTTTCGCTCTTTGAGTCAAATCGGTTTCCAGGGACGAAACAAAACTGCCCGAGGAAAAAAAAAACATAATAATAACAATAAAACAAATCAGGATAATAAAAAAGACATAACATACACCAAAAAAGATACTAAAATAAAATACTTAGGGCTTTTAAGAAAGAAAAAGGGAAGGGGGGGAGGCGGAGGAGGGGGAAGGGAGGGGAGGAGGCGGAGGGGGGAAGGGGTGTTAAAAGATCAGGCTTTGATAGAAGTATTCTATGTTTGTAAAACTGGAACGGTTTGAGAATATCGAAATCTAGAATTCTAGAGGGTTTCAATATCTAGGATTTCGATATTTAGTCTGCTAGTTTGTCCTATCCTGTCTGATCTGTCTTATCTGTCTTTCTCTGCGTACCTCGGGTGCGATCAGAATAGAATCCGGTTAAAGATCTTCTTATGAATCCTGACCGGATCCTTCGAGCGAAAGGTCAAGTGACCCTTCGAATTAGGAAAGTTGCTTTAGTCTCCGAGAGGTCACTCTCGGATATTTTCTTGCTTTCCTATTTAAAAGCCTGTTATGTATATCTCATTTATCAATTCAAAAACTTATATTTCAGGCTGTCCTATTTCCACTCTATTTTCTGCTGTCATGACTTCTAATTTAATAGGTTATGAGCCTAGCAACACCAATACCGTTGCCAAATTTAATGGCTCAGATTTCTACGGATGGAAATACCAGATCGAGCATCTTTTGCGCCGCGAAAAACTCTGGTCAATCACTTGTGGCAGCAAGATCGAACCTGCAGATGCTGCCAAAAAAACCAAATGGCCCACTCTAGGCTTGTCCTCGCTCTTGAGCCATCTCAAATTGACATCATTCGCGACGCCACTTCCGCTCATGACCCGTGGTCGCTTCTGTCCTCCGTTTACGATAATCAGTCCTGGTCCAATAAGTTATTCCTAAGCGGAAGCTCAACTCTTACCGAAAGCTTCCTACCAGTTCTATTCAGACGTATGTTCAACATCTGAAATCTCTGGCTGGACAGCTCAAGAGCATTAATGCCAAGATCTCCGACGATGATCTTATCTCGGCAATCCTTGGCGGTCTGCCGGACTCTTATTCGTCCCTCATTTCCTCTCTTGACAACTCTCCAACTGCTTTAACCATTCCTACTTTAACGGCACGCTTGGTACATGAGGAAATGAAACAGTCATTTCAAAACACGCCAGTCGTTGCTTTGGCAGCGATTTCCACCAATCCCAGGCCACCGAAGTCCTCTTCCACCACATGTCGCTATTGTCGAGCGACAGATCACATCATTGACTTCTGTCCGGCCCTCAAAAGGAAGAATGATCGTCAAGGAGGACCAGGCCGTACGCGTGGTCGAGGTTATTCCGGAGGTCGTGGACCATATCAAGGTCAAGCCTCCTCCGCTGAAGCAACTGTTCCGGCGGTTCAATTTCCTCCAACCAACTCTTTCGTCCAGCCGTACCATTACGCCAATCCTCCTCCATTGGATTATTCCACCCCTAATCATCCCGTATACGTCCAAACACCTCCACCGGCTGATGTCAACCCTTCGCCTCCAGTGACGCAATCTGATTTTGGATTTGCGTTGATGTCAGTTTCAAATCCTATCACGTCAGTTCCATCACCAACTGTACCTGACAACACCTGGATTGTTGATTCTGGTGCTTCCCACCATTTATCTTCGCGCTCTGATTGGTTCGTCTCCATCGCACCACTAAATCCTCCGATGCCAATCCTTTTTGGCAATAATACCGCCCTTACAGCCACGCACATTGGCCAAACGGAAACCCCTGGCAAATCTCCAAATAGCATTAAACTCTCCAACATTCTCTTTGTTCTTGCCTTACGAAAGAATCTTTTCTCGGTCGGTGCAGCCTTACAACAAGGGACCACTGCTGTATTCTCCTCTGACCACGTCACCTTTATAATCAAACCAAAATCAACGTTGGATCAGGAATAAAGCTCGGAGACATCTACATTCTTTCCTCATTTTCTCCCGTTGGATCTGCCAACGTTGCCATCTCTTCCCCGCATATTACCCTCTCCAAATGGCACCTTCGGTACGGTCATCTTGCAGGTCCTAGTCTTCATCAGTTATCCAAGGGCCTTGTTACGGGTTTGGACTCCCTTGTGAACCGCAAAATTCCTTTTTGCACTGGATGTATCGAAGGAAAATTTTCACGTCCGTCCTTTCTTTCAAGCACCACTCAATCTAACGGTCCCCTTTCCTTAATTCATTCTGACTTATGTGGACCGATGTCCAACCCAAGCCATAATGGGGCGTTATATTTCGTCACTTTTATCGATGACGCTACTCGTTACAGTCACCTGTACCTTATACGTCGCAAATCCGACACTTTCGCAATATTTCAATAGTTTAAATCTAAGGTGGAGAATCAACTCAACTGCCGCATCAAAATCCTCCGAGCTGACAACGGAGGGGAATTCACCTCCACAAAATTTGTGCCCTTTCTCTCGCTCCACGGCATAGTCCATCAAACCACGACAGCTTATACTCCTCAACAGAACGGCGTCTCCGAACGTTATAACCGAACTGTAGTTAACATGGGACGGTCCATGCTACATTCTTCTTTCTCCTATGTTCTGGGGAGAAGCAGTATCAACAGCGAACTACCTCCGAAATTTATGTCCCACCCAAGCGCTTCCAAACCTCACTCCTCATGAGGCTTGGACAGGTATAAAACCGGACGTTTCTCATCTACGAATATTCGGCAGTATAGCTTGGGCGAAAGACCTTACTCCACAACACAAGTGGAGCAGCCGTGCAAAATCCGGATATTTGGTCGGCTATGCAACCGAATCCAAAGCCTACCGAATTTGGCTCCACACCGAACGGCGCGTCATTTTGAGCCGTGACGTCACGTTTGATGAAAAACCACTGATCCTTAAACTAATTTCCTCCAACCCTCCTCCTCCTCCTTTGTCACCTCTTCTCATCTCCCCCTCTCCAACCGCAGCCTCTTCCCTCCTTTCTCCTCTCCTTCCCCCCCAACCTCCTCCTTTACCCTCTCTCCCTTTGCTCAACCGCACTACCTCTGCACCATCCCCCTTCTCCGGTCCACTTCCTCTTGTCAGAACAACCTCCGACCCTTACTCCCTCTCTCCTATCTCCTCATCTACCCCTCCCTATGTCATTCCATCTAACCCATCACCAATCCAGCCTATTGCCATCCGTCGAAGTGCTCGCATCGAAGCACGGGCAGCTACCACTTCTCATGGAGTTGCCCACATTGCCACCTCCGATGTTCCCTTATCCTTCTCCGCCGCCATGGCTGGCCCCAATGCCGCAGCCTGGAAAGCCGCTACCGATGCTGAATTTACCTCTTTACAACAAAATGGCACCTGGAGACTCACTCCTCTTCCTCCAGGCCGCAAAGTGATTGGTTCCAAATGGGTGTTTCGCATTAAGACAAAGGCGGACGGCTCCCTTGATCGGTTTAAGGCTCGCTTCGTGGCAAAAGGATTTCTCCAAAAAGAGGGTCTTGACTTCACCGAAACATATGCCCCCGTTGCCAAGTTTGCCTCCATCCGCATCCTCCTCTCCATTGCCGCTTCTCAAGACTGGCACGTCCATCAAATGGATGTGCAAACAGCCTTCCTCTATGGCGCCCTCAAAGAAGAAATCTTTGTTCGCCAACCTGAGGGCTACATTTCTCCCGGCACAGAACACCTCGTCTGCCGCCTGCTAAAATCCTTATACGGCCTCAAGCAGGCTCCCCGTGTTTGGAGCCAGCACCTTGAAGCAGTTCTCCTCAGTGAAGGCTTCTTCAAGCTGGCCGCTGATTTTAGCATTTTCATCAAAGGTAAAGACGAAACTCTCATCATCATTATCATCTATGTAGATGATCTTCTCCTTTCCAGTCCTTCCCTCACTCAAATCCTCCTAGTCAAACACATGCTCCATTCTCACTTTTCAATGACGGATCTAGGAGAATTAGAGTATTGTCTTGGAATCCTTGTCACCCGTGATCGGCCAGCAAAAACCCTCTTCCTCTCCCAGGAAAAATACATCTCAGAAATCTTGGAAAGATTTTCTATGTCTAACTGTACCTCTGTTGCTACCCCTTTAGATGCAAACTCTAAACTAGTTAGCAACTCCGGTGGGCCTGTCCACGGAGACATGCATGATTTATATCGGTCTATGGTAGGCAGTCTGATGTATGCAATGACCGGTACTCGGCCAGACATTGCATTTGCTGTCGGTCAACTCAGTCAGTTTGTGTCTAATCCATCTCCGGAGCACCTCCTCGCTGCAAAGCGAGTCCTCCGCTACCTCAAAGGCACAAAATCACTTCGCCTCACCTTCTCTGGCGGCTCTTCTCCCACTCTTGTTGGCCATTGTGATGCGGACTGGGGGGGAGATTTAGACACCCGCCGCTCCACTTCTGGCATCTGCTTTGCTCTCGGAGGAGCTCTAATTTCTTGGGCATCCAAGAAACAGCCAACAGTTGCTTTATCATCCACTGAGGCGGAATATATGGCAGCGACACACGCTGCCAAGGAAGCCATATGGCTTCGATCCCTTCTTACAAACCTTCAGTTCCCTCCATCATCTCCAACTACAATCTTTTGTGACTCACAAGGAGCCCTCGCCCTTATGAGTAATCCAGTACATCATCGAAGGACCAAACATATTGACATTCAGTACCATTTCACCCGAGAGACCATTGCGGCTGGCACACTCACCTTCCAATTCTGCCAGACCTCCCTCCAATTGGCAGATTTCCTTACCAAGGGCCTCCATCGACCTCAGTTTGACCTTCACAGAACTTCAGCCGGCCTTAACTTCTAACAAAGAGGGGGAGTGTTGGAAGTTCAGGCTTTGATAGAAGTATTCTATATTCAGACAACTAGTAATATTTCAGAATACCGGAATCTTAAATTACATACTGTTCCAGTATCTAGGATTTCGGTAATTCAGTCTGCTAGTCTGTCTTGTCAGAGATCTGTTTTTGTATCTTGTCAGATCTATTTTTCCTGCGTACCTCAAGTACAGTCAGAATAGAATCCGGTCAAAGATCTGTTTATAAATCTTGACCGGATACTTTTGAGTGAAGGGTCAAGTGACCCTTCAAGTTAGGAAAGATCTTTCAGTTTCTGAGAGGTCACTCTGACCTCTCAGAGTATTTTTCCCTTTCCTATTTAAAGCCTGTTTTGTCTTCTTATTAATACAATTCAAAAATATATATTTCAGGCTGTGCTATTTCCACTCTATTTTCTGCTGTCATGACTTCTAATCTAATACTTTGTTATATCACTTTCCCTTTCTATCTTTATCCTTTTTTTTTTTTATTCTCTTCCTGATTTTTTGACCACCTGTCTTGTTTTTTTTTTTTTTTAAATGCCGTGCAAGGTGTTGTTAGGTGAACTATCGACTTGCGAAAGAGGAGGCTTCGGATGACACGAGAAAAGAGAGCTTGCGTTCCTAGAGGTGGTGGCCAGCTCAGCACAGATGGAGGAAGGATCCTTGCCCTTTCCTGTCCCTCTCCTATCTCTTTCCATCTCCCTCTCCCTCGTGCTCTCCTTACTCCTTCCCTTGGAAACAGAGAGCGTCGGCTATCCTTTCCCTCTCCCTCTACCTTTCCTACTTACTCTCCGTCACCCTCCATCTTTCCTTCTAATTCTCCCCCTCCCTCGACCTCTCCCATACCCTTCCTCCTCTTCCATTCCCTCTCCTCTCCCTCTCCCTTTTCCTCTCTCCTTCTCTTTGCTTTATCACCTTCCCTTTCTATCTTTTTTTTTTTTTTTTGTTCTCTCCGCGATTTTCTGACCACCTGTTTTGTTTTTGTTTTTTTTTTCAATCCCGTGCAATGTTGTGTTAGGTGAACAATCGACTTGCAAAAGGGGAGGCTTCAAATGACACGAGAGGAGAGAGCTTGCGCTCCTAGAGGTGGTGGCCAACTCAGCACAAATGGAGGAAGTATCCTTGCCCTTTCCTATACTTCTCCTGTCTCTTTCCTTCTCCCCCTCCCTCTCCTTACTCCTCCCCTTGGAAACGGATAGTGGCCACTATCCTTTCCCTCTCCCTCTACCTAACCTTCTTACATTCTGTCATCCTCTATCTTTCCTTCTAACTCTCTCTCTCCCTGCCCTCTCCCCTACCCTTCATCCTCTTCCTTTCCCTCTCCTCTCCCTCTCCCTTTTTCTCTCTCTCCCTTTGCTTTATCACTTTCCCTTTCTATCTTTATCTTTCTTTTTTTGTTCACTCTTCGCTTTTCTGACCACCTGTCTTGTCTTTGTTTATTTTTTAAATCCCGTGCAAGGTTGTGTTAGGTGAACAATCGACTTGCGAAAGAGGAGGCTTCTCCTAGAGGTGGTGGCCAGGTCAGCACAGATGGAGGAAGGATCCTTGCCCTTTCCTGTCCCTCTCCCGTCTCTTTTCCTCACTCCTCCCCTTGGAAACGGATAGCCGCCACTATACTTTCCCTCTCCCTCTACCTTTCCTTCTAACTCTCCCTCACCCTCCATCTTTCCTTCGAACTTTCCCTCTCCTTCGCCCTCTCTCCTACCCTTCCAACTCCTCCTTTCCCTTTCCTCTCCCTCCTCCTTTTCCTTTCTCTCACTTTGCTATATCACTTTCCCTTTCTATCCTTTTTTTTTTTTTTCGGTTCTCCCCTTGATTTTCTGACCACCTGTTTTGTTTTTGTTTTTTCTTTTAAATCCCGTGCAAGGTTGTTTTGGGTGAACGATCGACTTGGCAAAGAGGAGGCTTTGGATGACACGTGAGGAGAGTTCTTGCGGACCTAGAGGTGGTGGCCTTCTCAGCACAGATGGATGAAGGATCCTTGCCCTTTCCTGTCCCTTTCCAGTCTCTTTCCCTCTCCCTCTCCCTCTTCTTATTCCTTCCCTTGAAAACGCATAGCCGTCACTATCCTTTCTCTCTCCCTCTACCTTTCCTTCTTACTTTCCCTCACCCTCCATCTTTCCTTCTTACTCTCTCTCTCCCTGCCCTCTCCCCTACCCTCATCCTCTTCCTTTCTCTCTCCTCTCACTCTCCCTTTTTCTCTCTCTCCCTTTGCTATATCACTTTCCTTCTCTATCTTTATCTTGTTTTTTTGGTTCTCTCCTCGATTTTCTGACCACCTCTTTTGTTTTTGTTTTTTTTTTTATCCTGTGAAATGTTGTGTTAGGTGAACGATCGACTTGCGAAAGAGGAGGATTCGGATGACACTAGAGGAGAGAGCTCGCGGTCCTATGGGTGGTGGCCAGTTCAGCACAGATGGAGGAAGGATCCTTGCCCTTTCCTGTGCCTCTCCCGTCTCTTTCCCTCTCTCTCTCCCTCTCCTTACTTCTCCCCTTGGAAACAGATAGTGGCGGCTATCCTTTCCCTCTTCCTCTACCTTTCCTTCTTACTCTCCCTCACCCTCCATCTTTCCTTCTAACTTTCCCTCTTCCTCGCCCTCTCCCTTACCCTTCCTCCTCTTCCTTTCCCTCTTCCTCGCCCACTCCCTTTTCCTCTCTCACCCTTTGCTTAATCAATTTACCTTTCTATCTTTATGTATTTTTATTTGGTTCTCTCCTCGATTTTCTGACCACTTGTTTTGTTTTTGTTTTTTTTTTTTATCCCGTGCAAGGTTGTGTTAGGTGAACTATCGACTTGCGAAAGAGCAGGCTTCGGATGACACAAGTGGAGAGAGCTTGCGGTTTTAGAGGTGGTGGCCAGCTCAGCACAGATGGAGGAAGGATCCTTGCCCTTTCCTGTCCCTCTCCCGTCCCTTTCCCTCTCTCTCTCCCTCTCCTTTCTCCTCCCCTTTCTCCTCTCCTAACGGATAGTGGCGGCTATCCTTTCCCTCTCCCTCTACCTTTCCTTCTTACTCTCCCTCACCCTCCTTTCCTTCTTACTCTCTCTCTCCCTCGACCTCTCCCCTACCCTTCCTCTTCTTCCTTTCCCTCTCCTCTCCCTCTCCCTTTTCCTCTCTCTCCTTTTGCTACACCACTTTCCCTTTCTTTCTTTATCTCTTTTTATTTCTTCTCTCCTCGATATTCTGACCACCTGTCTTGTTTTTGTTTTTTTATTTTTTCCCGTGCAAGGTTGTGTTAGGTGAACGATCGACTTGCTAAAAATGAGACTTTGGATGACACGAGAGGTGAGAGCTTGCGGTCCTAGAGGTGGTGGCCAGCTCAGCACAGATGGAGGAAGGATCCTTACCCTTTCATGTCCCCACTCCCGTCTCTTTACCTCTTGTCTCCCTCTCCTTACTCCTCCCCTTGGAAACGGATAGTTGCGGCTATCTTTTCCCTCTCCCTCTACCATTCCTTCTTACTCTCCCTCACCCTCCATCTTTCCTTCTAACTCTCCCTCTCCCTTGCCCTTGTCCCTACCCTTCCTTCTCCTTTCCCTCTCTTATCCCTCTCCATTTTTCTCTCTCTCCCTCTCCCTTTTCCTCTCTCTCCCTTTGCTATATCACTTTCCCTTTCTATCTTTATTCTTTTTTTTTGGTTGTCTCCTCGATTTTCTGACCACCTGTCTTGTTTTTGTTTTTTTTTTAATTTGTGGAAGGTTGTGTTAGTTGAACGATATATTTGCGAAAGAGGAGGCTTTCGGATGACATGTGAGGAGAGACCTTGCAGTCCTAGAGGTGGTGGCCAGCTCAGCACAGATGGAGGAAGTATCCTTGCCCTCTCCTATCCCTCTCCCGTCTCTTTCCCTCACTCCTCCCCTTGGAAACGGATAGCCGCCACTATCCTTTCCCTCTCCCTCTACCTTTCCTTGTTAATTTCCTGCACCCTCTATCTTTCCTTCTTACTTTCCCTCTTCTTCCCCCTCTCCCCTACCCTTCTTCCTCTTCCTTTCCTTCTCCTCTCCCTCTCCCTTTTCCTCTCTCTCCCTTTGCTATATCACTTTCCCTCTCTATCTTTATCTTTTTTTTTTTGGTTCTCTCCTCAATTTTCTGACCACCTGTCTTGTTTTTGTTCTTTTTCAAATCCTGTGCAAGGTTGTGTTGGGTGAACAATCGACTTGCGAAAGAGGAGGCTTTGGATGACACGAGAGGAGAGAGCATATACAAGGAATGAATTCATTTAAGTTTATTCTTGACCTGCATGTTATCTGATTTCTTCTCAAACCTTAAACACATTATTCTGTACAAACACTATATCCTGGCTAAACACTCCTGTTTAATGGATATCTTGTTTAAACACTACCTTGTTTAAACACTATCTTGTTTAAATGCTATTTTTTTTAAACACTATCTCATTTAACATTTTCCTGTTTCAACACTCCCCTTTTCAACACATCTTGTCAACACTATTCTGTTTTCATTATGTTGAGAGGTTGCAGGGGTACTGGCGTCACGTCGATGTTGCAAATTGTCTGCGCTATTTTGTAGAACTCATACGATTTCCCTCAGGCAAGTGCTTCTTATTTCGTTTTGCTTTTCCTTTTCCTTTTTTCCCTATTTCTCACAGGATCACAGCTGTACGAAATGGTAGGAGTGAAGAATATTTTGATAGACCTGCACATATCTTGTTCTTTGTTCGTACCCATAGTGGGTGAATTGAAACGGCTTTTTACGTTATTATCATGGTGTAATGTGCAGGTATAAAGTGTCCTTGTCAGCGAGTGGAAAATTTCGCAAATCCTGCTTTTGAATGATAGCATGCTTTGGTCGACTTTGCAAAGGTGTTTCCACTCACCCCAAAAACATGTCAGCTTTTGAAATGCTTTGCTTTACTTTTGTTTTAATGTTGTTTTTGTTTTACTATCTCTCTTCTGTAGAAAGGGAATAGTGAAGGCGCGAGAGATGGAAAATGAGGAAGGGAGCCGCCACCTCTTCCTCTTCATCCCTCTTTCTCTCCTTCACCCTACACTCTTTACATTGCTCTTCTAATCCCCTCGCTTTGTTTCATTTATTTTTTTTTTTTTTTTTTGTCCCTTCCTTTTATTCACTAAAAAATATTTTTGTTGTTTCTTATTGTTGTTTCTCCTTTTGGCACGAGAGTATTTGGAGGTCATGGACGCTGCAGACGCGACTGGGAAAAAGGACAAAGTTTGAAAGGCTTTCCGGAGACTGGCAGTGGCAGCTGGGATAGAGGATGTTGCCGATGACCACTTCACTGCCTCGTGAGAAACTGCCTCTTAATTCCGTAAAAAAAATCCACCGATTGTCTGTCGTTTAACAAATATCGTTATTTACGCTATTTGGGAATTTGGGGGTTTTGAGGGAAATCATCTACTCTAATTTGTTTTTTGAAGGGTTTTTATTAACTCTATTTGAAAATTTGGGTAAAAAAACGGGGTACCGCAATTAGAGACATTGACGCTAATAGCTATTCACGTTGTAGTAATGACTGGCAGTGGTTCTGTTTTTCCAAACCGTTTTTCCACACTGTTTTTTCACTCCCTTTTTTTTAGTCCGTCTTTCTATACAGTTTTTCCTGGTGGTTTTCCTTTCCTTGTTTGGAGTCCGTTTTTCCAGACCGTTTTGTCCAGTCCGTTTTTTCAGTTCGTTTTTTAGCTCCTTTTTTGAGTCCGTTTTTTTCACACTGTCCGTTTTCCCATTCTGTCTTTCCAGGTCGTTTTACAGTCCTTTTCTCGGTTAGTTTTGCCAGTCCCTAATTTTTTCTGTTTTTTCCAGGCCGTTTTTCTGGACCGTTTTTTCAGTCCCTTTTTTGGATTGTTTTTCTGTCTGTTTTTTAGTGTTGGGTATCGGGTGAAATCATATCGCGATAACTTTGATATTTGATATATCGAATATCGATCGGTCAGGGTCCTCGATACATCGTACCGGGACCAACAGAAGTTATCGCGATATATTTGATATAAGGTGGGTGTCCGTACAGATTCAGTACGGAAAATCGTACGGAAAATTATAAGGAAAATCTTACCCCCCCCCCCCCCTCCCCCAACGAGCGTGCGCCACGCGGGGTGGGGGAGGGGGTTTTGAAAAAAAATTAGAAAAAATAATAATAATAATAATAATAAATATTTGTATATATCGCAAAAATATCGCAATATTTAGCTTCTCGATATATCTAAGCGATATCGATTATCGGGTACCTGAAATTCGTTATATATCGAATATCGGCAATAGGTCCTTGATATCCAACGCTTCTGTTTTTAGACCGTTTTAAACCGGATTTTTAGGCCGTTTTTCAGTCCTTTTTTTGTCCGTTTTTAAAGCGGTTTAAACCGTTTTTTATATCGTTTTTTAATGCCGTTTTTATATCGTTTGTTCAAACCATTTTTATTTTTTTAAACAACCATTTTTTAGACTGTTTTTCAGTCCGTTTTTTAGACTGTTTTTTCATGGCCGTTATTTCAGATCGTTTTTCTGGATCGTTTTTCCAGACCGTTTTAAAATCCGTTTTTTTCAAATCCGTTTTTTCATCCTGTTTTCTGCCCGTTTTTAGAACGTTTTAATACCGTTTTTTCAAACAGGTTTTAGATCCTTTTTAGATTGTTTTTAGATTGTTTTTTCAGTCCGCTTTTTGTCTGTTTTTTTAGGCCGTTTTTTCCGATATTCTGTTTGCTTCGTTCAGATCGTTTTTCTGGACCGGTTATTTAGTCTATTTTTTTGGTCTGTTATGTCCATTTTCCTGTCCTATTTTAGACCGTTTTCTTAAACCGTTTTTCAGACCGTTTTTAGATCGTTTTGACTGACTGTTATTTCAGACCGATTTTCTAGACCGTCTTTTCAGTCCGTTTTTTCGGTCCGTTTTCTCAGTCTGTTTCTCCATACTGTTTTTTCAGTCCATTTCTAAACCTTTTTTAGACCGTTTTTTTGGACTTTTTTCCTTCAGATTGTTTTTTATATCGTTTTTACACACCGTTTTTCCAGACCGTTATTTTGGACTGTTTTTTCAGTCCGTTTTTTTCACACTGTTTTTTCCAGGCATTTTTTCAAACCGTTTTTTCATCCCCTTTTTTCATACCGTTTTTTCAGCCCGTTTTTAGACATTGCCTATGACCTTTCAATTAGGCCTCTGTTTTATACGAGGAAAAAAATCTGTAAGTTCTTGTTTGACGTTGAACAATTATGCTGAATATTACTGCTAGTGAATGCTCCCTTCCCTTTCCCTCTCCCTCTTCATCTCCCTCTCCATCTCCCTCTGCTTCTTCCTCTCCCTCTCCTTCTTCCTCTCCCTGGGAACAGAAACGGAGAAAAAAGGGTAGTGGCGGCTATCCTTTCTCTCTCCCTCTTCCTTTCCTTCATACACTCCCTCTCCCTCTACCTTTCCTTCTTACTCCCCCTTTCCCTCTCCCTCTTTCTCCCTCTCCCTCTTTCTCCCTCTCCCTCTTTCTCCCTCTCCCTTTCCCTCTTCTTTTCCATTTCCCTGTCCCTCACCTCTCCTTTTCCTTTCTTCTCCCTCTCCTTCTCCCTTCCTTTTCCCTTTCCCTCTTTTTCTTCCTCTCCTTGGAAACACAAAGGGGGAGAGAAAGATAGTGGCTGCTATCCTTTCCCTCACCCTCCACCTTTCCTTTTTACTCTCCCTCTCACTCTCCCTCTCCCTCTCCCTTTCCATCCCTCTTTCCCTCTCCCTTTCCCTTTTCCCTCTCTCTTTCTTTTGTCCCTTCCTTTTCCTTACTAAACAATCTTGTTGTTTCTCTTTTTGACGCGAGAGTATTGGAGGTTATGGAGGCTGTAGACGCGTTCGAGCAAAAGGACAAAGTTGCACAGGCTCGCCTCCGGAGAATTGTAAGTTAATTTCTGACCTGCTTGTTAACAGACATTTCTGTTGTTTTGTTTTTTTTCTGCTTTATTTTTATTTCTTTTTATGTTTTCTGGCAGGGACAGCTTGGGGGGAGGACATTGCCTATAACCTTTCAATTAGGTCTCTTTTTTATACGAAGAAAATATTTCTGTAAGTTAATTTCTGACCTCCGTGTTATCGACCATTTTTGTTGTTTCTTTTTCTTTTTTTTTCTGTTTTTATTTCTATTTCGTTTTAATTCCGGACATATTTATTTGTCTATTTATTTGTACAGGCAAATGCTCTCTGTGTGTCTATGTCTGTCACGGCTACCGTAGTCGTGGCAAATCTTTGCCCGGGCGGCGATTTCACGGCGGAGGAAAAACTCATTTTGATTTGAGTGGAACGGCTTTTGGTACTCTTGCTCTTTCCGGGAAAGAATATACTTTGTGAGCCTTTGGAGTTCTTGAATTTTGTTATGAAAGGTACATATCTATTTTTTTTTTGTTCTCTTTTTTCCTTTAATACTTTACTACTTTTCTTGGGTTATTCTTTTGGATTTTTTTTGCGTGATTTTGGGATATGTTTTGGGCATGGAAAGAGATAGGGGGAAGGTGAGGGAGAGGGCTTAAGGAGGAAGAGAGCCGCCACCTCTTGCTCTTTATCCCTCTTCCACTCCTTCTCCCAAGACTATTTATATTGCTCTTCTCATCCCCTAGCTTTGCTTTATTTATCTTTTTTTTTTTCTTTTTTCTTTTGTCCCTTCTCCTTGTTAATCTTGTTGTTTCTGTTGTTTTTGAAGATTTAGTTTCGTGCGTACATGAAATTTGGTGCGCACGCGACGTTTCGTGGGTATATATTTACCTGATGTACTGTGGGGGTTTGAAGAGATTTGTGGATCGGGGGAGTAAGCGTGCGAGTGAAATTAAAGGAACGTAAGGAACAAATTGAGTGGCGCGGAATGCGCTGGGAAATGGACGGCGGATCGCGAAGCGATTCGACGATGATTTATATTTGAAATGATTTAAATTGTACGCCGGCCGTACGGAACCTAATGTGACGGGCGAAAATTATGGAAAGTACGCGATGGTACAAAAGAATCTTTTTGGATAAGTATACTTCAATTTTGACTTGCGACATTTATGACGAAGTACGCGGTTTCGGTACGGACAAGATTTTGATGGTACACCGTGAATCGTTATTGGCGTAAAGTTTTCTTTAGCGTAAAGGAACATTTACCGTTATTTACGCTAATTGAGAATTTGGAAATTTTCAACGAAATCGTTTATTCTAATTAGGAATTAGGGTTTTTTTTAAATAGTGTGGATAATTCTATTTGAGAATTTGCAAAAAAAAAAAGGTACCTTAAATAGCGTCCATTACGCGAATAACGATTCACGGTGTACCGTATCATTTCAACGAGTGGATTGTGTTGTACTTCGAAAGCGGACGGCGTTCGCCGCTATTTTTCGAGAGTTCACACTATTTTGAGGATGTATGATCAAGTGGGCCGTACGTATGTGATATCGGCTTGCTGCGTGGACTTATCGACAAGTGACTAAGCAAGTTGTCACTTATGACGCGGATTTGTGGACGCGTCGGTGTAAATATTTGAAACATCAATGTTTTGTCTTATTAGAATTAATGATTTAGTGTTGATTAAAATAGTTATATTTTACGTGATCAATGAGGGTATCGACAGTTTAATTTGTGTGTCTTTATGTGTCGTATTTGCAGACAAGTGTACGCTTACGATTGTTGGACTCTCAGGTGTACGCTTACGATTAGTTTATTTTTAGTAATGGGCTATTATGGTTAAAAAGGACTTGATGACAGTTACGTAATTTATGTTGGTTATTTTGACACTTAGTGATTCGTTGACAGCTCACAAGTGTATATATAGGAATGAGCTTTGTTAGGAATTATTCATCAATGCTTGTTAAGAAAAGTAGGGACCAAAGATGTAGTATTTTAGGGTTGTCGATTAGGTCATGCACTTTGAGTGATAAATTAATTATTTGATTATACTTAGATTATACATTTGTTTATGTGTGATGCATTCATGTGTTATTATTATTTATATATATATATATATATATATATATATATATATATATATATATATATATATATATATATATATATATATATATATATATATATATATGTTATATCTATATATATATGTTATATCTATATTTGTTTGTTTGCTATACATAGTTGATGCATTTGTCCTAGGGTTTGCTATGATGATGAAGATATTTTAAGCTTCAATTCCATGAAACCCTAGTCGTTGTCCATGCGTCTGTGTACGCATTTTGCTCCGTTTGTGTACGGATTGTTGATGCATCTGTGTATGCATGTTTGTAAATGTTGTTGTATGTTAAATGAAGGATGCATTTCAAATGATTGTTCATTGGCCTAGCTTTGCTTAGCTTTTTGCATGATAGTTTGGGTAGCTTCTGCGGTCTATTTTAGACCAAAGAACAACAGTTTCTCCTTTTGGCGCGAGAGTATTGGAGTTGATGGACGCTGCAGACGCGTTAGAGCAAAAGGACAAAGTTGCACAGGCACGCCTCCGGAGACTGGCAAGGGCAGCTTGGGCGGAGGACATTGCCTATGACCTCTTCAATAAGGCCTCTGTTTAATACGAGGAAAAATTTTCTGTAAGTTCATTCCTGACCTGCGTGCAATCGGCCATTTCTGCTTGTTTTTTTTTTCCTTTTTTCGTTTTCTGGCAGGGGCAGCTTGGGGGGAGGACATTGCATATGACCTTTCAATTAGGTCTCTGTTTTATACGAGGAAAAAATTTCTGTAAGTTAATTCCTGACCTGCGTGTGATCGGCCATTTCTGCTTTTTTTTTTTCTGGAAGGGGCAGCTTGGGGAGAGGACATTGCCTTTGACCTTTCAATTAGGTCTCTGTTTTATACGAGGAAACAATTTCTGTAAGTTCATTCCTGACCTGCCTGTTATCGGCCATTTTTTTTTTTTCTTTTTTTTTTTCTGCATCCATTTTTTTTGTTCTGCTTCTTTTGCTAGTTCTTTTTTGTCTCTCTCTTTTTTTTTCTGGAGTTTCATCTATTTGTTTTTATTTTATTTTATTTTGTATCACTTGTCTAGTTATCATTTATTTTCTCCCAGGTGCCCCAAGGTTTGGTCGAGAAACTGCCTCCTAATTCCGTAAAATTCCACCGATTCTCTAACGTTTCTTAAACATGGACCAAAAAAGATTAGATCGGCAGCTCTCCTTTTTGTGTAGTTTTTAACAAAAACTGTCACTAGTGATTTTATGCATACATTTTGTTTAATTGTTATGAAGTTTTGCTGATGGGTTTGTAATCTTGATCATGGTAGGTGCTACTGTCAGCAATTTCCCTTTTATACGCTGCAAGCTAAGGATAGTTTTTTGCACATTCTCCTTTCTCATTCTTCTTTCTAAAAGGAAGTGTCAAAATTTTGAGAATGAGTTTGGCTTTCTGGAGGATGGTTGATTCAGGACTATGTCTATGTCTGGATTCGCTGTCGGTTTGTCAATGAAGTTCGCCACAAGTGTTGGCTTTTCTAATCAACGGAAAATCGTGGTCTCCAACTCAGGAATCGCAGTTTTAGATTGATTTGTTCGCACGTGGTTTGAAGGATTACGGTATTTATCCCGAGTTAGCTTTAGTGCGAGTATTTCGAATATTTGTTTTATCCGAAAGTATAGGAGAGGAGTCAAAGAAATAGTGCAGAAACGAGAGAAGTTCAAGTGAACATATGTTGTGAACCCTTTTTCTCACAAAAGTAGTTTTTACATTGTTGTTGTTACATGTTGTTTGGTGTGGAATCAATTGTTTTTTCATGGTATTTATTGTGTTTTCCATCTTGGTTTGTCCAACTACTCTGTTCATGAATAGTGTTAATTAATAGCGGATAGGGAAATGGTTTCTCGACTCCCGTCAAGTACACCGCCCTTCACTATCAGAGCTTGTGAATGACTGACATTGGTTCTGTTTTCCAAACCGTTTTTCCAAACTTTTTATTCAGTCTGTTTTTTCAGTCCGTTTTCTTTTAGTCCGGTTTTCTATACTGTTTTTCTTGGTCGTTTTCCAGTCCATTTTTCCAGTTCCTTTTTTTCAGTCCTTTTTTTTGAGTCTGTTTTTCCATACCGTTTGTCCAGTCCGTTTTTCTAGACCGTCTTGCCAGACCGCTTTTTCAGACTGTCTTTTCAGTCCTCTTTTTCAGTGCGTTTTTTCAGTCGTTTTATCAGTTATTCTCTGAGTCCGTTTTTCCAGGTCGTTGTTCCCGGTCGATTTTCAGTCCGTTTTCTTAGACCGTTTTTTCAATTCGTTTTTTCATTCCGTTTTTTCAGTTCGTTTTTCCAGAGCGTTTTTCTAGGCCGTTTTCTCAGTTCGTTTTTTGGGTCCGTTTTTTCAGTCTGTTTTTTCAGTTCGTTTTTTCTGTTCGAGTACTCATGGTGCGAGTCTGATTCTTGCTGCAAGTCCTCCTCTTTGTACGACTCCTCTCCCTTGTGCGAGTCCGCCTTCTATGTTTTTTTTTTAGGTTGCCATTAATTTTTTTATCAGATAAATTTTTGGTGATTGCAAAATGTTCACCGCCCATCGTGTAGTGTTAACGGAGGAGGATAGAAGCTTGCATTCGCTGAAAGCCACTGGCATTGACAATAACAAGAAGTAAGGACCAAAGTGCGAGGGCTCCTACATCCCCTTCTCTCAAAAAGCTGGAGACCACGACTACCGAGGAACTCATCCAAAGTAACTCCCAAACAACCAAACGAAGTAGTCTGCTCTCAGTACACGTTCAAATTATCGCGAGAATTTGATTTCATTTGCAGTTGATTTAACTTCTAATCACAAAAAAATGTTGAGGTTGAGATAGTTGTCTGATTTGGTTTGGTTTGGTTTTGGTTTAACTTCCAATCTTTTGCAGTGAGGTTCCGAATTAATTTTTAGCAACTAGCAGTTTTAAAAAAAAAAATGGTTTCCTAGAGGAGTAGGAGCAGTAGGAAAAAGGTGAACTGTTTCTTTCCGATTATCTGGTGTAATGATTTTTAAAGAAAAAAAAAGAATACATTCTCCAAACTATTTGGGTTAAAATCTACTGAACGGTGAAGTAGATTAATCTTGTAAATAAAGTTATACTTATGTTTTGTCGGGAAACTACACCGTGTATCGCTATTAGTGTTAATTTTATTTCTGCCCCGTAAAACATCTTTTCTCCGTACACGCCTGTTGGATTATTGATCTAACGGTTGTGATTGAAAGCCAAGATTCTCACCTTTCGATTGGCAGTCTCCATGTGAGAATCGGACGAATGTGTACGGAGAAAAGATGTTTCAAGTGGCGGGAAAATTATTAACACTACCGACCATTTTCAAAAAACCAAAGAAAATGATCCTTTTGGTTTTGATGGCGGGATGGTTGACGCCATATACAGCAAAACTAATAACCGCTACGTTGCCACTTGGCTACTAGTGTAACTCACTTTAGTTCACTTCAATGTTACCACACCGTCGATCCTATTTAGCGTGTATGTTTTTTTTGTCTCTTAAAACATCTTTTCTCCGTACACACATGTCGGATTGTGGATCTGACGGTTGCGATTGAAAGGCTGCATTCTCAACTTACGAATGGCGGTCTTAAATTGAAAATTGGACAAATATGTACGGAGGTAAGATGTTTTCAGTGGCAAAAAAAACATACACACTAAATACGATCGACGGTGTACCATCTGAAACTGACGCTGCCACTGTACCAGCAATGTGCATTTTTCTCTTTTGGGTGTTCGCGAGCGATTTCCAATATCCAAGATATTAATATCGCAATGCATTTAGATTGATCATCTAATGTGTAAAAGTAGGCATTTACAGTTACTGATTTCAATCCAGTAGATGTGACAAGACACGCCCTCCACTTCAGACACCTTTCGTCCTTTCCCTCCACCACCTACTGTCTTTTATCCCATTTGATGTACCTTTCACGCAGAAGTTTGGAGGTGGTGTAACAAAAAAAAAAAAACAACAGAGAAGATCCACATTCCTGACTTTTTTGTCATCTCAAAGTAAATACTGTGATTTTCGTTTTTGCTCGCAAGAAGTACAATTGAACTGTAGTCCATTGGTTAGACACGAAATTTTGTTCTGGAGCCACACCAAATAGTGTACGAGATTGAGAAGAGACGCTAAAAAATCAAATCTTAATCTGTGGTCCTTTCCAAATTTTCCCTTTTTTCTTAAAAACTCTTCTTCTATTCTTAACCTACACAAACACCAAGAAGCGAATTTTCACCCTAAAATCCCTTTAACTTCAAAATTAAAAACCAAAAAACACTAATGTAACCCCCCAACATTTTACTACCCTTTTGATTATGACCTAACCAGCTGTCCAATTTTCAAGTGCACAAAATGAGGATAAACCACACATAAGTTTATTAATTTGAATTGAGACAGAGAGAGAGAGAGAGAGAGAGAGAGAGAGAGAGAGAGAGAGAGAGAGAGAGAGAGAGAGAGAGGGAGGGAGGGAGGGAGAGAGAGAGAGAGAGAGAGAGAGAGAGAGAGAGATTGTTTTCTTTTTCCTCTTGTTTTTCTTTCTTTTCTTTTCATATTAATTGGAATTCAAAACGAACAATGTCCTCATTTTCTTCATTTTACAACTTTATATATATAAGCCTGCTTTGAAAAATGGAAAACAAATTTTAATAGAAATAACTGAATGCAAGTCTCCATTTTATAAATATTGAACTTCCAAGTGTGGTCAAACGTGAAATAGAGTGGCAAGAAAACTACCAAAACACGCGTCAAAAGTGAGGAAGAAAAGATAAGAAAACCGAGCTTAAGTCAAAAGGTAAAAAACGTAGGTAAAAAGTACAGAAAACTGGTTCAAAAGAGAGAAAACACACACACCTCGGCAAGCTTAGCAGCCACAGCTGCGTCTTCTGATCTCAAAGCCACCATCGTCCGCGAATCCTCCACTTTTTTGTCTTCTTCTGCGCCAGGCAACGCTGCGACGCCATTGGTTGACGCCTCTTGAGCTTTTCGAATGCAGTCTATGGCTGTCGCGTACTCTGGAGTGTAGCCCTCCGACTCGTTGACGACAAAAGGGGAGAGATGAGGAGGAGGGATTCTGCCCGAAAGATAATAATAACAAAAAAAAAAAACACCCACAAAAAAAAAACAAAAAAAAGGAAATAAATATTGGAACACGTGAAATGGCAATAAAATAGGCGCTAAGTGTCTATGGCCAAGAGGTAGTGAAAGCTCATGAGCGGTGTTTCGAGGATGATAGGCTACACATCACTACTCAAAATAATTCCTCTTTAAAATAAGCGAATCAACTTTCAAATAGATGGAAAACAATAAGTAAAACCAATCCAACAGCAAACAGCAAAAAGCGAAAAAAAGGGAAAAAGTCAGGAAAAACAACGCATAGTCCGGGCCCATAATCTAGAGTTGATAAAAGGAGACGAACATTCGCACAGTCAAAAACCCATTGTGGCTGTACATATTCTCGAGATAGATGGCGATGTTTTTGACTAGGTCGATCAACTACCTGAAAATCCCCCTCCATTCGTTTAAATTTTATTTAAATTTTCAGAGTCTCCCTTGTTTCAAGAAACGACCAGTTCTCGTACGTAAACAAATCCTAAATCGTCGCTCAAAGCTTTAAAATTTTAAGCGGTTTCAAGACAAGGCCAAGCACGACCATACCAAAGCCTAAAGGGAGCCTTTGGAAAACCCAAGAAAAACCTAACGTTAAAACCCCAGAAAATCCTAAAATATTTTCAATCAGGGTAATCTCCGAGACAACAATCACATATAGAGTAAAGGGATGGAAGCCTTTTTCTGAAAAAAAAAGAAAGAAAGATGAAAAAGAAGATGCAGAAGCACCTATAGAGCCACGTTTTACAGTTTAAACAGTATATTTCAAGAATTCAACCATAGGCTCAGTGTGCGAAAACAATTGGAAATACTGCATATTGTTTCCCCCTTGCTACACATACTAAACGGATATTTGCGTATAGTACGCGTGCTGTACGGGAGAATAGGAAGTAGTGTTTCCAATTGTTTTCACATATTAAACCTATGGCCCTCTCTTGCATAAAAACCACACTAGCCTCAAAAAATCCTAAAACATTTCCAATCAGGGAAATATCTGACGCAATTACATATAATGTAAAAGGGAATGAACCTTTTTTTGAGAAAAAGAAAGACAGAGAAAGTAAGATGCAGAAGCGCCTGTTAAGAATTGTTTTACATTTTGAAGCAGTATTATTCAAGAATTCGTGTCAATATAATATCTCAGCTGTACCATACATGATGCTTTATTAAATCATTATTTTCGGGAAATGGGGATTCCTCGCCGTCCCATAAAGCAATCTCACCAAAAGACCGAAAAACGAATAGCAAAGACTCCGGAGGAATCTGCGAATAAAGAGAGCCCAATTCTTTAGTCAACCACTGTAACAAGTCCCAAGTTTTGAGGAAAAAACAAAAGGATTCAGTGAAACATGCAGTGTGTATTAGTCTTATACATGTCAATCTCAATCGAAAATAATCCAATATCAATTAAAAATTGTGCCGGTACTCACCCATCTCCAAAATATTCTACACTATATCCCTACAAGATGAAAACAATTCCAAAAACCGTCAACACCCATCATCCACGGTTCTGCACATACTTTCTACAGTTTAGGGTGGAATTCCATTAGAAGAAAAGTGTGGTTCGTTACTGGACGCCGTACAAGTTCGTACATATTCGTACCATGCCGTACCTTAAAAAAAAAATGTCAGACGAAAAATCGTTACTGGAAAGCTGTCTGGAAGCTCCAATGATGTAGGCGTAATTCCTGGCCGTTGGATATTCCACTTTTTCAGATCCGCGAAGCAATCGCGCACATCATCCAGTTTCACGATAGTCTCCTCGCGAGGAGAGTTGCACGATACTAGACGTGTACCATTGGTACACGTGAAAATGAAAAATAATATCTGCTTTGAACAAGCGATCACAGGTCTACACGTCGTATAGGCCATGTGCCTACGTCGTACGGTCCATGTGCCGCCTGCCACGCTGGATGCAAGTGAGCCGAAATTTTTTCGCACGCTCCGTCTGACATCCACCGACATTCAAAGTTTGCCGCGACCTTCAAAGTTTGCCGCGTCTTTTTGCCATTCCGTTTCGAAATTTTGATTTCCGTTCTCAAAATCAAAAATCTGGCCGCAAACTTTACGTACGAATCATTAACTACCTCCGGCCGTACAGATATTTCGTTCTGACTTTCCGTTTGAAGATTTTATTTAAGATTTTCAAATCTGGACTCTAACCTACGTGGCGCTAATCATAATTGAGGAAGGTTTGTTACTGGCCCGACAAAATGGAATAGTCTTCCAGTAAACGCTGCCAGTAGAATTTTCTGTACATTTACTGGGACGGCCTAATGGAATTCCACCCTTAGTCTAGGACTCGTGCTAAGGAGTATAGGGTTTGATATGTATTTAAACACATACACGTAGGTTTTCCCATTTAACTAGATTACGGTCTATAGGACATAGAAACAGTTGTATTATTAGTACCGGACGAAACAAATAGTACGGACATTTGTTTCGACGGTTCGTATTTAATACCTATATCAATCGGACGGCCATGGTTAGCGCCGGTCTCGCGGAAAGGACACTTTGGCGGTTTTCGGACTCCATCATCCGGATGACACGTGGCAACAACGTACGGGATTACGGAATTTCCGGAACGGCAGAAAACAAATCCGAAGTGACAAATGTCGCACTATGGCACTTGTACTTTCTTGTACGGTACCATTTTTCTAACGCAGCATGACCTGGCGCCACGTGGAGAGATAAGATTTGGAGGTAGGAATTCCGAATATTATAAGAGCGAATCTGGATAAGACATGTGTTGACTTTTTAGCAATGTCGTACGATGACCGTACAAAAGGTACACCGGCATATGTACCTTTATGTACTATATAGTAATGCGATTGGTCCGTACCTCAGTACTAGAGGGATTAGAGAGGGGTTTAGGACTTAGAATATTTCTGGTAGGAAGCTGCCTCTCCCAGAGAGCACCTTGTATAAATGGCAAACTTTGGCCAGCCATAACCATCAACTCAGTTGACCAAATTCAATGATTCTTTTTGCTGCTGACTCACGGGAGTCCACGCTACAAAGGGGTGTAGTCGGTCAGAGTGTTTGCCTGCCAGGGTGGCTGTATTTCTAAGCGAAAGTCAAAGTGGGTGAATGTGTCCAAATCTCATATTCTAACTTTGCATTCTGTGGTGGAACTGAGCACACAGAAAGTCTTATTTCACAGGGGTGAACCTATAATGGGGTTTTGATTGTCAAGGGGTCAATCATTTGGGTTTATATAAACTTGGAGTCGGCACTACTAGATTAGCTTCTTTTGATCTGCGAATTCTGTGTGGCAATGGAGCCCATAGAATTTCATTTCTCGTATCCGATAATCAATATAGTGGTACGATATATCGACACCGGTTTTTTCGCCAATAAGTAGCCGATCGGGTACTTATCGGCGATAATACCGATAACGATATTTATCGGCGATAAGTGTACAGGCCGGGCAGATAAATGTACGGCTTGTATACTCGACTGCACATCTTATTCACTGGACGTATACAAGCACAGTAATTACAGTAGCCGCTATGAGATTTGTATAGTTTTGATACGGATCCAGTAAAAACGATGTACCTTTCACATCCGACGCCATGGTTTTGTGCCTTTATTCCTTGAGATCCAGTAGGGGCCTGCCACATGTCAATCTGTCGGCTTTATTGGCATAAGCTGCCAAAAGAGCCATTCCGGGATACCGGCGCTCATGTTGGCCCGACCGCTCATGTTTTCTCATTCCAAGTGGTACGTTCGATTTCGCCGACGCATAGAATGTTATTTTGCATCCGTTGTACTTTGTTTCCGCCGTCCTTTTCCAGTTCCATGTTGACTTGTTTTCCAGTAAAACTTTGTACGTCGCCGTAAAATCGTTGTTCAGTTAACCAGATAACATTTATGTGTTGCGCTGTCCGTAATAAATTGTACTTAAACAGGAACGGAACATATTTATATACGTGGCATGCCACTCTATATAAAGTCAATAAAATAATACAGTATGCTATAAAGTACTATTGTATGCATACTATATATATTTTTAAGTTATTGCCGATATGGAGTTTGTTGTTCTCAGACCGATATATCGGAACCTCTGACCGTTCGATAACCAAAAACTATCAGTATTGGTATTATCGCGATAAGTTTTTTACCGATACACAACATTACTAAATGGGTGCCGGTTTTTTCGCCCTCTGACCACCAAATGGTGTCAATGATCCTAAATATTTTATGCTAAATGCTAAATCTTTAAGTGGTTCCGAAACAGCCACAACATCAACCACAACATTTCGTACTGAATTAGAATTAATAACAATGATATAAATCCCACACTAATAGCTTCTTCCCTCTAATAACAATACACCGTGTACTTTGAATACATGCCCACCCTTAAGAGAAATTTGACTTACTCAAGCCTTTGACTGAAATGTGCTAATGAATATGCAAAAAACATACAGATAACCTCTATCGCGGTAGTGTGTATTGCAATGAATTAACAACATGGATGATAACAACATATCAGATCAATACATCGGTTATTAGTACCCCTCAACCAGTCTAAATGGGTTACCAATCCAAGGGCTCCGACATACAACACTAATAAATAGACTTGCTTCATATGGTAAATGCAGTATTGCTGTGAATACTGTTTTCCACGTTAGCCCAAAGATATGCAGAACCAGCCCGGGCTTCGACATATAAAACTAAACAAAAATCAACATGAGCATTATCAATCGGCTAAAACACATACGGTAAATGATGTGAATACTGTTTCCATATCAGCCCAAAGATATGCTGAATTTGCCTGGGGGAGGGCCGCACACCTCACGCGCCAAAACGCACACGAGACCTTTGAAGACTTGCCGACACTTTCTTCTTTCCTCGTCATCAACCTCTCCCTCCTCCAAATTGTCTAACCTCCCAACATCGCTAAGCCCCTCCGTATTCATCGCCCCTCCTTCTCTTCTTTTCTGACTGGCTGCCTACATGGCTAACAATCTGCTTTGAAGGGACGCCAGTCTCACGGCCGTATCGGCATAAACAAGCGCATTATGTTCCTTGTGTCTTTTCCTCTCCTCCTCTTGTTCTTCGCCTGTCTTATCAGTCAGCTTTTCAGACTTGTTGTCTTATCAGTCGGCTTTTCACACTTGTTATCTGTATTCCCAGCCTCTTTCATGACTACTCCCTTTATAACCATAGATGCCCCGTCTGACTTAGCTTTCGCAGCCAAACATTTCATTATGAGAAATCTTAATTTTGGAAAAACTTATATTAGAAGCATGTCTTAGCTCCTTTCGACATTCAATATTTTTGGTAGGATTTGAGATTCAATGTTATTTCTTGTTGAGTTAGTTGAAAAGAAACAAAAAGTGTTACGTATGTATTTTTGAAAACCAAAGGAGGTAGCGGAAGCAGTGGTGAATCATCGGAAGCAGTTCACGTCACGAAGCAGTGACGCAGCATAGCAACGCAACGGATGAGGTGGAAGTATTTGATAGGGGGAAGGTACAACAATTGTTTGATGAAAGTGGGTAGAAGATAGATATTTGTGACAAATACTTCACGTTCTCCAGAAAATCATTTCTTCGCTCTCTTCTCTTAATTACTTTTCGAGCATGCTTTCTTCTGCCCTTGATCCGTTGAATATTGTATCTTCTCTTTGTTTTCTTCATTATCTTTTGTCTTTTCTGAAAATTTTCATTTCAGTCATAGTTTTCTACTCTTTTAATGTCAAAAATATTAATTTTCTGTTTTACCTCTATGTTTTTATTCGCAGATTTGCTATTCCTATTAACTTCATTCATCTGAGAAATTTTAATTTTGATTCTTCTTCTTTTCAGCTGCACTCTTTTCCTCCTATTTTCTTTTCCTATATTTCTAACATTTGCATTTCTATTACATTTTTCACTCCCACAAACTTCTTTTCTCGATCTAATTTTTCTGAATAGTTTTTCTTTGTTCTTCTCTTAGTTCATCAATTTCCACATCCACTTTATTTTCTAGTTTCCGCTTCTAAGTGTCCATCTCTTATTTCGTCATTTTTCCTTACTTCAATAAACATTTCCTCCTGTAACTCTTTTGTACTCACCAATCTGTCGTCGGGAAAAGGGACAGACACCAAAAAAAAATTTGTCACCTCTTTCTCCTCATTGCGAACAACATAGAAGGTCGGTAGGTAAATAAATTTGTCAACACACTGTGTATGCCTTTTGTCATCGGTTGAGTCTTGTCTCTCACTCACGAAAAAACTTGATTCTCCTCTTGTTGATGGTCGAACTAGGTTGTTGTCCCATCCATCTCTGAATTTCCCTGTAACACATGCACTTTTATATGACGGACATACTCTAAAGGTATGTCCCAAATCATTACAATGAAAGCAATTCTTTTGCCGATCTCCGAACTCGCTATTCTTTTTAATTTTCTGAAACTGAGACTTAGATTCCTTTATATTCCTCTTACTTGATAAAACCTTTCTATTAGCCTCTTCATCTAGAACAGCACGTCTTGCTACAGTTAAGCTCCAATCCCTTTTATCAATTAAATTCAATCGATCTAAAGCACTCTTATATTCTTTAGGTAGACTTCTCATTAATAATAAAGCTTGTTGGGCATTTGTAAAGTTTCCTCCTGCCAAATCATTTTCTGCAAATAATACTTGTAAGTTAATACAGTGTTTCTCCATACTACCTCCTACATACTTGAATTCAACTATTTTGGTAACATTGCTAAGCCAATGATATAAAGAAGTCTTTGCATACATACATTCTAAGCACTTCCATCATTCAGATGCTTTTTTAAAACTTAAGTATGACATTACCAAATCCTCAGTCAAGGAGTTCTTGATAACCCTTAGACACTCATGATTTTTCCTTTTCCATCCATTTGATGTTTCGGCCAAGGTACCGTCCACCAGATCCATTAGCTCCATCATCTCGAAGTAGCTCTCGAGTGCATCCTTCCAGTAGTGATATTTTTATCCATCAAATATGGGTTGCCATGGGAGTGGGCCCATAACCTGTTGTCCATAGCCTATTTCAGCCATGGTTTACTCACGGAAACACCCACAGACTACCTCAAAAACAGCTGTGTTAAAGACAGCACAGATTCCTCCACAATAAATAGAATCACCTCAAAATGCACCAATGTGCATTATGCCATATACACTGTAAACTCCCAAAGTTATAGTCAATTCCACCAAGCAGAGTGATCGCACCAACAGGTCAAAGATGTAGAAAACAGTGTGTCATTACTTTGATAAACTTGACTGCGATACTCAAAATATTCCAAGTCCTACAAGTTATACTCAGAGAGTTCACTACTGAATGTACGGAGGCATACCAGCCGTACGGTATCTACCATCTACTTAAACTATTGTAAGTATACCCGAATAGTTCGAGGTATGTCAGACCGAACAAATCTACACTAATAATTGATTAGCAAAAAGACAAACCTATGTTGTACATAATATTTACATCGACATCTCCACAATCTTCGTACGTCAAAAACCAAGCTACCACTAAGTAAATATCATTACTCACAATCTATACTAGTCATATTATTCGCAGCTGCGTCACCTGCTTTGTCCGTGCAGATCGTATCAGGGTAACCGCAGCAGCGTTGACTCGTCTGCGTCGCAGCTGCTCCGTACCGGCGGCGCATATTCATCCCAAAATAACCGCAGTTGCGTTGTCCTGTTTGCGTCGCAACTGCACCGTACCGGCGGTGCTTGTTTCAACATTTCGTTTATTCCACATCGGATCGCTTCGCGATCCGCCGTCCATTTGTCAATGCTTGTACCCGCCACCACTCAGTGAGTCTTTTTCATCACTTAAATTATATTCCTTCGTTTGCTCCCCCACTCCATGAATCCATTCAAACCTCCACATTAAATTCTATAGCGCACTAACTGTCGCGTACGCACGAAACAAACTTTTCAAAACAACACTCCCCCGGAAATTTAGTTTCGTGCACCTATAAAAATATGCATCGTGTAATTCTATGTTGCTACGCTGCGGTTGTTCGACATCGCAGCGCAGTACGAATACAATATGCAGCGTATACTACTATGTTGCCATGCTGCACTATTTTGACATTGCAGCTCAAGCAGCTGCTCCTTTCACTCTTAACTTCCTCCTCATAGCCCCATCTACTGAGAACTAAAGCTTTCAATTTTAACACTCCCCTAAAGCTTTAGACTCTGTAGTCTATGCAGATTTTTCTACCTTAATAGAAATACAAACAAAATGAAAAATGTGGAATATTTAGAGATTAAAAATTCTCTATCAACCTTCACTACTAATGATTCAAAAATATTAGCCAACACAATACATCACTACTTTTGTTGACGTCGCCACTTCCCATTTGTCTTGCTGAAAACCACCACCTTGCAGAATTTGTCCTGTAACAGCTCCCCGTAAGTCATAAATGTGAAATTGTCACTTTCACTAACGTTATAACACCACTTTTTCCGTTGCGTTGCTTCATTTGTTGATGCGTTGCGAAGCGAACTCCTTCCGCGAATTCTCCACTGCCTCCGCTGCGTTCCTGCCATGTCTTCCAAACTTCCTCGTCTTGACAACTGCCTTTTTGCCGAGTTAATCTTTTAATATTCAAACACTCTTTGTCTTCCACAAATAACTTTATCAACCATTTTCTTCATTTCTAGGAATTTTACAGACTAACTGATTTGAATATCGTCCTGTAACTGCTCCCCCTATGCCATAAACGTCAAATTGTCTTTTCAAAAAGAATACATCTCTCTAGTAACTCTGAATTCCACCCGTAATCGTCACTTACACATATGATCAGTATTTGTCACAAATATCTATCTTCTACCCACTTTCATCAAACAATTGTTGTACCTTCCCCCTATCAAATACTTCCACCTCATCCGTTGCGTTGCTATGCTGCGTCACTGCTTCGCGACGTGAACTGCTTCCGATGATTCACCACTGCTTCCGCTACCTCCTTTGGTTTTCAAAAATACATAAGTAACACTTTTTGTTTCTTTTCAACTAACTCAACAAGAAATAACATTGAATCTAAAATCCTACCAAAAATATTGAATGTTGAAAGGAGCTAAGACATGCTTGTAATATAAGTTTTTCCAAAATTAAGATTTCTCTAAATTCACGTTTTCCAAAAAATCATTTCTCTCGCTCTCTTCTCTTAATTACCTTTCGAGCATGCTTTCTTCTACCCTTGATCCGTTGAATATTGTATCTTCTCTTTGTTTTCTTCATTATCTTTTGTCTTTTCCGAAAATTTTCATTTCTGTCATAGTTTTCTACTCTTTTAATGTCAAAAATATTAATTTTCTGTTTTACCTCTATGTTTTTATTCGCAGATTTGCTATTCTTATTAACTTCATTCATCTGAGAAATTTTAATTTTGATTCTTCTTCTTTTCAGCTGCACTCTTTTCCTCCTATTTTCTTTTCCTATATTTCTAAGATTTGCATTTCTATTACATTTTTCACTCCCACAAACTTCTTTTCTCGATCTAATTTTCTGAATAGTTTTTCTTTGTTCTTCTCTTAGTTCATCAATTTCCACATCCACCTTATTTTCTAGTTTCCGCTTCTAAGTGTCCATCTCTTATTTCGTCATTTTTCCTTACTTCAATAAACATTTCCTCCTGTAACTCTTTTGTACTCACCAATCTGTCGTCAAGAAAAGGGACAGACACCAAAAAAAAATTTGTGACCTCCTTCTCCTCATTGCGAACAACATAGAAGGTCGGTAGGTAAATAAATTTGTCAACACACAATGTAAGCCTTTTGTCATCGGTTGAGTCTTGTCTCTCACTCAAAAAAGAACTTGATTCTCCTCTTGTTGATGGTCGAACTAGGTTGTTGTCCAATCCATCTCTGAAATTCCCTGTAACACATGCACTTTTATATGACGGACATACTCTGAAGGTATGTCCCAAATCATTACAATGAAAGCAATTCTTTTGCCGATCTCCGAACTCGCTATTCTTTTTAATTTTCTGAAACTGAGACTTAGATTCCTTTATATTCCTCTTACTTGATAAAACCTTTCTATTAGCCTCTTCATCTAGAACAGCACGTCTTGCTACAGTTAAGCTCCAATCCCTTTTATCAATTAAATTCAATCGATCTAAAGCACTCTTATATTCTTTAGGTAGACTTCTCATTAATAATAAAGCTTGTTGGGCATTTGTAAAGTTTCCTCCTGCCAAATCATTTTCTGCAAATAATACTTGTAAGTCAATACAGTGTTTCTCCATACTACCTCCTACATACTTGAATTCAACTATTTTGGTAACATTGCTAAGCCAATGATATAAAGAAGTCTTTGCATACATACATTCTAAGCACTTCCATCATTCAGATGCTTTTTTAAAATTTAAGTATGACATTACCAAATCCTCAGTCAAGGAGTTCTTGATAACCCTTAGACACTCATGATTTTTCCTTTTCCATCCATTTGATGTTTCGGCCAAGGTACCGTCCACCAGATCCATTAGCTCCATCATCTCGAAGTAGCTCTCGAGTGCATCCTTCCAGTAGTGATATTTTTATCCATCAAATATGGGTTGCCATGGGAGTGGGCCCATAACCTGTTGTCCATAGCCTATTTCAGCCATGGTTTACTCACGGAAACACCCACAGACTACCTCAAAAACAGATGTGTTAAAGACAGCACAGATTACTCCACAATAAATAGAATCACCTCAAAATGCACCAATGTGCATTATACCATATACACTGTTTATAGTCAAATCCACCAAGCAGAGTGATCGCACCAACAGGTCAAAGATGCAGAAAACAGTGTGTCATTACTTTGATAAACTTGAATGCGATACTCAAAATATTCCAAGTCCTACAACTTATACTCAGAGGGTTCACTACTGAATGTACGGAGGCATACCAGCCGTACGGTATCTACCATCTACTTAAACTATTGTAAGTATACCCGAATAGTTCGAGGTATGTCAGACCGAACAAATCTACACTAATAATTGATTAGCAAAAAGACAAACCTATGTTGTACATAATATTTACATTCGACATCTCCACAATCTTCGTACGTCAAAAACCAAGCTACCACTAAGTAAATATCATTACTCACAATCTATACTAGTCATATTATTCGCAGCTGCGTCACCTGTTTTGTCCGTGCAGATCGTATCAGGGTAACCGCAACAGCGTTGACTCGTCTGCGTCGCAACTGCTCCGTACCGGCGGCGCATATTCATCCCAAAATAACCGCAGTTGCGTTGTCCTGTTTGCGTCGCAACTGCACCGTACCGGCGGTGCCTGTTTCAACATTTCGTTTATTCCACATTGGATCGCTTCGCGATCCGCCGTCCATTTGTCAATGCTTGTACCCGCCACTCAGTGAGTCTTTTTCATCACTTAAATTATATTCATTCGTTTGCTCCCCCACTCCATGAATCCATTCAAACCTCCACATTAAATTCTATAACGCACTAACTGTCGCGTACGCACGAAACAAACTTTTCAAAACAACACTCCCCCGGAAATTTAGTTTCGTGCACCTATAAAAATATGCATCGTGTAATTCTATGTTGCTACGCTGCGCTAGTCTAACTGTCGCGTACGCACGAAACAAACTTTTCAAAACAACACTCCCCCGGAAATTTAGTTTCGTGCACCTATAAAAATATGCATCGTGTAATTCTATGTTGCTACGCTGCGCTAGTTCGACATCGCAGCGCAGTATGAACACAGTATGCAGCGTGTAATGCTCTGCTGTTACGCTGCGCTAGTTTGACATCGCAGCGCAATGCGAATACAATATGCAGCGTATACTGCTATGTTGCCATGCAATACTATTTTGACATTGCAGCTCAAGCAGCTGCTCGTTTCACTCTTAACTTCCTCCTCATATCCTCATCTACTGAGAACTAAAGCTTTCAATTTCAACACGGCTGGCATAATCTAACACTGCTAGCATCGCCAAGAGGTCGTCGTATAAACTATTGGCCGTACCGACCCCTAAAAAAACGCCGTTAAAAGTAAGCGCGGTCCGCTAAAAGTGGCCCATAGCGTGCAGATTGCGAAAATTTAGCACATGTCAGAATTCATTTTGTACGTCTGTAGACTTCATGACAATCAAAAAAACATTCATAACATTTGTACGCCTACTCAAGCTGAAAAATAATTGGCTCAATTGTACAACTTTGGATGCATTGAATTTTGGAACGACCATGCCATTTCGGCTCATTTTACGCCTCAACCTACAGGTGTTCAAAGACAACTTTACTAAGGTAAGCTGATTTGTATAAAGATGTACGATGTAGAGTTATAATTTTTTCAAAAAAATCGCTTTTTTCGTTTGAAAGTGGGGTTTGTTCAACATTTGTTGGTGTACACGATGCACATCAAAAATGAATTTCTTTTTTCAAAGTGGTGTTTGTTTATGAAAATGGTGCAAAATGTGTAGATATGAGTAGCGTACTTTAATTCACTCAACGTTTGATTAATCATTGTTGAGTTTGAAAGAGATTGTAATGTTGTAGTTTGAAAGAGTTTGTAATGTGTTTGTGTTGTTGCATTGAATCATGTTATGGTTTATGTTGTAAAGTGTGTAACCTACAATAGTATGCTTTTCAGTTGAACATGAACCGATAAATTTAATTAGCACATAGAACGCATGACGGTACAGAAGTGACATTTGGGCTTACTAAAAAATGTGTGTTATGTTTTCAAGTTGTTTATTCAATCGTGTTATGGTTGATGGTGTAACATGTGTTGACGTTAGTACGTCTATTTGAATTGAACATAAATCGAGAGAGTTAACAAGCACGTTAAACGCATAATGCTTTTACCTTTCGGAAATACGTTCAAGGGTGGCATTTGGGCCCAATAGATGCTTGAACCTACAACTGAAGAAATACAATATCATTCAGGTGAGATAAAATAATCACTTTATGGTTATTATTCCATGTAAATAGTATGGGAATTGTTAAAGAACTTTATGAAATGACGTTATTAGTTGTCTTCTTAAGTCTTTCGATTTGTTAGTAGGATAAAGATCCCAAAGTAAAAAAAATCCATAAAAATGTCGTAAAATGTGTATGTGGGACAAATGCATGCCATTTATCTCTTCCTATTAAAAAAGCTAATATGATGGGTTTGAGTTTGAAAAATATAATGAAAGTGAGTAAAGATGAATGAAAATATAATTTGTTATTTATGACGTACATATAATCGTTGTACCCTTTGTTCATGTGGCTAATAAAAGTTTGATGAAAAATAGAATGAGACATGCCAGTAGGAATTGAAAGACATGTATATACTATATTTTATGCGTGGACGCAAGGTCTAATCCACCACATGGACTACCAACCGCCACACACACTTCTACTACGACCCAAAATACTGCAAATCAACGCGAAGAACGGTTGCGCAAAGAGCGTGAAAAAAAAAGAGTTACATATGTAGTAGAACAAGGACGGGGTGATGGTGTACCAACACAATCACAACGCAACGACGCACAACGAGCTGCTACCAAACACGCGCGAGAAACCTTTGAAGAACGAGAACAAAGCCAATTTAAAGACCGTGAAAGAAAACGAGAAAAATGTGAGTTTGTGTGGTTTATGAAACCACGTTGTGATTGTAGTTCCCATGTAGATTATAGTCACACTTTTAACACGTAAAGCAATCTGATCGGGAATGTACGCATTTGAATGCTTAATTAAAAAAACTCTCATGAAAATAGAAAAAATGGACTACCCCAACATTAAAGTAACATTATTATTTTAAACGTAAATAAATTATTGTTGTATTTAAGCTTTAACAGTAAAATAACTGTAAAATAAAACGCAATTAAAGAAGTGGAAGGAGAAATTGGAGTAGGTCCAAAGTAGTATACGTAATTACCACATTCGACATGTGGATGGAGTTAGACCCACATCGATGAAAGAAACAAGTGTTCAACGCAATGAAAAGTTACGTCAAGAACGTGGAAGGAAATGAGCACAAGAAACCCTTGAAAAGCGTGAAGAGCGACTACTGAAAGATCGAGAAAGAAAACGAGCAAAACGTGCATTAAAGGTTAACACTGCAAGCAGGGTGGCAAGGGAAAACCTTCATGACGTGGAAAAGCAACATACAGTGAACTTAAAGTTAAGGGAGAATGACATATGGACCGCAAAAATATGTACTATTTATGTCGAAGAACATTTTTCTCAGCATCATGACGAGGATGAAAGAACTCAAGCTGCTGGACAAGAAGCTAATGTTATTCAATACAACACCGAATTTACTCACGAATCCATTGAAGAGCCTGAATTTAGAAAACACACTGTTGAAATCACTGATTTTGGGAAGGTATTTTCTAGGTCTTAATTAGGTAAAATAACTAAAAGAAAAAGCAATTGCAGCCTACCTCCACCTTCTCTCTCTATCCCCCATACTTGTTGTAGTCACTGAAGGAGAGAGAGGGCTGTGGAGCCATGGCTACCTCAGCTCCATAGGCAGGACTAAAGAGTGACCTAAGTCACTCTCAACAAAAGGTTGAGTCCATTAGGACTTGAACCTCTGACCGGCAGAGCGAGGCGTAGCCGTCAGCTCTTACCGGTCTGTCGTAGTAGTTTGTTAGGATACATTGTGTTTGATAATTATTTAAACATTAGCGAGATCATTAATTCGTTCAACGGAATAATAAATTAAGGACATAGAAACTAGTTAAGTTTTAGTGCGTACGAAACAAATGTACCGAACATTTGTTATTTTGGACGGCGAACATTAAAAGCCGGTTTGGATCCGACGGTCCACATCATCGCCGAGATTCCGAAATAGCCGCCTTGGCCGTTTTCGGACGTGACATGACCCGTCGACACATGGCAAGATATTATTAGGAAGTAGGGATTATGGGGAGCGCAGGGACCACTCTGCAGGAGATAGACCTCCACTCCATGGCCTTGTCGTACACATGCCGTATAAAAAGTACATTGGCCCTAGTACCTTTCTGTACTGTACAGTTTTCAATTAGGTTCGTACATCAGTAAATAGGGGTTGTGAGAAGGGTTTAGGACTTAGAGGATTGAGGAGGTAGCCGCAACTCTCCCAACAAGCTTGTATAAATATTGGCAACTTCGCCACTTGATAATTAATCGCCTGGTTGGTCATTTTCAGTGATTCTTTTTGCTGTGGACTGTGGGGAGTCCAGACTGCATAGGAATGCAGTCAGATTCATTCTTTTTGCTGTGGACTGTGGGGAGTCCAGACTGCATAGGAATGCAGTCAGATTCTCTATTTGTCTGCTTGGGTAGCAGTTGTTCTAGTTGAAAGTGGGTTAGTGAAAAACTACCTATAAGCTTCTTGAATTTTGCAGTCCAAATGGGGGACACAGAATTACACACACCGTACAACAACAAAATTTGATAGGAGAACAACGTGACAACCGAAGACGCACAGAAGGTGACCGTCAAAGTCAACGTATCACACGACGACGTGGAGGGGTGCTGAAAATCGCTTTAGGATTTCTTGAACATTATATCTATCCAGAACGAGATAGGTTTCCACTTATGGAAATTACATGCACTCATTGCAAAGCACAAAAATGGTTAGGAGAGACCCAAGAGTTTGTTGTGTACTTGGCAAATTACAACTTGGTTAATATGAAACGCCTTGGTCAGAGCTTTTAACTTTGTATAGCAATGCTTATTTTTTGAATAAAATTCGTTCATATAGCATGGTGTTTTCGTTTACCTCACTTGGTGCATCGACAATATTACCTCTCAATGACCAATTGATTGGAGCAAGTGATGGCCCTTTCAATTTCTGTATTCAAGGAACAATATGTCAACGAATAGGTCAACTGTTACCTCAAGAAAACGAAGTTGCATTTGCACAAGTCTACGTGTTTGACACATCAATAGAGACGCAAGTAAGCAGGCGAATGAGTATTTTGGATGGATAAGACCTCGATGTAGTGACAATGATTCAGAATATGATGAAGAGACATAACCCTTTGGGGCAACAATTTATATCAGCAGGAGAACGAATAGATGAAGCCCTTGAATTACGCTTAGTATTAAAAGATACTGTTCACATTTTAGACCAACGTCGTTACAATCGACCACAAGTAGAAGAAGTGGCAGCGATTTTGGTTAACCCAAAAGAAAATATCGAGGGAAGAGATATAGTTATAAATGTAAGAGGAGGGAATCGAATGATGCGGATCTTTGAGTCACATGCATTATATGACCCACTTCAATACCCACTTCTATTTCCGTATGGTGAAATAGGGTGGCATTTCGGTTTGACAATGTCAAATGGAAGACGTGTCTCTACAAGAACATATGCAACATATCGCTTATTCACACGTGTAGGAGAAAACAACTTAATACACAAAGTCGGTCGCGTATTCCAACAGTATTGTGTAGACCAATATGCAAAAGTAGAGCAACAAAGACTCAAGTTCCAGCGCGATAATTTCAACTCTGAGACCTCCATTGGTACTCAAAATAGGCAGCTTACCAGAAGCCTCTAGGATAGCTTCAATCCCTTAGTCTTTTGTATGAGTATTACTAACACCCTGACATAATACAGATGACAAGATTGTATCTCTTGGAAGAGCAGACTCCTTTGAGTCTATTACAAAAAAAATCCTTGAATTTTCTCCCCTGAGCAGTTAATTATCAATAATCAAAGATGACCTTTTATACAGGAGCACTCTCGAAGAGAGGCGGCTACTTCTAATTCTCCTAAGTCCTTAACCCCTCTCTGATCTTTAAACTATTGAAGTACGGAGCCAATATAATCACTGTACAGTACAGAAAGGTACTCGGCCCATAGTACTTTTTGTATGGCTATCGTACGACATGACACCATGACAATCAACAAAGCATAAGGACAATCAATACACCACTTGGGTATGTATTTGCCCCAATCACTGTTTGCACACGGACAACTATATATGGCATTCTCGCGAGTTACTTCACGTGCCAATGTAAAAGTGTTGATTGAAAAACCGATACTTGAGGATAAAAACGGAACGTTTACTAAGAATGTTGTTTACAAAAGTGTTATTAATGCAAATTGTACATCAGTTAAATTATAAGTGAAACAAGTAGACTAATGATATGCTAAGGTTTTGATTTCAAATGCATTTTGTGTAACAAAACACACCAACATGAAATCTGTAGCTAAAAATAAACATTTGATTTTTGACAGTTACATATATATATATATATATATATATATATATATATATATATATATATATATATATATATATATATATATATATATATATATATATATATATATATATATATGCGGGTTAGTTAAGTATAGTTATGTGAAGTAGACTAAATATGATTATGAACTTCAAAACATATTTGTTTGCACAAAATGACATCTTACAAGGGGCATTATGTCGGTATAAAATTGTGTAAAACTGTCTAAATTTGTGTTGTAAATCAAAACACTTTATTGATGTTATTCCCAAATATTATTCACATTCGTATACTTCATCAAAAGACCCACCTGTAGTTGTTCCCAAATATCAGTATATAAAAACTTCGTACAAACATAAACGCACACAACACGAACCTTGCCCGTGTAACGGGCATTTTTTGTCTTATATTAGTAAAAATTACGTACCGTCGAATAAGCTGAGCCGCGCACACGTGAGAACACTTCACTTATGACATTAAAAACAAAAAAAATAAAGGAGTCGCGCGTCACGTGAAAACACTTTACGTATGACATAAAAAAAAAAATACAATCATATTGTCGTTTGGCGCCGCTGGCGAAAAGTTTTTAGTACACTACGTGAAATCAGGAGCATATGCAGAAATTATAAAAATATCATACAGTCATTATTAAACGAGTATTTGAAAGGAGGAGAAAGTATTTTGAAAGAATAGAAGTTATGTACATCAAGACAAATCAGCATGTACAATTTACTTACTCCAAAATGTGACGTTATAAGTCGATTTCCGTACGGTCGAAAGTGAAATTCCGTACTTTTTAGGGTAGATTAACTCTCCTCGCGGATGTCCGTACGTGGTAATATTGAATTCTGTACTTTCCAATGTAAATTATGGTGTTGTGTATCGCTAAAAAATTTATCGCGTTAACACCGATACCCATAGTTATTAGTTATCGAACGGTCAAAGGTTCCGATATATTTGTACTTTTTGTATTTTATGTACTTTCTGTACTTTCTCTACTTTATGTCCGGTAAACTGAACGGAAAATTTACAGGAAATGTACGGTTTTTTACGAGAAATGTACGGATTTGACGAAAAAATACTTTGCACTTAGTAGTACATTCTGGTCGGTTAACTGAACAAAAATTTACGGGAACGCACGGCATTGTACCGACAAACTGACGACCATGGAACGAAAATAGGACAGCGGACACAAAGTACAACGGATGGAAAAGAAAATTTGATGCGCCAATAGAATCGAACAAACAACTTTCAATGAGAAAATACGAACGGACGGTCAATCTGAGCATCGGCATCACGAAATGGTTTTTTTGGCGGCCTATGCAAAAAAGCCAACGGATGGAAACGTGATAGGTTTCTAGTAGATCCGAAGGAAGAAAGGGACAAAGCCATGGCGTCGGATGTGAAAGGTACATCGTTTTAACTAGAGTCGTACTAGAGTCGTGTATATCTTATGCCGTCTATTGTATTTTCAGCTTGTACAAATGATCTGATTTGTAGCCACCTTAGTAGATAGGGGTTGTGAGTACGGCGCGTCGGGGAATAACACGTACAGTTAAGTGACCTGGTCGTACATTTATCTGTACGGTCCGTACATATATCACCAATAGTTATCGATATCGATGTTATCGCCGACAATAACCGATAAATATTGGTTATTTATCGGCGATAACACTGATAACGATATATCCTACCAATATATCGATTATCGGCTACCTGAAAAAATGCCCATATCGGTTATTGGCAAATCCTTACCGATACACAACACTAGTAAATTACCTCTTTGCGCGAATTCTGTACGCTCTAATGTGAGTCAACCTTTTTCAATATGTATCACAATTGATTGCGTTTCAAATTGTATTGTTTTGAAACGTAAGTAAACATGGAAGATGTTAATCTATCTTTTACGTAAGCTTTAACCATAGGTTTTAATTTACGTTTTAGCGTATCTGGTGTTGAAACCTACAGCTAAATCATACAACGTAACCTTAAATCCTCAATCTAACCCTAAATCTGACAGCATAACCCTAAATCCTACAGCTTAACCCTAAATCGTACAATTTTGTATTTTAGTTATTCGTTTTTTTTTCTTTTTTTTTCATCTATTTTTATTCTTTTACTTGTTTTTCTTTCACCTACTTTTTTTAAATTTAAACATTTAAAGGTTTTTTTTAATATATATATATATTTTTTTTTTTGTTCTTCATAATTTTTTTCTTTTCAATGTTTTCTTGGCGTAAGAGAATTTTCCAGATTTTACCTAGTATTGTCTTAGGGCTCGCATTTGGAAACTCTAAAAAAATTGTTCATTTAGAAGATGACGATAGCAATGTAGGAAAAGAAATCCCCCCACAATATAATGAGGCATATAGAGCACGGATCATCCGAGATACGTTAAAACAGCGTAACCCAAACGTAGCGCAAGCTTATCAAGTTGATTTAAATCAGTATGAATTTTTTTAGAGTGGACAAAGCCACCCAAATGTTGTTATTACACTTGATGTGGTTGTTGGATTATTAGAGAATAACAAAAATATGAGTTATACCACACTTATACAATGGATGAACCGACTCCAAGACTCATATAAAACGTAATTTGCCATAAAAAAAGGAGGTGAATAACACATTATTTTAATACGAAATTTTGTTTTATGTTTTTGTTTACTCAAAGGCACGTGTAATTTGGACAAAAACAAACTGATGGAAAACAAAATGTCAAATGGCAACCAAAGGTTGTTTGAAGTTAGCAGTTTTTTGTGTAAATTGTACATTTTGTACGTTAACTGAAATTGTACAACTGACAGAAACAATTATTTGACAACTTAGTAATGAAAATGGCATAAGTGTTCAAACGTTTAATCAAATTTAGCTAAAAAAAAAACTCAAAATACAACTATAACTATTCATTTAATTTCCAATTTGCAATTTTGTATCTTGTATCCTGGATTTTTTCTACTCTGTCATTGTCCTTTGTCCTGTTCATATTGTTTTGTTTTGCTTTTCTACTCGTTTTGTTTTGCTTTTCTACTCGTTTCAGGCTTTTTTTTGGAAGTTACTCGTGCCACTAGCCATGCTCCGAAAAGCAAGTATTTTTAAAAGCAGAGCTGAAGTTCGCAAAGGTCCGTCATCCGGCTGGTGCCATCTCTAAAAGATGCACTGTGTAGGGCGAAAACCATGAGTAAGTTTCTACATGTTTTCTCTTTTTTGTATTGAGTTTTGTTCTTTTGTTATTTTTGTCAACAATTTTAATTTTAATCGGTGGTGCTGGTTTGGCTTGCAGATCCTCGATGGTGGTGTGGTTTTAAGTTCTTGTGCCTCGGATGGACACCACGGGAAGTTTAAGGCTAAGGTTTGCGTTTAGGGAGAATATTTAGGGTATATTATACCGAATAGTAATAATTAATTGTAGTTAATAATAAAAATTATAATAACAATAAATATTAATAAACAAAAAAGGAAACGTAGAAGGAAAAGAATATAAAATGATAACACTTATGCGAAGATTAGAATATGGCAGAACATAGCAGGGGAATTAGTAACGGTGAACTTTCTATCGCGATATTTGCGATAGTCAAAGTTATCTATTCAGAGAAGAACCGAAGCGATATATCGCATTGGGGCCAAAAAAATGTTTTAGCCAATATATTCTAAGGTACATTGTACTATAATATTTCCCATGTATTATTATTATCTGTACTATATCACAATCCAACAATACTCCGAATCATGAAAGTACCGGATAACAGACCACTAGTGTTGGGTATCGAGGACCGTTTGTCGATATTCGATATATATTGAATTTCAGGTACCCGATAATCGATATATCGCTTCGATATATCCAAAATCAAAATATCGCGATATATCGCCGATATATTGCCAGTATATAGTATATCGTATCGTCGATATATCGCGGCATTTAAAAAAAAATGAAAATTTTCACTGGTCTCCAAAGTCACGTGCCTTCGGACAAGGTGACCGTAAAATCTTTGCCGAAAAGAAGTACGATTTTTTCCTGAAAGTCAACAGAGTGAAGCAGATCTCACACTTGCGAAATACACGTACGTAATATGCAAGTACGAATTTTCCATACGAAAATGGTCGGTTTCAAATCTTTGACGATTTTAGAGATTTGGTCATCAACTTACAAGGAACCACACACTTGCGAAGTACACGTACGTAATATGCAAGTACGGATTTTCCATACGAAAATGGTCGGTTTCAAATCTTTGACGATTTTAGAGATTTGGTCATCAACTTACAAGGAACCACTCAACTTAAAACATGTATGTAAAAACTTGTTTACAGACGATACGCGATGTAACCGAGGCCTCTGTAATATAGAAATTTTGTTGTTCGTACTATTACAAAGACCTCCTGATGCACCATACCCCAAATAAGTAATTATGTAAATTACAGTATTAGCAATTTTTTGTCGGTTACATTTTGCGCCCTGTACCTTTAAGTCACGTAACGCAAATCACGTCGTACTTTGCGTATCAGACCATTTGTCTTTATCGCTAAAATAACATATTATATAAAAATATTATATTTTATAAAATACTATACATCGCGATATATATCGCGATAATTTATGTTGGTCTCGGTACGATATATCGAGGATTCTGCTTGATCAATCTTTGATGTATCAAATATCAACATTGTCGCAATATGAAATTTCCCGATATCCAACACTACAGTCCAGACTCCGGAGTACGCGGCACAAAAGTACAATAATTCGACGCAGTTTCACGGATTCAATCGTGACCGTCCAATATCCTGAGTTGGATATACAAAAAAAAATCTTGTTTTTTTTTACTTCGCAAAATTTAAAAGGGACATAGCCAATGTGAGTAAAGTATAGCCTAGACTGTGCAGTACAGTGTTGTACACCGCCAATCGCTAATACACCTCCAATCGCTATTAGCGTAGAAGTTTCTTTAGCGTGTATGGAAAATTACAATGGTTTAAGCTAATTAAGAATTTGAAAATTTTGAAAAAAAACATACATTCTAATTGTTTAATAATTCTATTTTGGGTCTTTGAAAAAATTAATGTCGGTCGCAAACATGTTTACATTAATATTAGTACCCATTCAATTTTTTTTTGAAATCCGTACGCCGTCATGTAAAAGATTCACATGTGCATGTCAGACTATTTTACCGCGGTTAAGCGTCAGCGCTACGCCGTAAAGCGCACATTTTTTGTCAAATTGCAAGTTGCGTCATTTGTACGGTTGTAATGTTTACACAACGCTTGTTGTCTAAAAAGGGTGTCGCTTGTCCGTTGTATCTTGACACTGTACGTTAATAAGAGTTCTTTACGATAATATTGTCGTGATGCTTTATTTTATTAGAGTGAATTGATGCTAATATGTGTGTTAACTCTAAAATGGTTGCACTCCCATCTGTATCTTCGGCTAGTGACCGGTAATAACGTTAATGTGATGTTGTATTAAAGTAAACTCTCATTCTAAATTGGTCCAAAATGAACAAACTTGACAACCACTTCGTCTCAAGCATATTGTGATTGGTTGCCCATGATTACACATGGACAATTTTATATCCACGCAAACATTACGGCTCCAGCACGATGTGACACCAACCGCCTGCCATACCCGTCGCCATACCAAAATCGATCCGTACAAACAATTAGCAACATTAATGAAAATCGTTCGCCGCCTTCCACGTGCATGCTCCCTCTCTCAAAACTGAGCCATTTTTAAAAAGTTTCCCGCTTTGTCTGTGTCGCCTATAATATTTTGATAATTCACCGACGCGCATATTATTAAAATTCAAATTTTGAACACCAAAAGTTTGGAGAATGCTAACTCTCATTTTTGTCCTTCTTGGGTTTTTGTATTTTGTATATATATCCGGCCTTTGGTCCAGCAATGGCAATGTCTTTTCACATTCTCTGGTTATCTTGGCATTTGCATCTCTATTATTTGCTTTGTATAATTTTTTGGCCAAAACTTTTTCTTTATTATTGCAAATATGCGGCCTATTGCTTCAGATATTACCATTTTTTTTGCGCCGAAAAACACAGCTACGGCCGGATTTTTGCCACCTCTAGCCAAAGAGGACATAGATTGTAGCGAAACCCGAGGACCCGACCCACTGAGTGAAAAAATGGGTTCACCCGACGTGGACCTCTTCGTGGAAAGCGCTACTATCGGAGATTTGGACTCAGCGTGTGATACATACGGGAAAGTCCCGTTGTTGATCTGAAAAGTGCAGCAAGTTTCAACGAAAATAACTGGACTTCGAGTAATCAATTGGATGATCGGTGATTGTCACGAAAATGGAAAGGAGCTGCTCATCCTGAGGACTATCAAGAAGTTTCCGCAACATTTTTTGGCTTTGTATCGTACAACTAAGAGTTTTTACCATTGTCCTTACCTTCATATCGCAAACTCCGGTTGCCTCATTTGTGTGTCTCTAGTTCGCATTGTTTGTAATTTAATTAGACATATTCAATAATTTATATTTGATAATATTGATCTCATATTGTATGTTTGTATATGCCCAATCATTCCCCCCCCCCCACCTCGTGTCGTTATGAAATGTGGTTCTGCAACGTCGTCCAATTAGTTTTTTTTATTACTTCCATCCAATGGACATGCGATGACATGGTGTCGTCGCGTGAATGTGGTGAACGAAAGGCTACTTCAACGACTGTTGGCAAATGTTGGCGAAATCGAAAAGGCGACGACAATGGCGTCGTCGCCTCAACGTTGGAAGTTTTGAAAAAATAATTCGTGTCGGTTAAAAGTGTAGCCGTCACTTAAACGTAAAGTATAAGAAAAGTCGAACAGGAGACGGCGCCCAATATTAAAATTGCGTAGTAAATGAAACATGGGATGCATTGTTTCGTTTCATCGCCCCACCGTTGGAATAGTCAAACGCATCGGGTAGGCGTGGAAGTTAATCCGTGCCTGTCCATACATAATGTAAGTATCCCTCGCACGAAATCGTAGTATTTAACATTGTTGTGTACTTTTCATCAAAGTAGGGTTTTAGGCTATTATTTTTTGTTTTCTCTCCACTTTCCGTAGCCGCATCTTCTTCAATTCTATTTTACTCGCGTCTTTAAAGCTACGCTATGGAGGGCAGCAACCAACAAATTAGGCGACGATGTACCGTAATGGCTTATCGCCGTCCTATCCTATTCGGCTCGCCAGAGCTCGCAAAGAAATCACGTGGCGCTGATCAGTAAATCAAGATAAAGGCAGAACATCATTAAGGTGATAAATCAAAGTGATAATCCGAAAAAATCAATCAAAAGGAATCAATCAATCAGATCCTCAGGCAAAAATCAAACTCCTGATCAAAAAAATCAAATCAAAATCTTTCCATCCGCTGATCGGATCGGCATTTCCGTCAGTCTTTTTTTTTTTTTTTTTTTTTTTGGCGGATCTTCAAATCAGATCATCATGATCAGGACAAAGTCGATTAAACAGATCGTCGATGGAGCGACAAGGATTACGTCCCCTCAACTTCTTATACCGACATGAGCATTGTGGAAGGGGAGGAACCGCCGGATGAGAAGCGTACCCTCGAAGTAGAACATCCCACAGATATTCAGGTATGGAAAGATGTGGATGAGGCCACCACCGAGGACGAGGAAAGTCCGAATAGGGAGGGAAGACAACTAGAGGATGAATACGGGAATGATGACGACGTGCTTGAGGCGCCTCCCACACTGAAAAAGGAGAGAGGCATTGTATTGGGTAATCCAAGTTCTCAAGCTCCATACCGAGTTGAGGATCTGGATTGGTTTCTCCCTCCTCCCACGGGAGAGGAGGAAATGGGCAGTTTTGTGCCTCGGGTCGAGCATTTCATTCCGGTTGCCGAATGGCCGGAACATTGGAGGTATGATGAACCGCGTTCCTTAAACCTGAGGGAAAATCCCCACCCACAAATTCTCGACATCCCCTCGGATGTCCCCTCTCATCCAACGTGGCTTTTCATCGACGGTGACGACAGGCTCGACATTTGCCCACATACGGCAATTCAATCCGGTGGACCCACGGCATACATGGATTGTTCACAACAACCGCGGTTTTTGTTGAAAAAGGTAATTTATAACTTGTCTCTATTTTTGTTTAGTCTCTAACGAGAGAGAGAGAGAGAAAGACACGCCATGGCTACCCTGCTATTTAGAAGGTGCAGACTAAAGTAAAGGGGCATTTTACCAAAATTGTGCCTTCTGCTGGATTTGAACATGTGACCTCTAGATTGAACGTATTCGAACGCCTTAACCATTAGACACTCAAAACGATGAACGTATGTGATTTGATACGTACTTAAACTGTGACACAACGGCAAATTCATATCAAACTGACTACGAGACGCATATAAAACAATTCATGCACGAACGCGAATCTGAACCGTGTAAATTTAATTGATCGGACGGCCTTCGTTGCAGCTGCCACCCAGAATGCGTTTTTGGCGGCCTTTAGAAATAGCTTCACGCAATGCTACGTGGCGTCACACTATTTGGATACCACAGAAGATGGGAGCTGGAACCATGGCTCCTGATTTAACAAGTGTCACCTTGAAGGCCATGTTGTACAATGGTGGTACAATAAGTACATCGGCCACTGTACCTTTTGTACTATATAGTGTTCCTATTGGACGAGGGTTTAGTAAGAGGTACTTGAGAGTTGGCGGACTAGGACTTAGTAATATTTGAGGCGGCTCTCTACAGGTGACCTTCTCTATAAATAGGCTGTCTTTAGATAACCATAACTAGTTCCACAAGGGAGAAAATTCGGTGATTCTTTTTGCGTTGGACCCACGGGAGTCTTGTCCTCACAAGGGTGAGGCTGCTCAAAGCCATTGCCTGCCAAGGTGGCAGTCATTATCGGGGAAACCAAAGTGGGTTGATGCTATCTTAGTGGCTATTTGTGAACTGTGCATTCTGTGGGGCAACGGAGCCCACATAATTTTAGGTTATGGGCCCACCACCTACGGTGGTCATAAAGGATTGTTCAGGCGTTATCTATAAGGGAAAAAAAGGAGGAAAATCGAATGAACAAGATATGGGAGCTCCAAAGATAGGCGTTTGTCACTATTGCAAAACACCGGGACATTACATGGCTGATTGCACCAGATTGGAAGAATTAAGTATGAAATACGCGGAGGTGAACAACAACAAAGGGGAGATGGAGGAGCTTCTCCACAATAAAAATGGAGATAATGAAGTGGAAATACCAAAAAGACAAAAATGTGCATTTGGAGGTAAGAAAGAACCCTCGGAGGAAGGGTGGATCGTTGATTCGCAAGCATCTATGCATATGTGCAAAGACAAAAGGTGGTTTACAAAGTTGAGGAAGATCCCCACAGTTGAGATAGAATTTGGGGATGGTGGAGATGCGACTACAAACCTTGTAGGTTCAGTGGATCTAAAGGTCATAGTTGAAGGGAAAGTCTCCATTGTCACTCTTTTAGATGTGCTATATATACCAGTGCTTAGCCAAAATCTGATCTCTAAAGCTGTCTTAGATGAGAAAGATTTCATCACAAGAACTAAGAAATGAAGGTTCACTGTTAGTTTTGATGTGAGGTCTATTTCATTGCTAAAAAAGGGTAGCCAGGGAATGTTCAGACTTGTACTTTGCAATGAAAAGAAAGGTGCCCTCTACTCTTGTGTAAGTGATATTATGTTGTGGCATAAGAGAGTTGGACATGTGAATCTAGATAGATTAAGAGAAATGAAGACCAACGGAATAGTGGATGAGATAAAGTTTGAGGAATCTGAAATGGTAGATGATTGTAGTGGTTGTGCACAAGGAAAGATCCATAGACTTCTTTTCCCAAAGGTTGCCACTTATAGGAGAGAGTAGGTCTTGGAGCTTGTATACACAGATGTGTGGGGACCGGCGAGATATCTCTCACAAGAAGGGAAAAGGTATATGCTGACCATCACCGATGACTGGTCTAGATATACTAAGGTACAGTTCATTAATTATAAGTCAAAAGTATTGCGGTACTTTAAAGAATATAAAGTTTTGAGTGAGAAACTTTATGAGACCTCCATAAAAGAAGTAAGAAGTGATAATGGGGGGGAGTACACCTCAAATGAGTTTAAAGATTTTTTAATAAACGAAAGAATTCATCATCAGAAAAACTGTTCTCGATAATCCGGCGCAAAATGGAGTAGCCGAAAAACTAAATAGAACACTTGGTGATATGTCAAGGGGTATACTAACTGGTAAGAGGATAGGCTTGGGGTTTTGGGCAGATGCTATGAATTATGCAAACTTCATCAAAAATATGATTCTAACTGAAACTCTGAGACCCCCATTGGCCCTCAGAGTATGCAGATCCAAAAGAAGCTAATCTAGATAGTGCCAACTCCAAGTTGATATAAACCCAAGTGAATGACCCCTTGACAGTCAGAACCCCAATATAGATTCACCCCTGTGAAATAACACTTTCTGTGTGCTCAGTTCCACCACAGAATGCAAAGTTAGAATATGAGATTTGGACACATTCACCCACTTTGACTTTCCCTTAGAAATGCAGCCACCCTGGCAGACAAAAACTCTGACCGACTACATCCCTGTGTAGCCTGGACTCCCCTGAGTCCGCAGCAAAAAGAATCACTGAAAATGGTCAAGTAAATTGATAGTTATGGCTGATCAAAGTTTGCCATTTTATACAAGGTGCTCTCTGGGAGAGACAGCTATCTACCCAAAATTTTCTAAGTCCTATTCCCCCTCTAAAACTCTATCTACTGAAGTACGCCACCAATCAAATTACTGTGTCATACAGAAAAGTACAGGTGTCGGTGTACTTTCTGTACGGCCATTGTACAACATGGCCAAATTGTCGACACGTGTCATAGCCGGATTTGTTTCCGCAATCTCCGGAGTCGCCGCAATCCAACATTGTCGCGCCACGTGTCACATGACGTGGCGATGGATGAAAAACGCCAAAAGTATATGTTCCGTGATCGCGGCACCTATCGTGGCCGTCCGATCAAACCGGATACAATTTTAGTCTTTGAAAATACGCTCGCGATATTTGTTTCGCGTTCGAAACAAATGCGCGGTATCCGTTTCATAAAATACATTAAATCGTACTCCGTACTATACAAAACTGTATCTATGTATTGCGTATCTATTTCCCGTTATACGAACTAGTCTACGTGTACAAATATAAATATCTGTTAAACCTAATGTACTCTAGCGCTGGCTCTAGTCATATTGGTTAAAGCTTACGGCTAGTTAGACGAAAGAAAGCTACCAGGATCGAATCCTGGGTCCGTCAATCCTTTTAGATAACTCTATCAAGATTGGCCTTCCTGTCCTCTTTGGACAGCCTAGGCATCCATGGATCCAACTCCTCCTCAAGTCTTCAGTGACTGCGACAAGTGTGGGGACTTGAGTGAAGAGTTAGAGGCAGGCTGTCATTGTCCCCTTTTTGCCTTTTATATTTAAAAACTCTAGACCTAGCAAATACTTAAATTTCAACACTCCCCTTATTTTCTAGTCTACTTACTTTCAACTCCCATCAAAAACAACAAATACATATATATATATTTTTCTTTCCTTTTTCCTTTTTCCTTCATGAAGCTTCAAGCGAATATTTTTATATTTAAGAAAGTGTATTAGATGACCAAAAATAATTTCATCTTGTCGATCATACATTTTATTTTGCATGCCACTTTTCAAAAATTCGATCAAAGATTTTATCCACCTCCTTCCCTTTTCATCCAACCAAAATCTACTTTCTATTTTGCATTTCCAACAATCAGCCCCATCCCCAACCTGCAACACATACCCGGATGATAACCCTTTTACAGGCACATCTTCACAAGAGACATCACACCAAGTAGTGATGTCAAATCCATCCACCTCCAAATATTCCCAAAAACCACTAGTCCCCCTAAGTTCCTCATAAGATCTACATCTTCCGTACTCATATTTTTATCCATGATAATTACCCCATTTTTTGAACTTCCCTCACTGTCTCCCATGAAATTCTTTCCACTATCACTTTTTATTTTAATTCCCAATAAATATTTTTTCTCCCCTAAACCTTTAGTCAAATATTTCTCTTCTCCCCTATCCTTTAAAACCCCCTCTAGAATTAATTCTCCCCTTTCCTCGGAATCCGTTGAAGTCTCCCTTTCCGACCAGTTTTCTGTTTCCAAAATATTTATGAAACTATCCTCAATATTTTGAACTTCCTCAAGTATCTCCTCTCTCTTTACTTCCCTTATACCTCCAAAAGCACACTGTTGCATTCGTCCAATTTCTGTGTACTTTTCTCTCTTCCCCATTCTACCGATGTGAAGAAGCTCCATTTTTTCTTCATCCTCTTTCTCCTCTTCCTCTTCGTCCTCCTCATCCACATTCCAACTTCTAAGTTTTTTCAAACAAGGGCATTCCTCCATATAATGACCAGGTTCCCTACAAAAGAAGCAAACCCCTTTTTTCAAAGCTCACGTGCCTTTTCCTCTCCCTCTCTTTCCACCAAAGTTCCGATAAGGTTTACCTTTGTCTTTCTTTCTCTCATCACGCTTCCGCTCGTCACCACCGTTCCTCTCATCACGCTTCCGCTCGTCACCGCCGTTCCTCTCATCACGCTTCCGCCAATCACCACCAGCTGAAAATGCATTGACCCTGTCCTTTCCCCTACGAAGCTCCAAAGTGCTTTCCCTCACAAGAATTATCCCCATGGTAAAGCTCCAAGTCCATGAGGAGCCATCCATTGCCTGCATACGACAAATGATGTTTTCGTACTCATCTGGGAGTTTCATAAGTAGTGTATTAATCTTACTCTCCTCAGATTCTACATATCCCGCACTAGTAAGCTCAACATATAACGCAGGAATATCATTGCAAAACTCTATCATGCTACCGCCTTTATAAACGTAGGCATCTATTTCCTGTTTTACTAATTGCTGCCTCTAAATAGTCTCACTCTTATAAATCTGAATTAGTGCTTCCCATATATCTGAAGCTTTGGTTAGACTTAAAAGAGTGATAGCTATCGACTTAGACACATATCTAAGTATGAGATGTTTTGCTATAGTGTTTTGTATTCCCATATTTTTGTGTCATTTTCTTCAGTTTTAATCCCTACATCTGGTACCATAGCTGAGAGCCTAGCTCCCCTCACCATAGGTGTCCCTTTTTCCTTCTCCCCTATTTCCCTATCCACGGAAAGATTTTTCCCTTCACCTTCTACTGCATCTGAGCTCCGGTTGATATTCTGGGCAGCCTCAGATGAATCTCCATAGTAAGCTCCTCCAAAGCCAGGTGGCGGACATCTCACTTGTCCCGAAACAATTCCCCATAAGTGTTTCTCAAAAAGCAATCCTGCCATTGTAAACTCCCAATAGGTGAAGTCTGTTCCATCGAACATAGGCACCCTTGATGGTGGGCCCATAACCTGAAACTTTGAGACCTCCATTGGCCCTCAGAGTATGCAGATCCAAAAGAAGCTAATCTAGATAGTGCCAACTCCAAGTTGATATAAACCCAAGTGACTGACCCCTTGACAGTCAGAACCCCAATATAGATTCACCCCTGTGAAATAACACTTTCTGTGTGCTCTGTTCCACCACAGAATGCAAAGTTAGAATATGAGATTTGGACACATTCACCCACTTTGACTTTCCCTTAGAAATGCAGCCACCCTCGCAGACAAAAACTCTGACTGACTACACCCCTGTGTAGCCTGGACTCCCCTGAGTCTGCAGCAAAAAGAATCACTGAAAATGGTCAAGTAAATTGATAGTTATGGCTGATCAAAGTTTGCCATTTTATACAAGGTGCTCTCTGGCAGAGACAGCTATCTACCCAAAATTTTCTAAGTCCTATTCCCCCTCTAAAACTCTATCTACTAAAGTACGGCACCAATCAAATTACTGTGTCATACAGAAAAGTACAGGTGTCGGTGTACTTTCTGTACGGCCATTGTACAACATGGCCAAATTGTCGACACGTGTCATAGCCGGATTTGTTTCCGCAATCTCCGGAGTCGCCGCAATCCAACATTGTCGCGCCACGTGTCACATGACGTGGCGATGGATGAAAAATGCCAAAAGTATATGTTCCGTGATCGCGGCACCTATCGTGGCCGTCCGATCAAACCGGATACAATTTTAGTCGTTGAAAATACGCGCGCGATATTTGTTTCGCGTTCGAAACAAATGCGCGGTATCCGTTTCATAAAATACATTAAATCGTACTCCGTACTATACAAAACTGTATCTATGTATTGCGTATCTATTTCCCGTTATACGAACTAGTCTACGTGTACAAATATAAATATCTGTCAAACCTAATGTACTCTAGCACTGGCTCTAGTCATATTGGTTAAAGCTTACGGCTAGTTAGACGGAAGAAAGGTACCAGGATCGAATCCTGGGTCCGTCAATCCTTTTAGATAACTCTATCAAGATTGGCCTTCCTGTCCTCTTTGGACAGCCTAGGCATCCATGGATCCAACTCCTCCTCAAGTCTTCAGTGACTGCGACAAGTGTGGGGACTTGAGTGAAGTGTTAGAGGCAGGCTGTCATTGTCCCCTTTATGCCTTTTATATTTACAAACTCTAGACCTAGCAAATACTTAAATTTCAACACTAACTTCAGCTAATAAAAATGAAACTCCATATGAGAGGTGGACCGCCAGAAAACCAGATTTATCTAGTGTAAGAGTGTTTGGAAGTCAAGTGTTTAGCTTGGATAATGACAAAACAAAGTGAAAGTTAGAAGGAAGAGGAAAGCCTAGATACTTGGTCAAATATGATGAAGATAGCAAAGGATACCGAGTGTATGATCTAAAGAAAAATGATATAATCTTAGCCAAACATATTGTAGTTATGGATGAAGTAAAATCCATAGATCCTTTTAAATACACCAAAGAAGTTAAAATCGAATAGTCCTGGATCTGGATTTTAATCCTAACCTTGAACTAATTCAGGAAGCACACAAGGAAGAAATTGAATTCGCACAAAGTTTAGATGACAAGAAAGTGGAGGAGACACACAAGGCTCCACTTCAAACTGAAACTGAAAAAGAACCACAGTCGACGGATACGGGAGATGAAGTTGTACCCAAACGGAATCCGAGGATGTCCTCAACATTGGCATCAGAATTTGAGGGAGGACAAAGAAGCAACAAACGTATTGAAGAGAGAATGGCCAACAATAAGTTAACCAAGCTGTCCCATCCGGAAGAACCTAAAACATATTTGGAAGCCATAAATAGCTTGGAAGGGGATAGATGGAAAACACCTATTAATGAGGAAATGAGTTCCATAATGGAGAAAAACACATGGGAGTTAGTAGATTATCCTCCGGATAGAAAACGGATCGGTTATATATGGGTTTTTAAACTAAAATTGAACCTGGATAATTTCAAAAAGATGATTATCTTGCAGGTACAGATCATATCGAGAAAGACCCAAATGTGAAACCCTTAGTATTAACTCTAACCGAAGCGGAAGACGTGGTGGAAATCGACCAAGAATCAAGGGATAGGGGAGAAGTAGAAACTGTTCGGAAGAATTGAATGGAGCCATCAATTTCGGCAACCGAATTTGAGGGAGGAAGAAGAAACAGCAAAAGATTGCAAGAGAAACAAGTTAAAAATAAGGTTACCAAACTGTCTCACCCCGACGGACCTCAATTTTATAATGAGGAAATGACTTGTCGTGAGAGAAACTGGTGGAAGACAGCCATTAATGAGGTGATGGCCTCAATTATGGCGGCCGATACATAGGAATTGGTGTTTTGTCCTCCTGAAAAGAAGCCAATTAGGTGTAAGTGGGTATTTAAGCTGAAACTCAACCCGGATATCGCTATTGAGCGCTATAAGGCTCGATTAGTGGCGAAAAGATTTACCCAGAAAGAGGGAATTGACTACGAGGAGATATCTTCCCCGATCATCAAGTTTCCTTCCGTCCGTATACTTCTCAGTCTGGCGGCAGCAGAAGACATGGAAGTACATCAGATGGACATGAAGACGACCTTCATACATGGAGAGTTAGAAGAGGAGATTTTTATGCGACAGCCCGAAGGATTTGTGGAGCAAGGGGAGGAGAGCAAGGTATGCCGATTGATCAAATCTTAGTATGGGCTAAAACAGGCGCCCTGACAATCGAATAAAAAGCTCGATGAGTTTGTTACAGGTTAGAAATATATTAAGATCAACTCATATCACTCGATTTATTTGTTTGAAGATGAGGAAGGAATTATTTTTATTGCAATTTAAATTGATGATTTGCTTCTTTTAAGCAAATCTATGGATAAAATTAATAAGTTGAAAAATGATCTAAAAAGAAGATTTTAGATGAAAGATATGGGAGAAGCAAGGTGTATTTTGGGAATTCACGTAGAGAGAGCAGAGATAGAAAGATAATAAGATTAACTCAGAAGGAAGCCATTGGAAACATGTTAAAGAGATTCCAAATGGATAAAGCTAATACTTGTACCACTTCATGGAACTAAAGAAGGGAAAGAGGGGATTGTGGAAGAGGGAGTTATAATCTACGATGATGAGTTAGGCCCAAGAGAAAAAAGATTTATTCAGACAATTCCTTATAGGCAAGTAGCGGGCAACCTAATATATTTCATGAATTGTACCCGGCCAGACATAGCCGCAGCTGTAGGAGTACTAGTAGGAGTCTGAATGCTCCCACTAAGAACGATTGGGAGGCAGCTAAGAGAGTCCTTAGATTTCTCATAGGGACTAGAGATCTATGGTTGCATTTGGGTGTGAACAGAACCTGACATCACCACTTGGAGTGATGCCCGCTATGGGGATGCTCCTATAAAGAGATGGACGTCTGGATATATATGGGTGATGGGGCTTTTTGCTAGAGGAGCAATCAGCAAAAGGTCATTGCTCAGTCCACCATGGAGGCTGAGTACATAGCTTGTTGCTCTGCTGTAAAATAATTAATGTGGGTCAAATCTTTGCTTGATTAGCTTGGTTATCTCAAGGGTGGTGTCCAAAAGGTGTTTTGTGATAATCAGGTAGCCATTGCCATTTCTGCCAATCCTAAACATCACTTTAAAGCTTAACACATAGACATTGGACTTAGCTTCGTTAGGGAGAAAGTAGAAAACAAGAAATCAGTTTGGAGTGTAAACGAGATAGTGAAACGCTAGCAGATATGATGACCAAACTTGTGCCTTCCCCTAATCTATTTTTTTGCAGGGAGAAGTGTGGTCTTAAATTAAAGAGTGACTAGAAAATAAGGGGAGTATAGAAATTAAAGGTTCTTTTAGTATTTTCTAGGTCTTGTAAAAGTTAAAATGCAGAAAAGAAGCAGAGGAAGTCTGCCTCTAACCCCTCTCTTTAGCTCCCACAGTTGTCGCATTCACTGAAGGTTGAAGAGGAAGATAGAGCTGAGGAAGATAGAGCCATGGCTGCCTGTGTTGTCCAAAGAGAGACACGCAGTTATTTTTTGTAGGTTTACTAAAAGGGTACTTGAGGGACTCAGGATTTGATCCTAGTACCTGCCATCCGTCAAGTTAGCCGGTAGCGGTTAGCTTTATCCTACAATTCTAGGGTCGATGTTGCGATATATAGGGTTTGACAAATATATAAATAGTTAGAAGTGAACTAATTCATTTAATGACAACTATATACGTCATGCATAGATTCAGTTTTGTGAAGTACAGAGTACCGTACGGTTGCGAAACAGATACCGTGCATTTTTTTTCGACAGCGAAACAAATATCGTGCAAGTATTTATGGCGGCTACGATTGAAACTCGGTTTTGATCGGACGATCGCGAAGGATGCCGAGATCGCGGAATAGGATTTTGGCGTTTTGCGGTCACCGCCACATCGACTGAGACGTGGCACAACCACATTGGATTACAACATCTCCAGGAATAACAAGAACGAGTCTTGATATGACATGTGTCGACTTTTTGACAATGTCGTACCATGTTCGTACTGAAAGTACACCGGCACTTGTACCTTTCTATACGACACAATATTGTGATTGGTGTCGTACGTCAATAAATAGAGTTTTAGAGAGAGATAAGACTAAGAAAAAAATGGTAGATAGGACCCTCTCTCTGAGAGAGCTTTTGTACAATAGGTCAACTTTGACCCACCATAACTTACTGCTCAAGGGAGAAAATTCAGAGATTCTTTTTAATATCAACTCAGGGAGTCTTGCCTTCACAAATGTGAAGGTGGTCAAAGTTTTTGTGTGTCAGGGTGGCCGTGATTCATGCTGAAACACAAAGGGGTCAAGGTTATCCTACATGCTTCGTATGAGATGCCAACTCTGAGGACCTATAGAGGTATCTGAGTTACAGATAAGGCTACCTATCGTATAGGCCATGTGCCTATAACAGGGTCCACTAAAATTCTCCTCTCATGCTCTTTTTGTCATCCAATAACCTCCAAGTTTTGCCACATTTTTTTGCCATTTTTTTTATAATTTTCATTTCCGATTTAAAAAATTAATTTTTGTAGCAAACTTTTCGTACAATTTGTTAAGTACTTCTATTAGTGCACATATTCTAATCAAATTTTGCATTTTAAGAAATCCTTTTAGATTTTCAACATCTAAATACTTACTTATGTGGTACCAACCAAAATGAGCCAACTAAGGTGAGAGCTTGTTCACTAACCCAACCTGATGAACGATTCTACACAATATCAAGGCTACTAAACGTATCCGCAATTTTATTAGGATCGCCTAATGGATTCAACACTTAAGCTTAAAGTTCTATTAAGAGGTTTTTATAATAATACATGCAACATTATTAGCTCGTGTAGAGTTTGTAAACCACGTGTTTTTGTTTGAGTGGTACCACGTAAGTTAATATTGGATATTGAAAATTGTCAAATATTTTTCCCACAACCCAATTTCAATTTAAAGTCTTCATTTACGTACCATGTAATCATACGAAGTACCATGCACTTGCTTACCAAGTCATAGCACCACAAAAATCCTTATTTTTTGCAAAGGAATCCACAATGGTGAAATGATGACAGAAAGAGCCCAACTAAAGGGAGTTAAAAAAAAGCGTGACGGAAGAGCGGGGAAAAATATTTTTCAAGGGAATTGATTAGTGACTGTTTTGGTTGCAACAGTCACTTACCTCATTTTGTCACATATTGTACGTTTAAAGTACACATTGGTACAAGGAAAGTACCGTTGAGTCAAAATTTGACGGTCAATCGGTTGGATTGACTATTAAAATATTGTTTCCATTGCTTAAAATTTTTCCGCGCTTTCGAACGTCGACCGTTATAATAAAATGAACAATTCACACGGCCGGCCAAGGTTTACCGCAAAAAATTGCGGCAACCACATGTAAATAAAAGTGTTGCGCATAGTCACTTTCTGTCTTTAAGTGAGCTCGACGGTGAGAGAACATGTTGGATTTTAACTTAGCCGTAAAAATCAAAATTAATCGTTAAGAGTTACATTGAACTTAGACGTAAATTGAAACGAAACCTTTTAAAACTGAAGTACAATGCGACTCGTAATTAGCGTTATGTACGTTTATTCTATTGCCCCAAATTTTGACTCTATCACACTAAATAGAGTACAAAATTCTAAATTATTCTTTACATTATTTAAGGTAATTTTTGAATCAGCGTGAACAACTTTAATACTGTGTCGTTTTAAATAGTGTGGCGTACGATCGGTTTCTAACCGTGCAAAATTGCACTTTATTAACTAAAAAAGTACAAAAAATGATTTAATACAAGTTGTTATCATGTAATTGTGTTTTCACAAACCGCGTACTACAAACGACATAATGACGTAAGACTGTACATTTTGTCAAATTTTGTGCATGTACCTAATTTACAATAAAGATATTTAGCGCGGATAATTATTACGGTAAGAAACCCAAATTAGAGTTGTTGATAAATTAGAGTAATATTTTTTTGAAATAGTTGATTACCCAAACAAGAGTTAATAAAGCTAATTATGTTTTTTCATTTCTTTACTCTAATTATTTCTTTACTCTAATTATTATGTTATATGCGGTGTAATAAAAGTCTTGTACGGAAATATTAAAACGCACGAAACGAAATAAACTTTGTACACTATAATATGAAGTATATTATAGTGTACAAAGTTTTTTTTGTTTCGTGCGTTTTAATATTCCCGTAGAAGGCTTATATTTCTTTCAGTTTTGAGAGGTGTCGTTTCAATTTGCATCTAAGTTCAATGTAATGTTTGACGATTAATTTTCAGTTTTGCGGCTAAGTTAAAATCCAACATGTTATCTTACCAAGGAGCTCACTTAAAGACACAAAGTGACTCTGCGCAACACTTTTATTTACATATGGTTGCCGCGTTTTTGATACCGTAAACCTTACCCGACCGTGTGAATTGTTGATTTTATTATGACGGTCGAAATTCGAAAGCGCGGAAAAATTTTAAGCGGTTGAAACAATATTTTGAAAGTCAATCCAACCGATTGAGCGTCAAATTTTGACTGAACGGTACTTTCTTTGTACCAATGTGTACGTCAAATGTACAATCTTTGACAAAATGACGTAAGTGACAGTGCGCAACCAAAAGAATAATGTTGGGTATCAAGTAAATTAATATCGCAAAAAATTTGATATTCGATATATCGAATATCAATCGAGCAGAATCCTCGATATATCGTACCGGGATCAATATAAGTTATCGCGATATATATCGAGATATATAGTATTTTTTATTTATTTAATATTTAATATTTTTATATAATATGTTATATTAGCGAAAAAAAGACAAAATGTTTGATACACCACGTACGACGTGATTTTTGTTCCGTGACTTAAAGGTAGACGCTGCAAAATGTAACTGACAAAAAATATTAAGGGTAGAATTCCATTAGGCGGTCCCAGTGAATGTACGGACAAGTCTACTGACAACGTTTACTGGAAGTTCGCTCTATTGTGTCGGGCTAGAACAAAAATTCTTCAATTATGATTGGCGCCACATAGGTTAGATTTCAAGATTCACAAAATAATAAAAAAATCTACAAACAGAAAGTCAGAACGAAATATCTGTACAATCTGAGGTAGTTAATGATTCGTACCTAAAGTTTGCGGCCAGATTTTTATTTTGAAAATGGAAATCAAAATTTTGAAACGGAATGGAACTTTGAATGTCGGTAGATGTCAGACGATGCGTGCGAGGATATTTTAGGCTCAACTACATCCAGCCTGTAGGACGTGTAGGCCCGTGATCCTTTGTTCAAAGTGGATATTTTTTTTGCTTTTCACGTGAACCAATGGTAGACAACGAGTATCGTGTAACTCTCTTTGCGAGGAGAGTATTTGCACACTGGAGGATGTGTGCTATTGCTTAAGGGATCTCAAAAAGTGAAATATCCAACAGTCACGAATTACGCCTACGTCATTGGAGCCTCCCAACTGCTTTCCAGTTATGATGTTTCGTCTAACAATAAAACATTTAAGGTACGGCTTTGTACGGCGTTTTACGAAAACGACGTCCCACTTTTCGAATAATGGAATTCTACCCTAATTTTGTAATTCATGTAATTACTTATTTGGGGTATGGTTACATCACAAGGTCTTTGTAATAGTACGGACAACAAAATTTATATATAACAAAAGCCTCGGATACATTGCGTATCGCTTGTAAACAAGTTTTTACATAAGTGTTTTGATTTGAGTGGTTTTTTATGTTAAAATGTGTGTATTTTATAGGTCTGAATTTATTTTACTTTGTCAAAAAGTTTGTCTAAGTCATCTATACTTGTCGTAGTCACTAGAAGACACAGATAGCCATGGCTACCTAAGTAGCCAAGGAGACAGGAATAGGGAAGGAGTGGAGTCTGTCTGAGCGTTACCAAAAGATATGAGATAGACCAAGATTTGATCCTGGTTCTTCTGATATGATGCCGTACAGATTTTAACTTCCCGCCTTTTCCGCTAGACGTAATGAAGATTGATGCACTTAAAGGGTTTGAATATGATTTAAAGTCAACTACACCTGTTTCATCCATTTAACGACGAAACCAAACTACATGTACATGGAAAGAAACCGCACTAAAATAATACAAGACGCACGAAACCAATGTCGAAGTCATTTGTTTCGACGACCGAGATAAAAAGTTAGAAATATAATCGAACGGCTCACATTTCAGCCAGTTGTATGGAATGACAATTTCGGCAGTTTATAGACGCGCCTGTTGGTTTTTGGAAACCTTTAGTCCTCTATATATCACATTGCTATGCTGCTATACAGCGCTGGTTACACCACAACAATAGCACCGTTTGTGATAAAGATATTATGCTGCCATGCTGCGCTGGTCACATCGCAACCATAGCAGCTTGCGTACTAGGTAGTAAGTTTATTGGCACGTACAGAATTGGACTTCAAGTGACGCGAAGACACATTGACCAAAGTACGGTTTGCTTAAACGGAAATGGACGGCTGATCGCGAAGCGATCCGACGTTAGATAATCGACTCGGTTGGAAATGTATGTCGCACGTACGAAACAAAATGCGACGGGCGACATTTGATGAATCACACGCCGACGGAGCTACGGAAGTCCGCGTCGTCAGTTGGATCATTTTGACGAGGGACGGAAAATCGCGTCCATCACATGATATTTATTTTGGACGGTTCATATTCGTTTGACGTAATTCATAAGACTTGAAAATATTTAACAATGTTTTGTCCTGTGTATTAATTATTTATGTATATCTCAGGTACACTCACATTAATAGAGGTAGCTGATTGATTACTTACGGCTGGTATGCCTCCGTACAGTTAGTAGGAAGCTGTAGTGTATATTTGTAGGACTTAGTCATTTTCAGACTTAGGAACTTTTTGGACAGAAACTGTTTCTACTCCTTTTTGGGAATTTCATCTGAGAATTGCTCTCAGTTCTATCTGCAAAATTATCTGTAACTTTGCATGTGCGTTCCTTTTTGTATTGGCAATATTGAGGAAAATTTTCAGACCTATTCTGGTATCTTATTTGCTTGGGGCCTCATTGTGAAGTTGGTCAGATTTATCAAAGTTCTGGCAGGCTGTTTTTCTGCAACTTTGACTGAGTGTTGTGATTATTCGGTTTGGTATTATTATATAAAATTTGGTGGGAATACTTGTGGCCTAGGAAATATTTGGTTGATTAGTTTCATCTTGGTTTGGTAATTCTGTAAAATTCTGAGTGGAATCAAAGGAGGCTATTTTGGGGTAGTTTGTGGTGTTTCCGAGGGTACATTCATGGCTTAAAAAGGCTATGAACAACAGCGCCGACACTGGATGACACGTGGCAATATCTTGGAGGATTGGGGGATCTCCGGAACGTGAGATGACAAGTCCGGATATGACAAATGTCACATTATGGCAGTGTCGTACAATGATCGTACAGAAAGTACTCCTGTACCTATACTTTCTTGTGCGGTAGAGTCATATGATTCGTGCGTACCTCATTACAAGGGGGCTAAGAGGGGGGGTTTTAGGACTTATAATATTTTTGGTAGATAGCCACTTCTATCCTAGAGAGCATCTGTATAAATCGGCAAACTTTGCCATTTAATATCAACTCATTTAGTTCACCATTTTTAGTGATTCTTTTTGTCGCAGACTCACGAGAGTTCTAGCTACACAGGGGTGTAGACAATCAGATTTTTTGCCTGCTAGGGTGGCTCCATTCCTAAGGGAAATCCAAAATGGGTGAATGTGTCCAAAACTCATACTCTAACTTTGAATTCTATGGTGGAATTGAGCACACAAAAAGTCTTATTTCACAAGGGTGAAGTGGTAATGCGGTTCTGATTGTCAAGGAGTCAATCATTTGGGTTTATATAAACTTGGAATCGGCAGTATCTAGATTAGCTTCTTTGGCCGTGCAAATTCTGTGGGGGAACGGACCCCATAGAATTACACGTTATGGGCCCACCATCTAGGGTGCCAATGTTTGATGGAACAGACTTCACTTATTGGGAATTTACGATAGAGGGATTACTTTTTGAAAAGCACTTGTGGGGAAACGTTTCAGGACAAGTGAGGTATCTGCCACCGGGCTTTGGTGGAACTCACTACGGAGAATCATCTAGGGCTTCTCAGAAAACCAACCACATTTTTGATGCAACGGAAGGAGAAGGGAAAATCATTTCCATACAAAGGAGAAAAAAGGAGAAGGGAAAAAGAAAAACGATGGTGAGGAGAGCTAGGCTCTTAGCTGCAGTTCCACTTCTAGTGGTTATAATTGAAAATAAAACTGAAGAAAATGACAGAAAAATCTAGGAATACAAAAACACAAGAGCAAAACATCTCATACTTAGAAACGTGTCTAAGTCCATAGTTATCACTCTTATAAACTTAACCAAGTCTTTAGAGATATGGGAAACACTAGTTCAGATTTATAAGAGTGAAACTATAAAGAGGCAGCAATTAGTAAAACAGGAAATAGAGGCCTATGTTTAAAAAAGCGGTAGCATGATAGATTTTTGCAATGATATTGCTGCATTATATGTTGAGTTTGCTAGTGCAAGTTATGTACAATCTGAAGTGAGAAAGATTAACACACTAATCATGAAAACTCCAGAGGAGTACGAAGACATTATTTACCATATGCAGGCAATGGATTGCTCCTCATGAACTTTGAGCATTACTATGGGGATGATTCTTGTGAGGGAAAGCACTATGGAGCTTCGAAGGGGAAGTGACACGGTGAATGCATTTACAGCTGGTGGTGACAGGCGGAAGAATGATGAGAAGAACGGCGGTGACGAGCGGAAGCGTGATGTGAGAAAGAAAGACAAAGGTAAACCTTAGCAAAACTTTGGTGGAAAGAGAGCGAGAGGAAAAGAAAGGGGAGCTTTGAAAAAGAGGGTTTGCTTTTTTTGTAGGGACAAGGTCATTATATGGAGGAATACCCTTGTTTGGAAGAACTTAGAAGTTGGAATGTGGATGAGGAGGAACAAAGGGAAGAGGAGAAAGAGGAGGAAGAAATTTTGGATTTTCAACACATCGGTAGAATAGAGAAGAGAGAAAAATACACAAAAATTCCACGATAGCAACAGTTTGCTTTTGGAGGTTTAAAGGAAGTAAAGGGAAGGGAGGTACTTGAGGGAGTTAGACATGATGTGGATGTCGAGGAGTGTAGAAAGCATGACTTAGAAATGAGAATATCAGATCTAAGATCTATTGTTCTTTGGTCTAAAATAGACCGTAGAAGCCACCTAAACTATCAAACAATAATCTTAGCAAAGCTAGGCTAATAAACTACCATATTGAAATGCATCCTCCAAATGACACACATGTGTTCACAGACGCAACAAATAGCAATTAGGGGAAGATGAAAATCACAACAGACCCTAAAACAATGCGTACACAGACGCAACAAAATGCATACAAAGATGCATTAACAATCCGTACATAGACGAAGCAGCATGCGCACACAAACGCATGAATAACATCTAGGGTAACATGAAAATCACAAGAAAACCTTAGGACAAATGCATAAATAATGCATAGCAAACAAGTATATAAATAACATATATAAATAATAATAAAATAATGCATCACACTTAAACAAAAGTATAACCAAATAATAGATGAATAATTCAAGTATAATCAATATATCACTCACAGTGCATAACCTAATCGACAACCCTAAAATATTACATCTTTTGTCCCTACTTCACTTAACAAGCATTGATGATTAATTCCTAACAAAGCTCATTCCTATATCTGCAATTCTCTGTCCTCCATCGGACCACAGAATACAGGAAGCCTCTAGATAGTATTTAACTAACCCACTTTAAGCCACAACCACTGCTGTCCAAGAAGGCAAACTGACAATTTGACTGCACCCTTGTGTAGCCTGGACTCCCCTGAGTCCGTAGAAAAAAAAATCACTTAAAAAGGCCAACCAGGCGATAAGTTATACGGTGGCAAAGATGCCAATTTATACAAACTCTCAGAGAGAGGACTATCTACCTAAATTTTCCTAAGTCCTAGTTTTTCCTACTTCCCTCTCACAGCTCCTATCTACTGCCTGTACGAACCAATCAAAAAACTGTATAGTACAAGAAAGTACTAATGCCGATGTACTTTCTGTACGGCCTCTGTACGACAAGACCATTAAGTGGACGCGTGTCCACTTTCCACTCGTCCGTACGTTCCTCGGAATTCCCGCGACCGAATGATGTCTTCCCACGTGGCGCTAGGTCATGCCACGTCACTAAATGCCAAAATGACCATTCCGGGATTTCGGCGATGATGTGCGCCGTTAGATTTGACGTGAAATTCAATCTCGGCCGTAATAAATACTTGCGCGATATTTGTTTCGCTCTCGAAACAAAATGCGCGATATCCATTTCAAACAAGTACAGTACTTCGTAATTTATAGAACTGTATCTATGCGTGGCGTTAAGAGTTTCAGTAAAATGAATCTAGTACATTACAATAGTTTAAATAGTAATGAAACCATATATCTCCTAACAGACTTCTACGACAGATTGGTTAGAGCTAACGGCTACGCCGCGCTCTACTGGTCGTTGGTTCGAGTCCTTCCGGACTCAACCTTTTGTTGAGAGTGGCTTAAGCCACTCTTTAGTCCTTCCTATGGAGTTGAGGCAGCCATGGCTCCATTGCTCTCTCTCTCTCTCTCCTTCAGTGACTACAACAAGTATGGGGGCGAAAGAGAGAGAAGAGATAGAGGCAAGCTGCCTACTTTTTCTTTTCTAATAAATTTAGACCTAGAAAATATATTAAAAACTACTTATTTCAACACTCCCCTTATTTTCTAGTCAAATTTTAATTTTTCTTTTAACCCGCATTTCTCCCGACAATATTTTAATTTAGGAGAGGGCAAAGGTTTGGTCATCATGTCAGCCACCATTTCTTCATCAGGTCTATACACAAGATTTAAAATTTTATTTTCAACTTTTTCTCTTACGAAGCTCAATCTTATGTCCATATGTTTTGCTTTGAAATGATGTTTTGGATTGGCTGCGATTGCGATTGCAGCTTGATTATCGCAAAAGATTTCATGCACTCCCTCTTTCATATATCCCAGTTCTTGCAATAATGACTTCACCCACATTAGTTCTTTCACAGCAGAACAAGACGCCATATACTCAGCCTCCATAGTAGACTGAGCAACCACCTTTTGTTGCTTACTGCTCCAACAGCAAGCACCTTCCCCAACATACAACACATACCCAGAAGTGCATCGTCTCATAGGTGCGTCCCCATAACTGGCATCACTCCAAGTAGTGATGTCAGTGTGCTCCCCTCCCAAATGCAACCATAACTCTCTAGTTCCCACCAGATATCTCATGACTCTCTTGGCTGCCTCCCAATCCCTCTTCCTAGGATCATTAAGACTCCTACTGAGTACACCAACTGCCGCCGCTAAATCCGGCCTGGTACAATTCATAAAATAGATTAAGCTTCCTACGACCTGTCTATAAGGGATAGACTTCATGAACTCTCTCTCCTCTGGACTCATCTGATCGTCTAAGATCATCACTCCGCCTTCTACACTCCCATCACTTCCTTTTTTCAAGTCCATGGGAGTGGTACAACTGTTAGCATTTTCCATCTGGAATTTCTCAAGCGTATTACCTATTGCTTCTTTCTGAGTAAGTCTGATAATCTTCTTCCCCCTATCTCTCTCCATTTGGATCCCCAAAATATATTTTGCCTCCCCTAAATCCTTCATATCAAATCTGCCCCTAAGATCTTTCTTTAGCCTATTGATATTCTCTAAAGACTTACTTAACACAAGCAGATCATCCACATAAATTGCAATAAAAATGACACCATTCTCATCTTCAAACATATAGATAGAATGGTCAGAGCTGATCCGGATGTATCCCAGATCGGTGAGAAACTCATCTAGTTTCTTATTCCACTGTCGGGGAGCCTGTTTCAGTCCATATAAGGACTTTATGAGCCTGCACACTTTGCTCTCTTCTCCTTCTTCCACAAACCCCTCGGGTTGCCTCATAAAAATTTCTTCCTCTAACTCACCATTAAGAAAAGCAATCTTAATGTCCATCTGGTGTATTTCCATGTCTTCCGCTGCGGCCAGACTGAGGAGAATCCTTACCGATGGGAACTGAACAACTGGAGCAAAGGTCTCCTCATAGTCAATCCCCTCTTTTTGGGTGAACCCCTTCGCTACCAATCGAGCCTTATACCTCTCAATTGTATTATCTGGGTTCAGTTTTAGTTTAAATACCCATTTACATCCAATAGGTTTTCTGTCTGGAGGGCAATCCGCTTGTTCCCAAGTATTTGCTTCCATGATAGAAGCCATCTCATCATTTATGGCTCTAATCCATCTTTCTTTCTCTGGACTGTTCACTGCCTCTAAGTAAGACTGAGGCTCATCTGGGTGAGATAGCTTAGTTACCTTATGGGCAGCTTGTTTTTCCTGTATCCTTTTGCTGCTCCTCCTTCCTCCCTCAAACTCCGAAGCTGGAATGGATGGAAGTCTTGGATTTCTTCTCACTGTCTCATCGGCTCCCCTGTCCATAAAAACCGTATCTTGTCCCGCTTCTTCCATCTCCTCGAAGTCCATAGGAGTATGTGAGGTTTCTGGTGAGTCTCTTGTATCTTCGATCTCCCGTGAATCTGTAATCACAGTTTCACTCATGTCTTTTTCGGGAACGACTGAGTTCTCCTCACTTTCGGACTGAAATCTGATCCTTATCTTCTTTGTATATTTAAAGGGGTCAAATGACTTCCCTTCATCCATGACAACTAAGTGTTTGACCAGAATGATATCTTTCTTTGCTAAGTCATAGACTCTATATCCCTTAACATCCTCATCATATCCCACAAAGTATCTTGGTTTTCCCTTAGCATCTAGTTTCCAGTTTTTCCTATCCGTGTCAAGACTGTAAACTTGGCTACCAAATACTTTAAGGTGTGAGATATCTGGTTTCCTTCCAACCCATCTCTCATAAGGTGTCACTTCCTTTACAGCTGAGGTAAGGACTCTATTTTTAATATAGTTGGCACAGTTCATTGCCTCTGCCCAAAATCTCTTTCCTATTTTCTTGTCTGCCAACATACTGCATGCACTATCTCCTAGTGTTCTATTCAACCTCTCAGCTACCCCATTTTGTTCTGGGTTATATGGTACAGTTTTCTGGTGCTGCACTCCCTCATCTCTCAAATATTCCTCAAACTCGTTAGAGGTATATTCCCCCCCATTATCACTCCTTATCCTCTTAATGGGGGTTTCATGCAACTTCTCACTCCAAGCTTTATATTCTTTGAAGTAATTTGATGCTTCAGACTTTGTTTTCAGAAAGTAGACTCTAGAGTATCTAGACCAGTCATCAGTTATTGTCATTATAAACCTCTTTCCTCCAACCGAAGGTACTTTTGCAGGCCCCCAAATATTTGTGTGGACTAAATCTAACACTTTCTCACCTCTATATGTGGCGGCTTTGGGAAAGGGAAGTCTGTGAGCCTTACCTTGAGCACAACCACTACAATCATCCATCATTTCATTATCCCCAAACTCAATGCCATCTACTACCCCAAGCTTTTTCATTTCCCTTAACCTATCAAAATGTACATGACCCAACCGCTTATGCCAAATCATCACCTTAGGAACACCAACATAGTAAGCATTCTTCTTTTCATTACTCAAGTTAAGCCTAAACATTCCTTGGCTACCCTTATCTGCTGTGAAGTAAACTTCATCCCCATACTTAGCTGTAAAGACTCCCTTTCTGGTGAAGGTATCAAACTCTTTGTCATCTAACACAGACGTAGAGACAAGATTTTTACTTAGCTGAGGAATGTAAAGTACATCTGAGAATGTAAGTATAGAAGTCTTACCCTCCACTAAGACTTTCAAATCTACTGATCCCACTAGATCTGTAGTAACCACTCTCCCATCCCCATACTCTATCTCTACATTAGGAATCTTTCTTAACTTAGTGAAGAGTTCTTTATCACGACACATATGCATGGATGCACCTGAGTCGATGATCCATCCTTCTTGTGGAGCTTCCCGGATGGCTCCAAGGGCACACTTCTGCCTCCGAGGAATCTCCTTCTCCTCCAAACTCTCGTCAAGAAGAAGCTCCCCATCCTCCTCAGAGGACTCATCCTCGGTTTCTCCTGACACTTTTGTAACCACAAGTGCCTTTTTCTTCCCTCCAGAAGAACCTCCTCCACGGTTCTCTTGGAGCCTCAGCTCTGATAGCTTGACACAATCTGCAATAAAGTGTCCCGGCTTTTTGCAATAATGACAAAGACCCTTTGGGGGCCTCTGTCCCCCTGAATGATCTCTTTCCCCTCTATAAGGTTTCTTCGGGTCCTTCCCCCATCGGTCCCCTCCTACTGCTAGAGCTTGAATGCTCTTTCCTCCTCTCCTAATCTCCATTGTGTTTTCCTGCACAAGTATCATCCTGACTACTGTGTTCCATTTCCATGAACTATCAGGCATTCCCTGTACTCGGTACACTAAGTTTTCGAACTCATTTGGTAATTTCATGATAAGGGTGTTAACTTTCATTTTCATTGTACCTATCCACCCGGCACTTTCCATTTCCGTATACAAACAAGAAAGATCATTACAGTAATCTAACATCTTTCCTCCTTTGTAAGTGTAACTCAGTAGCTTTTGCTCAGCCAACTTGAGCTCCTGAATAGTTCCAGCCCTATAAATTTCCACCAAACTCACCCACAACTCCTCGGCCTTGTAAATGTGAAGATGAGGAGTGGCCAAACCTTGAGTGAGGTGCCTCAGAATGAAGTTCTTGGCAGCCATGTTTACATCCTCCCACATTTGAGTATCGTTCTCCACGGCCTTCACGATTGCCGCTCCCGATACTATGGCAATAGGAGTGAGGGGTGTCTCCTTCCTTTTCCCCTTTTCGGACACACTGCTGTCCCCATCATCTGCCTCCTCCGCCGAGGCAGCCGTTGTTGCAGGAAACCTTACTCCCCCAAATCCTGGTGGAGTTCCCGAAGGTGGACGTTTCACTTGTCCACTGACGATACCCCAGTATCGTTTTTCACACAAAGCTCCCATCATCATGGCTTCCCAATAGATGAACCCAGATCCATTGAAGGTGGGCACCCTAGAGGGTGGGCCCATAACCTGCAATTCTGTGTCCTCCATCGGACCACAGAATACAGGAAGCCTCTAGATAGTATTTAACTAACCCACTTTAAGCCACAACCACTGCTGTCCAAGAAGGCAAACTGACAATTTGACTGCACCCTTGTGTAGCCTGGACTCCCCTGAGTCCGTAGAAAAAAGAATCACTTAAAAAGGCCAACCAGGCGATAAGTTATAGGGTGGCAAAGATGCCAATTTATACAAACTCTCAGAGAGAGGACTATCTACCTAAATTTTCCTAAGTCCTAGTTTTTCCTACTTCCCTCTCACATCTCCTATCTACTGCCTGTACGAACCAATCAAAAAACTGTATAGTACAAGAAAGTACTAATGCCGATGTACTTTCTTACGGCCTCTGTACGACAAGGCCATTAAGTAGACGCGTGTCCACTTTCAACTCGTCCGTACGTTCCTCGGAATTCCCGCGACCGAATGATGTCTTCCCACGTGGCGCCAGGTCATGCCACGTCACTAAATGCCAAAATGACCATTCCGGGATTTCGGCGATGATGTGCGCCGTTAGATTTGACGCGAAATTCAATCTCGGCCGTAATAAATACTTGCGCGATATTTGTTTCGCTGTCGAAACAAAATGCGCGATATCCATTTCAAACAAGTACAGTACTTCGTATTTTGTAGAACTGTATCTATGCGTGGCGTTAAGAGTTTCAGTTAAATGAATCTAGTACATTACAATAGTTTAAATAGTAATGAAACCCTATATCTCCTAACGGACTTCTACGACAGACTGGTTAGAGCTAACGGCTACGCCGCGCTCTGCCGGTCGGGGGTTCGAGTCCTGCCGGACTCAACCTTTTGTTGAGAGTGGCTTAAGCCACTCTTTAGTCCTTCCTATGGAGTTGAGGCAGCCATGGCTCCATTGCTCTCTCTCTCTCTCCTTCAGTGACTACAACAAGTATGGGGGCGAAAGAGAGAGAAGAGATAGAGGCAAGCTGCCTACTTTTTCTTTTCTAATAAATTTAGACCTAGAAAATATATTAAAAACTACTTATTTCAACAATATCTACACTTGTGAGCTGTTAACGAATCACTAAGTGTCAAAATAACCAATGTAAATTACGTAACTGTCACTAAATCCTATTTACGCATAATAACCTTCTAGTAAGAGTAACTAATCGTAAGCGTCCACCTGAGAGTCAAGCAATCGTAAGCGTACACTTGTCTAAAAGTACTATATTTTACACACACAAATTAAACTGTCGAAACCCTAGTTGACCACGTAAATAAAAAGTCATAATCAACACTAATGTATTAATGCAAATAAGACAAAGAAATGTTGTTCCAAATATTTTCAAGTACACACAATCTCACTAAATCGTATCCTGAGTCATATGAGTCAATCAACGAAACTCCTCGAATTTCGTAAAACAATCCGGGACGTCCAAAATAAACATCGTGTGATTGACGCGATTTCGCGTCACCACTACTGGAAAAAAATCTCGGCGGCCTATATCCGCCGTCCGTCGCTCTTAATCGGCACCCTCGATGTTGCGTCGCGTGGTCATAAAAATCCAATTGAAATCTGCGCGTGTCGTCAAATATCTCACGAATGTTGCAAGCGAATTCAAGTCCACTTGCCGAAATAATTTATCGTACAACCGAAATCATTTCCGTACCTCAAATGCGTCCTTTGTAATAAATGCGCTTGTCACATTTTGTTTCGTACGCCATGCGTACATTTTCACACACTTCGAATATTAAACGTCGGGTCGCTTCGCGATCCGCCGTCCATTTCTCCTTACGCAAACCGTACTTTTACAAATGTTTGTTCGCGTCACTTCAATTGAATTCCGTAATCCATTCGAACCTCCACACTAAATTTTATGAGTACTTACGCATTAAAAATCGCATCAAGTACGCACAAAATGTCACATACACATGAAACGTCTCGTACGCACGAAACTAATTCTTCAAAAACAACAAGATCTATAAATGAAAAAGGGAAAAATAAAAATAATGAAAATAATTTTATAGATATTTTGGAAATAGAAAAAACTGGTCGGAAAAGAAGACTTCAACGGATTCAGAGGAAAGGGGAGAAGTAAATCTAGAGGGGGTTTTAGAGGATAGGGGAGAAAAGGAATATTTAATGAAAGGTTTAGGGGAGGAGAAATATTTATTGGGAATAAAATTAGAAATTGATAGTGGAAAGAATTACATAGGAGAGAGTGAGCAAAGTTTAGAAAATGGGGTGAGTATCATGGATAAAAACATAAGTACGGAAGTTGTAGATTTTATGAGGAACTTAGTGGGGACTCGTGGTTTTTGGGGAAATTTGGGGGAGGGTGGATTTGACATCACTACATGGTGTAATATCTTTTATAAAGATGTGCCTGTAAAAGGGTTAGCATTTGGGTATGTATTGCAGATTGGGGATGGGACTGGCAGTTTGAACTGCAAACGAGAATTTGGTCATTGCTCGGATGAAAAAGAGATGAGGTGGATTAAATCCTTGCTCCAAAAGCTTGGATTTATGAAAAGTGGCATCCAAAATAAAATATGTGATCAACACGATAAAATGTGTATTTTGGCTCATCTAATACACTTCTTTAAACACGTGGGAATTCAATTAAAGTTTTATGAGTGGAAAAGGAAAAAAAAAGGGAAGAGGAGGGGTTGTTTTTTTTTTGTGTGTAGTTATTGTTTTGTTTTGTTTTGGAGTTGACAAAAATGTGGACTAGAAAATAAAGGGAGTGTTAAAATGTGTGTATTTTATAGGTTTGAATTTATTTTACTTTGACAAAAAGGCTGTCTAAGTCATTTATACTTGCCGTAGTCACTAGAAGACAGCGATAGCCATGCCTACTTTAGTAGCCAAGGAGAAAGGAAAGGGGAAGGAGGGGAGTCTGTCTAGGCGTTACGAAAAGATATAAGATAGACTAGGATTTGATCCTGGTTCTTCTGATAAGATGCCGTACAGATTTAACTTCCCACCTTATCCACTAGATATAATGAAGATCGATGCACTTATAGGGTTTGGATAGGATTTAAAGTCAACTACACCGGTATCTTCTATTTAACAACGAAACCAAACTACATGTACATGGAAAGGAACCGCACTAAAATAATACGCGACGCACAAAACAAATGTCGAAGACATTTGTTTCGACGGCCGAGATTAAAAGTTAGAAATATAATCGAACGGCTCACATTTCAGTCGGTTGCACGGAATGACAATTTTGGCAGTTTATAGACGCGCCGGCACCGGATGACATGTGGCAATATCCTTAAGGAATGCGGGATCTCTGAAATGCGAGATGTCAAGTTCAGATATGAAAAATGTCACATTATGGCAGTGTCGTACAATGACCGTACAAAAAGTATTCCGGTACCTGTACTTTCTTGTACGGTACAGTCATATGATTGTTGCGTACCTCACTGCTAGGGGGCTTAGTGGGGGTTTTTAGGACTTAGAATATTTTTGGTAGATAGCCGCCTCTCTCCCAGAGAGCATCTGTATAAATCGGCAAACTTTGCCATTTAATATAAAATCATTTAGTTGACCACTTTCAGTGATTGTTTTTTCTGCGGACTCAAGGGGGTTCAGGCAACACAAGAGTGTAGTCGGTCAGAGTTTTTTTCTGCTAGGGTGGCAGCATTTCTAAGGGAAAGCCAAAGTGGGTGAATGTGTCCAAAACTCATATTCTAACTTTGCATTCTGTGGTAGAACAGAGCACACAAAAATTCTTATTTCACAAGGGTGAAGTTCTAATGGGGTTTTGATTGTCAAGGGCTCTATCATTTGGGTTTATATAAAATTGGAGTCGGCACTATCTAGATTAGCTTCTTTGGACCTGCGAATTTTGTGGGGAAATAGACCCCATAGAATTACAGTTTGTAAGCTAACGATCAAATTATGTATTATATACGTGTACTTCGCAAGTGTATTGTGTCAATGTACCTCCGAGATCTCTATCACTCTGTTGACTTTAAAAAATACTGTATTTCTTTTCTTCAAAGATTTTACGGTCACCCTTTTTGAAGGCACGTTACTTTGGAGACTTGTGAAAATTTTCATTTTTTTTAAATGCCTTGATATATTTGCGATACCATATATTGGCTATACATGGCGATATTTTGATTTTCGATCTATTGAAGCGATATATTGTTTATCGGGTACCTTAAATTCATTATATATTGAATATCGGAAATAGGTCCTCGATAAATCGCGTCCATCACATGATATTTATTTTGGACGGTCCATATTCGTTTGACGTAATTCGTAAGACTTGTAAATATTTAACAATGTTTTGTCCTGTGTATTAATTATTTAATTATTTATGTAGATCTCAAGTACACTCACATTAATAGAGGTAGTTGATTGATTACGTACGGCTGGTATGCCTCTGTACAGTTAGTAGGAAGCTGTAGTGTATATTTGTAGAACTTAGTCATTTTCAGACTTAGGAACTTTTTGGACAGAAACTGTTTCTACTACTTTTTGGTAATTTCATCTGAGAATTGCTCTCAGTTCTAATGACAAAATTATCTGAAATTTTGCATGTGCGTTCCTCTTTGAATTGGCAATATTGTGGCATATTTTTAGACCTATTGTGTGTCTGATTTGCTTGGGGCATCATTGTGAAGTTGGTCAGATTTATCAAAGTTCTGGCAGGCTGTTTTTCTGCAACTTTGACGGAGTGTTGTGATCATTCGGTTTGGTATTATTATATAAAATTTGGTGGGAATACTTAGTGACCTAGGAAATATTTGGTTGTTTTTATCTTTGGATTTATTCGTAGAATTCTGGTGGAATCAGGAGGCTGTTTTGGGTAGTCTATTTAGTGCTTCGGGAGCATCTGGCTGAAAGGCTTAAGACAAAGCATGAAACACCAACCAATATCTTGGGATCAAGTCTCCTAACGTGAGATGACAAGTCGAATATGACAATGTCATTATGGCAGTGCATAAATGATCGACATAAAGGGCACTATTTCCATACTTTCACTACATCATATGATTAGCACCTCAATACTAGGGGGCTAAGAGGGGGGGTTTTAGAAATTAGAATATTTTTGGTAGATAGCCACCTCTCTCTTAGAGAGCATCTGTATAAATCGGCAAACTTTGCAATTTAATATGACCATTTTCAGTGATTCTTTTTGCTGCGGTCGGTCAGATTTTTTGCCTGCCAGGGTGGCTCCATTCCTAAGGTAAATCCAAAATGGGTGAATGTGTCCAAAAATCATAGTCTAACTTTGAATTCTGTGGTGGAATTGAGCCACTAAAAAGTCTTATTTCACAGTGGTGAAGTGGTAATGGGGTTCTGATTGTCAAGGGGTCAATCATTTGGGTTTATATAAACTAGGAATCGGCACTATCTGGATTAGCTTGTCTGGATCTGCGAATTCTGTGGGGGAATGGACCCCATAGAATTACAGGTTATGGGCCCACCATCTAGGTTGCCTATGTTTGATAGAACAGACTTCACTTATTGGGAGTTTACGATAGAGGGATTGCTTTTCAAAAAGCACTTGTGGGGAAATGTTTCAGGACAAGTGAGGTATCTTCCACCGGGCTTTGGTGGAACTCACTACGGAGAATCATCAACGGCTTCTTAGAAAACCATCCAGATTTTTGATGCAACGGAAAGAGAAGGGAAAATCATTTCCAAAAAAGGAGAAAAGTGGAGAAGGGAAAAAGAACAACGATGGTGAGGAGAGCTAGGCTCTTGGCTGCTGTTCCACTTCTAGGGGTTATAATTGAACATAAAACTGAAGAAAATGACAGAAAAATGTGGGAATACAAAAACACAATAGCAAAACATCTCATACTTAGAAATGTGTCTAAGTCCATAGTTATCTCTTTTATAAACTTAACCAAGTCTTTAGAGATATGGGAAACACTAGTTCAGATTTATAAGAGTGAAACTATACAGAGGCAGCAATCAGTTTAACAGGAAATAGAGGCCTATGTTTATAAAAGTGGTAGCATGATAGATTTTTGCAATGATATTGCTGCATTATATGTTGAGTTTTCTGGTGCAAGTTTTGTAGAATCTGAAGTGAGTAAGATTAACACACTAATCATGAAACCTCCAAAGGAGTACCAAGACATTATTTACCATATGCAGGCAATGGATTGCTCCTCATGGACTTTGAGCATTACCATGGGGATGATTCTTGTGAGGGAAAGCACTATGGAGCTTCGAAGGGGAAGTGACACGATGAATGAATTTACAGCTGGTGGTGACTGGCGGAAGAGTGATGAGAAGAACGGCGGTGACGAGCGGAAGCGTGATGAGAGGAAGAAAGACAAAGGTAAACCTTAGCGAAACTTTGGTGGAAAGAGAGCATGAGGAAAAGAAAGGGGAGCTTTGAAAAAGGTGGTTTGCTTTTTTTGTAGAGAACCGGGTCATTATATGGAGGAATACCTTTTTTTGGAAGAACTTAGAAGTTGGAATGTGGATGAGGAGGAAAAAAGGGAAGAGGAGAAAGAGGATGAAGAAATTTTGGATTTTCAACACATCGGTAGAATAGAGAAGAGAGAAAAGTACACAGAGATTCCACGATAGCAACAGTGTGCTTTTGGAGGTATAAGGGAAGTAAATGGAAGGGAGGTACTTGAGGGAGTTAGATATGATGTGGATGTCGTGGAGTGTAGAAAGTATGACTTAGAAATAAGAATATCAGATCTAAGATCTATAAATGAAAAAGGGAAAAATAAAAATAATGAGAATAATTTTATAGATATTTTGGAAATAGAAAAAAATGGTCGGAAAAGAAGACTTCAACGAATTCATAGGAAAGGGGAGAAGTAAATCTAGAGGGGGTTTTAGAGGATTGGGGAGAAGAGGAATATTTAATGAAAGGTTTAGTGGAGGAGAAATATTTATTGGGAATAAAATTCGAAATTGATAGTGGAAAGAATTCCATAGGAGAGAGTGAGCAAAGTTTAGAAAAAATGCTCCCACTAAGAAGGATTGGGAGGCAGCTAAGAGAGTCCTTAGATATTTGATAAGAATTAGGGATCTATGGTTGCATTTGGGTGGGGAGAATACTGACATCACTACTTGGAGTGATGCCAGTTATGGTGATGCTCCGATGAGGAGATGTACTTTTGGATATGTATTATATGTGGGTGATGGGGCTTGGTGTAGGAGTAGCAAACAGCAAAAGGTTATTGCTCAGTCCACCATGGAGGCTGAGTATATGTAATCTTGCTCTGCTATAAAAAGAATTGATGTGGGTCAAGTCTTTGCTTGGTGAGCTTGGTCACCTTAAGAGTGGTATGCATAAAATATTTTGTGATAATCAGGCAGCAATCGCAATTTCTGCCAATCCTAAACATCATTTTAAAGCCAAACACATGGACATTAGACTCAGCTTTGTTAAAGAGAAAGTAGAAAACAAAATAATCAGTTTAGAGTGCCGACCAGATAGCGAGATGGTAGCAGATATGATGACCAAACCTGTGCCTTCCCCTAAGCTAATTTTCTGCAAGTAGAATTGTGGTCTAAAATTAAAGAGTGACTAGAAAATAAGGGGAGTGTAGAAATTCATGGTTCTTTTTTAAGTATTTTCTAGGTCTAAATTAAAATACAGAAAGAAGCCGAGGCAGTCTATCTCTAACTTCTCTCTCCAACTCCGACACTTGTCGCAGTCACTGGGAAGTTGGAGTGGAAGCTAGAGCCATGGCTGCCTAGGCTATCCACTGATTTACGGGAAATAGATTAGTTTATTTATCGGTTTATTTACTAAAAGGATTGGCCTCAGAACCAGGATTTGATCTTGGTACCTACGGAATGAAAGATAGCCGGTAGCCGGTTGTCCTAACCGTTAAGTCTAAATCCAACGATACATAGTACAGGGTTTGATAATTATTTATATATAATTACGTTGGATAAATCATTTAACTACAACTGCGTACAAGATACATAGATCTTGTTAGGTAAAAGTACGGATTAAAGGTACGGACAAGGAACAAGTACCGCGTAATTGTTTCGATAGCGAAACGAATACCGTGGAGGTATTTATTACGGCTACGATTAAATATGCATTTAATCGGACGGTCGGAATGAACGCCGAGATCGCGTAAGAGGATTTCAGCGGTTTGTGGTCATCGCCACATCGGATGACACGTGGCAGAAAGACATTAGATAGCGGCATCTCCGGGGATTAAAGGAGCGAATCCGGATATACCACGTGTTGACATTTCGGACATGTCGTACAGTATTCGTACAGAAAGTACACCGACAACTGTACTTTTGTGTACGGAGGAGTAATATGATTGGTCCGTACATCAGTAGATAGAGTTTGTGAGAGAGATAGAACTTAGAAAAATTGGTAGATGGGACCCTCTCTCCCAGAGAGCTTCTGTACAAAAGGTCAACTTTGACCCTCCATAACTTACTGCTCAAGAAAGCAAATTCAGAGATTCTTTTTGCTATTAACTCAAGGGAGTCTTGCCTTCAAATGGGTGAAGGAGATCAGAGTTTTTGTTTTCCAAGGTGGCAGTAATTCTTGTTGAAACACAAAGGGGTCAGGGTTATCCTAGAGGCTCCTTAGAAGTTGTCCACTCTGAGGACTTATGGAGGTCTCATGGTTTCAAAGTAAGGTTCAATAGTACAGGTAAGGTACTGTAGTGAAAGTGTCATTGAATGTTCAGCGTGACATTATAAACGTCGGGCTTTCTTTCACTGCCATGTGCGTAGTTGTGAAGGATCTTGTCCAGTTGCTTGTCCGAACAACCAAATAAACAAACAAATATTTTGCAAACGGACAACAAATTTTTTTTTGTATACTCTTACAATTGCAAAAACAAAAATGAAAACGTTTGACGCGTGCAAACCAGGTTTTCTATTCGTCAATATGGTAGTATTTTGATTAAAATCAGATCATGATTTGATTCGAGTGCAAGTGTGAAGATTGTTGTCTATAACCTATTTGAGCCATGGATTACTTACGGAAACACCCACAGACTTGTTGTCTTTTGGAAAGCTTTCAGTCTCAGAGCAGCGCGGCAGCGCTGCAACTATACAGACAGAGCAGCGCAGCTGCTATACAGCAAAGCAGCGCAGCAGCGAGGCTGCAACACCGACAGGACAACGCAACCACGATTATATTTGATATGGTCCGTATGAACAACGCAGCGTCTGATATTCTTAATGTGATTCTGTACAATATAGAGCAACTGCGATAGATACGATTCTAGTCAACTTAGTGGGTAACTCAGTGGTAACTTAGTGGGTAACTAAGTGGTAGCTTAGTGATAGCTCAGTGGTAGCTTGACAGATTAGTGGTAGCTTAGTGGTTTGACGTACCTCTCAAGTACACTGGTGTTGCCAGTTCAACACAAGTATAATACTTAGGACTCAGAAAATATTATGTATCTAGACTTCCAAGTAGTAAAACTGCAGACAGTTTTTGGGAAACTTCTGAGTATTATATCTTGAGTGTTGTCGGGTCAATTGTGATGAAACTTTGGGAGTTGTCAGTGTTTTTGCTACTCTATATTCTGATAGAGTTTTGTGAGATTTGGATGCTTTTATAAGAATAGGTGAGCACTTAAGAACACCTGTTTGGTAGGATTCTTGATAGCTTCTGAGAGTGTATCATGTCTACTTCTACTACTACTACTGCTCCTCCACCTGCACCAGTGGTTGTAGAACAACAAGTTATGGGCCTGTCATCAAGAATTCCTATCTTTTCCGGGGATAAGTATGTTTACTGGGCGGATTTGGTGGAGACACATTTTGAGAATGTCAATCTTTTATATATATTCGATGGTTTGCTGGATGAATCTGATCCGTCATGGTCTAAGAAAAATACGCAGGCTCGTTCTATTCTGAAATTTTGTATATCTGAGGACTTAGCTTTGTCTCGGATAAAAATGAAAAAGGCAATTGATATCTGGAAATCCATTAAAAGTGATTATGAAAAGGCTAATGTTCAGGAAAAGCTTCTATTGGCTTGAAAAATTTGGGACTTTAAGTACACTTGCGGTACAATGGCTGAATATTCTAACAAATTTCGTATCCTTGTAGATGCACATGCTTATGCAGGTGGGGTGTTTCCTCGGTTTCAACAGGCAGCATTGCTCATGAGGAGTCTCCCTCGTAGTATGAAAGGAGCATTTGACATGCTCAAACAAAAAGATAAAGCTAGCTGGACTTTACAATTAGCCATCAATATTTTACTAGAGGAGGAAGCTACGTCTAACATTCTCCATGTTGAGCAAGTAGAGGCTTTTAATTTAGACTTCAAAAAGAAAGGTCGGTTTAATGAGCAACATAATCAGTTTAACCAGTTCAGACAGTTTAATCAGGGTGGAAATAACCAATCAAAAAATGCATGTTTTTATTCTAGTGAGAGAGTTCATTGTTGTTCTGAGACAAGTGTTGGTACTGAAGATGAAGAAGATGCAGCAGTAGTCATCGTAGAACAAATCAAGAGAGGAAGCTTCCACAAATACCGATGGCTGAACAGCAACTTTGACAGACTATGACTTTCAGAAAAACGCTCCAAACGTCCTGAAAATTTGCCACAATGTATATAACATACAAAGGAGCACACACACAAAATTTCAATCAATTCCGCTCACAAATCTGTGAGATATGTAGAAATGAAATTAAATAAAACTGAGTGTACAGTTTTCATATCATTTGTTCCTAAAAATCAAATTCACTAAGTCCTACTTTTATACACCGAAACTACACTAAGCTGTACGGAGGCATTCCATCCGTACATCTAACATTCTATCACAAATATTTACACCGAAGTTCAGACAACGTAAAGTGATAATGATCTAGTCACGCCTCGTCACTATTTGTTGGCGGCGGCTGTCAGCGGTCTGATTAGAGGATTTGGCACCGTAGAATTGACTTCACGAAGTCCAGTGGTCCTGCCGAATTTCCGTACGTCCACGGAGGACATACTCACGCATTCTCCCAAGTGACGACACGTGTCCCAAGTGTGAATGAACCGTGAACTCCCAACTTCACTGTCACACTAATTTCGGTAAGTACTGAACCGAACTCAACCAAAAATAGCTTAAGTCCTGAACAGCTCTCTCTCACAGCTGAGGCATAAAGAGGACTAAAGCTTTCTAAAAACAACAGTCATGGTTACAAATTCTGTCCTAAACTTAAACAAGCTAACGATACAGGTTCATACAGGCCGGGATGGCAACAAAGTCAGTTTTACAAAACCTTCACCAGGCCTACACCTCGTGGAAATGCACTGTTTTCAGCTTCTTCATCACTCCAGGACGAGACTCTGACATTTTCTGAGGAGGACGACACGGATCTATTCGCTATGGCGGCAGCAATGGAGGGCGCGAAAGACCGTGGATGAATTATGGATACAGGAGCGTCAGCCCACATGTGTTGGAACAAGGCCATCTTCAAAAATCTGAAAGCAACGCCTGGGGAAAATATTTATTATGCCTGTGGAATGAGTGTCTAAACTCGTGCTATGGGTGATGTGTCCTTGCAAGTTGATGTAGAAGGAAAAGCAATTGAAAGGACTCTTCACAATGTCTTATTTGTGCCTGACTTTAAGAAAAATATGTTTTCTACATCGTTGGGAGAGAGTAAAGGCTTTGAGGTTAATTTGAAAAATGGTCGGGAGGTTGTTAGCAAAAAAAAGGTTGCGATTACAGGTACTAGAGATAGTAGCAAGATGTACCGCATAGATATGGCTAATACCAAGGAGAATGATGTTTTGTATTCCGGTGTTTTGCACTCATATGAGTTGTGGCATAAAAGATTAGGCCATGTAAACTATGATAGTTTGAAGAAAATGGTCCTTGCTAAAAAAATAGAGGGTGTATCACTCACATATGAGCCGGTCAAAACTTGTGATGGTTGCGTTTTAGGCAAAATCCACCGATTTCCATTTCCTAGAGAGTCTGAGCATCGGTCAACGAAACTGCTGCAACAAATTCATTCGGATGTTTTTGGTCCTGCGAAGGTTCCATCTGTCGGGGGGATGAAATACATGGTCACCTTCACATACAATTTTTCCAGGTTTACAAAAGTTTATTTCATGAAGGAGAAGAGTGAAGTGTTTGGTCACTTAAAACACTATAAAGTATGGGTTGAAAAACTTCATATTTTACCTATTTTGCAGCTCAGATCAGACAATGGTGGTGAATATTTATCGAAAGAATTTGAAACCTTTTTACTCGAAGAAGGTATTAGTCAACTATTGACTGTTCCATATTCAACGGAACAAAATGGGGTGTCGGAAAGACTAAATAGAACTCTCACAGAGAGCTCCAGGTCGATGCTCGCAGATAAGAAAGTGGATCCGAAATTCTGAGCAGAGGCTCTAAATTGTGCAGTTTATATTAAGAATAGGATATGATCCACATCGGTAGACACTACTCCTTACGATATCTGGACAAGTAGCTAAACAGATGTTAGCCATTTCAAAGTCTTTGGTAGTCAATACTTTATATTGGATACGTCCACAGATAGATGGAAAATGGAACCAAAGGGACTACCGGGTATTTTGTTAGGATATGACGATCACTCAAAAGGTTATAGAGTCTTTGTGTTTGAGAGGCAGAAGATAGTTGTAGCACGGAATATTATTGTAAAGGATGAGCTTGACTCCGTAGATTTATTTAAAATGACAGAGCAGCAAAAGCGGCAAAAGGTACAGGAATATGTCATTTTAGATTGCATGCAGGAAATTGTACCACAGATGCCAAATTTTCCGGTAGTGACTCCGGAGTCAGACTCTCTCCAAGTTTCTGAACAAGTTCAGTTCTAATCGGACCAACAACACTCAATCCACACAGATCGCAACCAGCGCAATCAGCGCAATGCGCGGCATCCGACGATCTTAGCCTCAGAATTTCCGGGGGGAAGAAGATCCAGCAGTCGCCGGCAAGCAAGTTCTCACTTTGCCTACTCGGTAGCCTCAGGGGAGCCTTTGACCATTCATGAGGCCTTCTCATCACCAGAACGGAATCACTGGATCGAGGCAGCAAACGACGAAATGAAGTCCATCATGGAGGCTCAAACATGGGAGCTTGTGGACCTTCCTCCGGATCGAAAAGCAATCGGCAGCAAATGGGTATTCAAGGTGAAGTTAAATCCCCATAACACCATTGAACGTTATAAGGCTAGACTTGTGGCAAAGGGGTATAATCAAAAGGAAGGAATCGATTTTGAAGAAACATTTTCTCCAGTTGTAAGATTTCCGACAGTTAGGATTTTGCTGTCCCTAGCTGCTATAGAAGATATGGAAATACATCAGATGGATGTAAAGACAACCTTTTTGCATAGAGAACTAGAAGAGACCATTTACATGCAACAGCTTGAAAAGTATGCAGAACCAGGAAAAGAGCACTTAGTATGCAAGTTGCTAAAATCTCTGTACGGCCTAAAACAGGCCCCCAGACAGTGGAATCTGAAGCTTGATGAATTCTTGACTAGCCTAGGATTTCACAAGATAAGTTCTGATCACTCTGTCTACGTTCTGAAGAGTGAAAATGGGATAGTGTATATAGTAGTGTATGTAGATGATTTATTATTAATTAGCAAATCAATGGCTCAAATTAACAAAATCAAAACTGCTCTAAACTCACGATTCGAGATGAAAGACCTCGGTGAGGCAAAATATATTTTGGGTATCCAGATAGAGAGGGACAGAAGTAAGAAAGTAATAAAATTGACTCAAAAGGATGCTATTGGAAACATGTTAGATGAGTACGGAATACGGGGGGCAAAAAGATGTCTAACTCCAATGGAGTTTCTGCAAAAGTTAGAGGGAGAAGAGGCAGAACCAGGTCTCATTGTTAGTGAGTATTTAGAATCAGGGGAGAATGATTCTATGACACAAATACCTTACAGACACATAGTGGGAAGCTTAATATATTTCATGAATTGTACCCGTCCTAACATTGCTGCAGCAGTCGGGGTACTGAGCAGGAGTCTACAGAATCCGAGAAAATCTGACTTTGATGCAGCAAGGAGAGTCTTAAGATATTTTGCCGGAATGAAAGACATCAAACTCACACTAGGCGGAGGAGAAGCAAAACTGTAAATGTGGAGTGATGCAAGCTATGGCGATATGCCAAGCCGAAAATCCACCACGGGATTGGTTCTACAAGTTGGGAACAGTACTTGCTGCTGGAGCATCAAACTTCAAAAGGTGACAGCACAGTCGACAATGGAGTTAGAATATATGGCAGCAAGCTTGGCCCTCAAAGAACTCTTATGGGTAAAATCCATGTTACAAGAACTAGGATACATGCAAGTTGGTCCACAGGTGATTAGGTGTGATAACCAAGCTGCCATTGCCATTGCTTCTAACCCGAGTCATCACTTCAAAAGCAAGCACATGGATGTACGATTACACTTTGTAAGAGAAAAAGTGTTCTCTAGAGTGATTAAATTATGTTATTTGCCATATAAAAAAATGATTGCAAATATGCTCACTAAAGCTCTTCCTGCTCCTAAGCTGAAGTATTGTAGGGACGCAGTGGGATTAAGTGAATAGTTGAATTGCTGCACTACTATACTGCCACGCTGCTATAAGTCCACCATTTAGATGTAGTGGGACTGGGTCACTTGCTAATTGCTATATTGCTATGCTGCGATACTGCGCTAGTTTATCACCGCAGCTGCGCTGGTATACTGAGTCTAAAGCTTTAGGGGAGTGTTGTCTTTTGGAAAGCTTTCACTTTCAGAGCAGCGCAGCAGCGCAGCAAATATACAGACAGAGCAGCGCAGGTGCTATACAGCAGAGCAGCGCAACTGCTATACAGCATAGCAGCGCAGCAGCAAAGCTGCAACACAGACAGGACAACGCAACCACGATTATATTTGATATGGTCCGTACCAACAACGCAGCGTCTGATATTCTTAATTTGATTCTGTACAATATAGAGCAACTGCGATAGATACGATTCTAGTCTACTTAGTGGGTAACTCAGTGGTAACTTAGTGGGTAACTCAGTGGTAGCTTAGTGATAGCTCAGTGGTAGCTTGACAGATTAGTGGTAGCTTAGTGGTTTGACGTACCTCTCAAGTACACTGGTGTTGCGAGTTCAACACAAGTATAAGACTTAGGACTCACAATATATTATGTATCCAGACTTCCAGGTAGTAAAACTAAAGACAGTTTTTGGGAAACTTCTGAGTATTATATCTTGAGTGTTGTCAGGTCAATTGTGCTGAAACTTTAGGAGTTGTCAGTGTTTATGCTACTCTATATTCTGATAGAGTTTTGTGAGATTTCGATGCTTGTATAAGAATTGGTGAGCATTTAAGAACAGCTGTTTGGTAGGATTCTTGATAGCTTCTGAAATTGTATCATGTCTACTTCTACTACTACTGCTGCTCCTCCACCTGCACCGATGGTTGTAGAACAACAAGACTACCTCAAAAACAGCTATGTTTGAGACATTATAGATTACTCCACAATAAACAAAATCACCTCAATCTGCACCAGTGTGCAGTATACCATATACACTGTAAACTCCCAAAGTTACAGCCAAATCCACCAAGGCATCTAGAAGATATAAGCTCCAGAGTTTCCCAAAAATAGCTGACAGCTTCACAAAGTAACCACTTAGAGTGTTCACATAATCTTACAGAGACACTGGAACACAATGAAACTTCACACACATATAGATTCTATATCATAAAATAACTCCACAACGTTTCACATGAAAGCACCTAAGAGAATGATCACACCAACAAGTCAAAGATGCAGAAAACAGTTTGTCATTGCTTTGATAAACTTGACTGCGATAACAAAGTATTCTAAGTCCTACAAGTTATACTCAGAGAGTTCACTACTGAATGTACGGAGGCATATCAGCCGTACTCTATCTAATCTAATGTGAGTATACCCGAATAGTTCGAGGTATGTCAGATTGAGCAAATCTACACTAATAAACTAATTAGCCAAAAGACAAACCTATGTTGTACAGAATATTTACACCGACATCTCCACAATCTTCGTATATCAAAAACCAAGCTACCACAAAGCAACCACTTAACAAATATCATTACTCAAAATCTACATTAGTCATGTTATCCGCAGCTGCGTCAGCTGCGTTGTCAATATCGCAGCTGCTCCGTACCAGCGGGACATATTTATCCAAAATAACCGCAACTGCGTTTTTCATGTCTGCGTTGAAGCTGCGCCGTACCGGCGGCGCCTATTTTTACATTTCGTTTATTCCACTTTGGATCGCTTCGCGATCCGCCGTCCATTTGTCAATGCTTGTTCATGCCACTAAATGAGTCTTAAATTATATCCGTTCGTTCGCTCCCCCAATCCGTGAATCCATTTGAGCCTCCATATTAAATCCAATTAACCGTTACGCACAAACTGTCTTGTACGCACAAAACTGACTTTTCAAAACAACACTCCCCCGAAAATTTAGTTTCGTGCACCCGAAAAATATGCAGCGTGTAATGCTATGTTGCTACGCTGCGCTAATTCGACATCGCAGCGCAGTATGAATAGAGTGCAGCGTGTACTGCTATGCTGCTACGCTGCGCTAGTTTGATATTGGAGGGCAGTATGAATACAAAGTGCAACGTGTACAAAATTTTGGGTAGGCAGCTGCCTCTCCCAGAGAGCACTCTGTATAAATGGCAAACTTTGGCCAGCCATAACTATCAATTTTCTTGACCATTTTCAGTGATTCTTTTTGCTGCGGACTCAGGGGAGTCCACGCTACACAGGGGTGTAGTCGGTCAGAGTTTTTGTTTGCCACGGTGGCTGCATCTATAAGGGAAAGTCAAAGTGGGTGAATGTGTCCAAATCTCATATTCTAACTTTGCATTCTGTGGTGGAACTGAGCACACGGAAAGTGTTATTTCACACGGGTGAATCTATATTGGGATTGTGACTGTCAAGGGGTCAGTCATTTGGGTTTATATTAACTTAGAGTCGGCACTATCTAGATTAGCTTCTTTTGGATCTGCATACTCTGAGTGCCAAAGGAGGTCTCAAAGTTTCAATGGGCACCCTAGAGGGTGGGACCATAACCTGCAATTTTGTGTCCCCAATTGGGTCACTAAATTCAGGAAGCCTCTAGATAGCTTTTGGCTAGCCCTCTTTCAATTTGGATCACTGGTACCCAAGCAGGCAAATAGACAATCTGACCGCACGTCTGTGCAGTCTAGACTCCCTTGAGTCCACAGCAAAAACAATCACTGAAAATGCCCGACCAGGCAATTAATTATCAAGTGGCGAAGATGTCAATATTTATACAAGCTTGTTGGGAGAGTTGCGGATACCTCCTCAATCTTATAAGTCCTAAACCCTTCTCACAATCCTTATCTACTGATGTACGAACCAATCAGAAAACTATACAGTATAGAAAGGTACTAGGGCCGATATACTTTCTGTACGGCCTATGTACGACAAGGTCATGGAGTGGACGTCTGTCTCCTCCAGACTTGTCCTCGTGCTCCCCGGGAACCCTGGTTCCCAATAATATCTTGCCACGTGTCGATAGGTCATGTCACGTCCGAAAACCGCCAAGGGGGCTATTCCGGGATCTTGACGATGATGCGAACCGTTGGATCCAAACCGGCTTTTAATGTTCGCCGTCCAAAATAATAAATGTTTGGTACATTTGTTTCGTACACACTAAAACTCAACTAGTTTCTATGTCTTTAATTTATTATTCCGTTGAACAAATTAATGATCTCGCTAATGTTTAAATAGCTATGAAACACTATGTATCTTAACGGATTACTACGACAGACTGGTAAGAGCTGACGGCTACGCCTCGCTCTGCCGGTCGGAGGTTCGAGTCCTGTCGGACTCAACCTTTTTGTTGAGAGTGACTTAGGTCACTCTTTAGTCATGCCTATGGAGCTGAGGCAGCCATGGCTCCACCGCCCTCTCTCTCCTTGAGTGACTACAACAAGTATGAGGGCTAGAGAGAGAAGGTGGAGGCAAGCTGCCTGTGCTTTTCCTTTTAGTTATTTTACCTAATTAAGACCTAGAAAATACCTTACCTAAATCAGTGATTGCAACACTCCCCTTATTTTCTAGTCTAAAACCACACTTTTCTCTACAGTGTTTTCACTTGGGAGATGGCACAGGTTTTGTCATCATATCAGCCACCATTTCCCCATCACCCCTATACACCAGATTCACAATTTTGTTTTCAACTTTTTCCCTCATAAAACTCAATCTTTTATCATTATGCTTAGCCTTGAAATGATGTTTTGGATTGGCTGCAATTCCAATTGCAACTTGATTATCACAAAACACTTCATGCACTCCCTTCTTCATATACCCTTGTTCTTACAATAAAGACTTGACCCACATCAGCTCTTTCACAACAGAACAAAAGGCCATGTACTCAGCCTCCATTGTGGACTGAGAAACCACCTTTTGTTGTTTGCTACTCCAGCAGCAACCACCTTCCCCCACATACAACAGATACCCAGAAATGCATCTTCTCATAGATGCATCCCCATAATTTTCATCACTCCAAGTAGTGATGTCCGTGTGCTCCCCTCCAAGTGCAACCATAAATCTCTGGTTCCCTCCAAGTATCTCCTTCGCTGCCTCCCAGTCTCTCTTCCTATAAACATTAAGACTCCTACTGAGGACTCCAACTGCTGCTGCTATATCCGGTCTAGTACAATTCATAAAGTAAATCAAGCTTCCTACAACTTGTCTGTACAAAAAAGACTTCATATATTGTCTCTCTTCTAGACTCATTTGATCATCTAGTATCACCACTCCTCCTTGTACACTCCCATCACTTACTTTCTTCAAGTCCATGGGAGTGGTACAACTGTTTGCCTTGTCCATCTGAAATTTCTCAAGCATATTTCCGATAGTTTTTTTCTGAGTAAGTCTGATTATCCACTTCCCCCTATCTTTTTCCATTTGAATTCCCAAAATATATTTAGCCTCCACTAAATCCTTCATGCCAAATCTGCTCCTCAGATCTTTCTTTAAATAATTGATCTTTTCTATAGACTTACTTAACACCAGCAAATCATCCACATAAATTGCAATAAAAATCACACAATTCTCATATCAAACATGTCAGACATCCGAGTATTTTAGAAATATACCTGACTTCGTACGAGGATCTGTTACCTGCTTCTTTGATCTACTCAAAGAGTGGCCAGTCCCTATATAATCCTAGTCAAGACTGGTAAGATAAATATACTAACTCCTACTCTTAACACACTAAAAATAACGTTAAATACACCTACTAAACGACCACAATTCATTCAGATATCTTTTCTAGTTAATAAATTTCTTTCTAGACTCCTCGTCTAAACCGTACTTCCTAAATCACCTCCGATTTATATAAAACCCTTAA
>JBBHKE010000420.1:0-17447 GCA_037447655.1 Zygnema cylindricum | reverse complement strand
GAACACCAACATAATAAGAATTCTTCTTTTCATTACTCAAGTTAAGCCTGAACATGCCTTAGCTACCCTTATCTGTCGTGAAGTACACTTCATTCCTATACTTAGCAGTAAAGACTCCCTTCTAGTGAAGGAATCAAACTCTTTGTCATCTAATACAGATGTAGAGACAAGATTTTTGCTCAACAAAGGAATGTAGAGTACATCTGCGAATGTGAGTATAAAAGTCTTACCCTCCACTAAGACTTTCAAATCTACAGACCCCACTAGATCTGTAGTAACCACTCTCCCATCCCCAAACTTTATTTCTACAGTAGGGTCTTTCTTAGCTTAGTGAAAAGTTGCTTATCACGACACATATGCATGGATGCAACTGAGTCGATGATCCATCCTTCTTGTGGAGCTTCCCGAATTGCTCCAAGGGCACTCTTATATCTCCGAGGGATCTCCTTTTCCTCCAGACTCTCGTCAAGAAGAAACTCCCCATCCTCCTCAAAGGACTCGTCTTTAGTTTCTCCTGTCACCTTTCTGACCACAAGTGTTTTTTTCTTTCCTCTTCTACAACCTCTTCCACGATTTTCTTAGAGCCTCAACTCCGATAGCTTGACACAATCCGCGATATAGTGTCATTGCTTTTTGCAAAATTGCCAAAGGCCCTTTGGGGGCCTCTGTCTTCCAGACTGAACTCTTTCCCCTTTATATTGTTTTTTCATATCCTTCCCCCATCGGTCCCCTCCATTAGCTAGAGCTTGAATGCTCTTTCCTCCTCTCTTAATCTCCATGCTGTTTTCCTGCAAAAGTAACATCTGGACAACTGTATTCCACTTCCATGAACTGTTAGGCATTTCCTACACTCCGTACAATATGTGCTCATACTCGTCTGATAACTTCGTGATGAGAGTGTTAACATTCATCTTCATTGTACCTGTCCAGCCGACACTTTCTATCTCCATATAAAAACGAGAAAGTTCATTACAATAATCTAACATCTTTCCTCATTTGTAAGTGTAACTCACTAGCTTCTGCTCTTCCAACTAGAGCTCCTGAATAGTTCTAGCTCTATATATCTTCCTCAAACTCACCAATAACTCCTCGGCCTTGTAAACGTGAAGTTGAGGGGTGGCCAAAGCTTGAGTGAGGTGCCTTAGAATGAAGTTCTTGGCAGCCATGTTTATGTCTTCCCACATTTGAGTATCGTTTTCCATGGTCTTCACAACCGCCGCCTCTGGTGCCTTGGCAATAGAAGTGAATGGTGTCTCCTTCCCTTTCACATTTTTGAACACACTGCTGTCCCCATCATCTGCCTCCTCCGTTGAAGCAGTCGCTGTTGCAGAAAACTTTACTCAAAATCCTGGTGGAGCTCCCAAAGGTGGACGTTTCACTTGTCCACTGACGATACCCCAGTATCTTTTTTTGCACAAAGTCCCCATCATCATGGCTTCCCAATAGATGAACCCCAATCCATTGAAGGTGGACACCCTAGAGGGTGGGCCCACAACCTGCAATTTTGTTTCTTCCATTGGACTAAAGAATTTAGGAAGCCTCTACATAATTTTAACTAACCCAATTCACGCCACAACCACTGCTGCCCAAGTATTCAAATCGTCAATCTGGTTGCACCTTTGTGGAGCCTAGACTCCCGTGAGTTTGTAGCAAAAGAATCACTGAAAACGGCCAACCTGCCGATAAGTTAGAAGCCGGCAAAAATGCCAATTTTATACAAAGCTCTCTTTAGAGAGAGGTGGCTTCCTACTAGATTTTCCTAAGTCCTAAACCCCTCTCACAGCCCCTATCTACTGAAGTACGAACCAATAATATGACTGTAAAGTACAAAAAGGTACTAAGGACGATGTCCTTTCCGTACGGCCTGTGTAAGACAACGCCACTAAGTGGACGCGTGTGACCCTTCCACTCGTCCGTATGTTCTCCGGAATTCTTGCAACCAAATTTTGTTCCTCCACGTTGCGCCAGGTCAAGCCAGGTCAATAAATGCCAAACCAGTGGATTAAATCCGACATTAAATGTCGGTCGTCGAAACAAAATCCGATTCATTTGTTGTGTGCGAAGTGACGTCCACACTAAACTTAAACTAGTTATATGTTCCTTCGTATATATTTTCGTTATTTGATTTTAGTACCATACAACAATTTAAATACTTATCAAACCCTATATATCATAACGGACTTCTACGACAAACTGGTTAGAGCTAATGGCTACGTCGCGCTCTGCCGGTCGGAGGTTCGAGTCCTGCCGGACTAAACATTTTGTTGAGAGTGACTTAAATCACTCTTTAGTCCTGCCTATGGAGCTGAGGTAGCCATGGATCCATCCCCCTCTCTCTCCTTCAATGACTACAACAAGTATGGGGGCAAGAGAGAAGAGATGGAGGCAGGTTGCTTTTATTTTTCTTATCTGTTTCTGCGAAAAAAAAAAAAACCTAGAAAATACCCTAAAACAATTTATTTCAATAAAACTGATAATGACACCACCTGTCGATTGAGATTTTGGTCTTTGGGCAGAACTTCCGAAGGTTCCAACCGAGGCTTGGAGGTCTTATCTTTTGTAGCAACATTTGAAAAGGACTGGTACACTCCCTGCCAAAGAGTGGCTATATATGATAATGTGTTTTGGTATCCCTCTTCCCACCGCTTGGAAATAGGGAATGGCTATATCACCTCATTGATGTCTGTGGCGATGAGCAATTCTCATGGAGTGTGGGTCCTATAAACAGGATAACATCCGGAAACGGAAACATTGGTCTTCCATCGATTCTATAAATCCAAGGGTACCACCACCTTGTTTCCCTCCGGATTCTCAGGGTCCCGAACCGTAAACTGTTTCTTCCACACACTTAAACCCATATTTAACCTTTTCCAGGTGGCCATCCTCAGCAGAATTTCAAAGTGCTCACCTTCCACCACGAAGAAGGGAAGCTTGATACGGACTCGTTGACCCGCGTCATCGGAGAACTCCATTAACATAGCCTTGATGATCCGGTGAACTGGCTCGTTCTCACTGCTAAGGGTGTTTAGGCATATGTTACTGGGGCAGATCTCCGACCGGAGTTCCTCGGGCATTTGCTGCAAAGTCGAAGAAGTTATCAAATTTATGAGTGCTCCGGTGTCGACCACAACATCCTAGTATCCTCCGTATCCGTTGAGTTTGAAATTTCCGGTCTGGTTGAGGATACACGCCACGAATAACGTCCTATACTCCCTATCCATCATATGGGTCTTGGGATCTGCCGACAAAAAGACTGACCTAGGCTAGTTTGCCAAGTCTCCTTTCTACCTTCCCCATTGAATTTCTTCTCCGAGTGCCTGAATGAGGATATCTTCAGGCAGGTTATATGACGAGGCTAGTGTTTTCACATGGGTGAGGGCGTAGGGCAAAAGGTGCCTTACTAGCATTACTGCTGGTTTGGAGGAAAACGGTGGAGTTTTTGGCGACGGAAATGGGGAAACCTGGTTCCTCCGGTTTCTCATGCTCCTCCCCATTTGATTCCTCACTCTCATTGTCTGATCGTGGTGAGGGAGGTGTTTCGCTTATATTATCCTACGGGCGTTTCGCCATATACTGTTTGAACTAACCTTGGTAGCTCCGTTCGTCCTCTTGTTGCTCTTATCCCTTCCCCCTTTGTCTATTCGTTTTGTAGTCTTTGAATCAAGGAGGAAGATTCTTCACGCCAGTGGGAGGCGGATTGGTAGGTTTGATCCCTAGACCAATGTTGTCGTTAAGAATCACCGCCCGGGGAGTGAAGGACGGTGGTCCCGTGACCTTTCTGTTATGGTCTCTTTGGGCTTGTCTTTGCTTGTCCTTTCTCTGCTCCGTTGTAGAGCTTCGAAGTTGTCTGCAATTGTCTCCTACGCCTAAATACTAGGCTCCTGACATAAAGGTGCGAACATGGTGAGCATTAAGAGGAATTAAGAGCACCACCCGAGGAAAAGCGGGAATGTCAAGAAGTATATCTGCACCCAAACCCTTTTCATTAGGTCTTGTAATGCCCCCCCTTTCCAGCTGAAGAGGAGGTTCCTGTCGCATTCCCGATGGCTTCGCTTTGGGAGGTGTTCCGAGGGAAGTAGCTGTTTCTCGAGTTGGCTCTCTGAGATAAGGAGATATGATAAGAGAGGTGGAAACCTGCTCCCTAAGTAACCCTCTGGACAAGAGCTTAGCATCCAGTATCAAACGTATTTCGTGCTCCCAAACTTTCTTCCTTTCCTCCTCTAACGCCTCCCTATCTATAGTGACAGGCTCATCCTTCGTTGTAGCTCCGCCTTGGGATTTCAACTTCTTCACTAATTCTTGGGCACTACTCAATACCCCTATTAGATCCTCCAAATGTAGCCTTAGGACTTCTGGGTCGGTAGGTCTTCTCTGCCACAATCGCCCCAAAGGTCGAACGGTAGGTGCTGCTTAGAGAGGCATATAAGGTTTGGCTGTTGCGGGAGGAGGAGATGTTTCCTCCTTAACCATCGGCGCAAAACTTCCTTTTCTGTCTCGATGGTCAAATCTTTTCCCTTTCGGGGCTCTTGAGAACTCCTCCTGCTGGTAGTTTCTTTAGCCTGGATCTGAGAAGTGAGTCGGCCTCGGTGTTGAGTACTGTTGCAGTGTCTTGGGTCTAAGTGGTTTGGGCGCGTGACGTTGGCACCCTCCAAGGTCAGTCCGGTACAAATTGAGAATAACTACTTTCTGAAGAGCTGCTCAAAATCTCCATAACCCCTCCCACAGGCCAGACTGCCCTAGCTCGATCTGTGCGGGCTACCCTCTGGACCAACTCTTTTTTTCACCTTCAACTCATAAAGATCGTGAAGAGCGAGGAGCTCATTTCGACCAGGCCGAAGAGGATCTGTCAAACGCTCAAGATCTATGTGGATTTCGATCCTGGGCACCTTTGACGGTGAATGAAATCCAGCCTCTGGAAGGGGACGAGAGGCGGGTTCCTTAAGAGCTAACCCTTTTCTCCGAGAAGTAGGGGATGTTCTCTTTCTCTCCTCAGCTTGGGCCCTGGCGGCCTCGGCCAAAGAAGGGAATTGCTCGGGGGTTAGATGAGGAGGAGGTGGAGGATTGGGATTCCCAGCTGGTTCTTTGAATGGAGGATCAAAAAGGAATAAAGTCGGGGCAATCTTTTTGGGAATTTGAGACTCTTCCTCTTGTGCAACCCTCTCTTGTCTATTCGTTTTTTCAGATCCAATATCTGAAATACCCCTATCCTGGGCTTCTCCTACTCCCATTGGGTGAGGAAAGAAGGAGAAACAACCTAACCGTCAATATAATCTGACTCGTGTAGAGGAGGGGCAGGTACCAAAGATGAGGCTACTATCCCCTCTGATCGAGCGAACAGTTGCTCTTTCACTACTGTGCTCTATCTACTAAAATTCTGCCAATAGCTCCCCGATAACCCCTCAATTCTGCCAATAGCTCCCCGATAACCCCTCTCCTATCCCAGAGGTAAGGCATCCCACCTCGGTGCGAGTTCCACCGAAGCTAAAAGAACCACCAAAAAGTGCACAAAGGAACTTCCACGCAGAAATATGTTGGTTTTGAAAAGTTAGTTTCGTGCGAACACATCGTTTCGTGCGTACGCGATGTTTCGTGCGTACGCATTTACGCGATATATTGTGGAGGTTCAAAAGGATTTATGGATTGGGGAATTAAATGTACACATAAAATTAATGGAGTAATTGAGTGGCGCGAAATATGAGAGGAAATGGACGGCGGATCGCGAAGCAATCCGACGTGTGATAATCGACGAAGATAAAATGGTACGTCGCACGTACGAAACATAATGCGAAAGATGAAATTTATTACATGGGACGCCGCCGGTACGGAGCGTCGTATTTGACAGGTGTACTTTAAGTTGTCGCTTATTGCGACATGCATTTATCGAAAATGACGTGTACCTTAAATGCGACAAGGCGCATTTATGACGAAGTACGTGATTTCGGTACGGACAGGATTTGGATCGTACGAATTGATTTCGGCAAGTTGTTCGAGGTACACGTGGAGGGCGGACGACGTCCGCCGATATTTCCAAGGGATCATATTGTTTGATGACGTGTTAATTAGGTGGACCGTACATATACGATGTCGGTTCACTACGTGGATTTATCTACGAGTGACTAAGCGAGTTGTCGCTTATGACGCGTATTTTGCGGACGCGTCGGTATAAATATTTGATACAACATTATTTTGTCTTATGTGTATTATTAATTTAGTATTGATTATGACATTTTTATTTAAGTGATCAATTAGGGTTTTCGATAGTTTAATTTGTGTGTGTACCATGTTGTACTTGTAGACAAGTGTACGCTTACGATTGTTTGACTTTCAGGTGTACGCTTAAGATTAATTTATTCTTAGTGATGGTCTATTATGGTTAAATAGGACTTAATGACAGTTACATAATGTATGTTGGTTATTTTGACACTTAGTGATTCATTGACAGCTCACAAGTGTATATATAGGAATGAGCTTTGTTAGGAATTAATAATCAATGCTGGTTAGTAAAGTGGGGACCGAAGATGTAGACTTTTAGGGTTGCCGATTAGGTCATGCATTTGAGTAATATGTTTATTGATATACTTTTGTTTATTTAATGTTTATGTGTGATTGGACTCTTTTTGTTATTATTTATTTATGTTATTTTATATATGTTTGATATGCATTGTTTATGCATTTGTCCTAGGGTTTGTTTATGTCGATTATTCCATCAAACCTTAGATGTTGTCATAGGGTTTATTTATGTTTATTATTCCATGAAACCCTAAATGTTGTTGTATGTTAAATGGAGGATGCATTTCAAATGATTGTTCGTCGACCTATTTTTACTTAGCTTCTTGCATGATAGTTTGGGTGGCTTCTGCGGTCTATTTTAGACCAAAGAACAACAAAATATGTATACAAGAATATGCGGTTTTAGATTTAACAATATCACCTTGCCTTAGAAAAGATAAATAAAGATAGAATGAAGAATGATGGTGAAGCAAGCTCAACCTACCGCGAGGACAAACGATGACACAAAGAAGAGACGAAATATCTCCCTCCAGGCACCAAAAACGGGAATGATTCTCCCTCACCCCTCAACTTCCACGACACAGAACTGACAAGACCCTTCTTTGGTATCTAATAGCAACACGTCCAAATCGCCCAAAAGGAAAGATTGTGCCAACCACCCAACAAAACTACTATTTCCACAAAAGACGTTTGTAAACCAAGATGGCAAAAGGGTCACAATCACATACAAAACAAAGGTTCTCCGAAAAAATGTTTGTTGGAAATTCTAGGGTTTTTCTCAGGAGACAGTATTGAAATAGCAACCTGTCTCCTTTGGCCCCAAGCGCCTTATACAACAGAGTTTGTCCAGTATCAGATCCAAAAATTTAACACAATGCAAGGAGCCAATGAGGGGAGAGCAATTGATATCAAACTTACATAAGACAAAAATAGTCGTACCACACTTAGGCAAAAAGTTATACTTCAAACTCCGGCTAAATCCAGAACTGAGAGTCCAAATTGGATCCACTAATCTACCAAAAGTACTGAACTGGCGATGAAACACCAGACTTTGACCTAGGGTAATTAATGAACAGAAAGTCGGTTAGACCCGAACTAAAATCCGACTAACGTATAACAGCATACTCTAGATTGCAATCCCAAAAGTTACGTGCAAATTCACAATGTACCCCCCAAACTAAAGTCCGACTAACGTATAACAGCATACTCTAGATTGCAATCCCAAAAGTTACGTGCAAATCCACAATGTACCCCCCACGAGGGCTGACGGAAACTAGTCCCATGTAATAGAATAACAATCTTTGAGACTGTATAACTTGGTCGTCTGGCCTCCGTTAAACGCGAAATAAAGTGCATTCTGCTCAACTTAGTAAATTCAAGGATCTCATCTTACTTGGTGCTCTCACTCCTCCGTACTGTGGTGACCGTACAGGTGAAAAAGGGCCCGAAAATCCTTGGTAATATAAAGGTGAGCCGGAAACGCCCACGAGCTTGACAAGGTACATGAGGAGGAACTCGAGGACGAGGATGATGAGCTCTTGTTGGATGAGGAGTTGGAGGCGAAGACCGAGGTCAAAATTCCTCGAAAGCAGAAATGTGTTTTCAGAGGATTAAAAGGTGAAAGAGGTTGGATTGTGGATTTAGGTGCCTCCATGCACATGTGTAAGGACAAACACCTGTTCACAAAGATGAGAAAGATTCCCACTGTAGAAATAGAGTATGGGGATGGGAGGGTAGCCACTACTACTTTGGTAGGATTGGTAGATCTGAAAGTCTTAGTGGGGGGGAAGATATCCATAGTGATATTCTCTGATGTGTTTTTTATTCCAGAGTTAAAAAAAAACCTCATCTCAACATTTTAATTAGATGATAAGGGTTTTAAAGTGACTGAACACTTCACTCTTTTCCTTCATAAAGTAAATCTTTATGAACTTAGAAAAATCATATTTGAAAGTCACCATATATTTCATCCCCCTTGCAGATATTACCTTTGCAGGACCAAAAACATCAGAATGAATTTGTAGTAAAAGTTTGTGGACCGATGTTCAAACTCCTTTGGGAATGGTAGTCTGTGCATTTTCCCTAATGCACAGCCATCACATGTTTAACTGGTTGATGTGTTACAAAGACACCCTCTAATTTGCCAGCATGCACCATCTTTCTCAAACTATAATAATTGACATCGCCTAATATTTTATGCCATAGCTCATCTGAGTGTAAAGCCTCGTTATTCATAACATCATTTTCCTTATTATCAGCCATGTTCATACGGTACATTTTGTTGTTATCTCTAGTGCCTTAACTACAACTTTGCCATTCGTACTAAGAACCTCGGGACCATGTTTAAGATTAACCTCAAAGCCTTTACTTTCTACTAAAGAAGTAGAAAACAAATTTTTCTTTAAGTCCGGGACAGAGAGGACATTATGAAGAGTCCTCTCAATTGCTTTTCCATATATATCAACTACAAAGGACAATCACCAACAGCACGAGTTTGTACACTCAGTCCACATGCATAGTAAATATTCTTTTCAAGTGTCGATTTCATATTTTTGAAGATAGCATTGTTCCAGCACATATGGGCTGACGCTTCCGTATCCATTATCCATCAAGTGTCCTTTGGCCCTTCCATTGCCGCCGCAATAGTAAATAAATTCGTCTTTTCCTCCTCGAATAGGTTTAGAGACTCGACCTGGTGTGATGAAGATGCCGAAAGTAGTGCATTTCCACGAGGTGTATTTCCTATGAAGCTTTGGTTATACTTGCTCTGCTGCCATCCCGGTTTGTATAAACTTGTTTCGTTAGCTTTTTTCCCCTTATGACAGAACTTTTATCCATTACCTCTTTCATTACAACAGAAACAAGCATTGTAAGACTGTCTATTTCCTCCTTGATTAAACTGGTTAAACTGATTTTGATTTTGATTAAAGTGTTTGTGTGGATGAAACTAAATTTTCTGTTGATTAAGTTTACCCTTTCTCTCAAAGATTGTATTAAAAGCCTCTACCGGCGCAGCACTGAGAATTTTAGATGTAGCCTCTTCATCTAGTAAAATATTAAGTGCTAATTGTAAAGTCGAGCTAGCCTTATCTTTGTGTTTGAGGGTATTTGAAGCTCCTTTCAAATTACTAGGGAGACCTCTCATTAGCAATGGTGCCTATTGAAACTGAGGAAACGTGCCACGTGCACAAGCATGGGCATCGATAAGAATGCGAAACGTTTTAGCATACTCAGCCATTGAGTTGCTAGTGTACTTATAGTCCCAAATTTTTCCAGCCAAGAGAAGTTCTTCCTGGACATTAGCTTTTTCAAACACATTTTTAAGAGATTTTTAGATGTCATTAGCCTTTTTCATTCTGATCTGAGACATAGACAAGTCCTCAGATATAGTGAATTTTAAAATAGATTGAGCCTGTGAATTCTTCTTTGACCAAGATGGATTCGATTCATCTAGGGAACCATCCAGAATATGTAAAAAGTTAACATTCTCGAAGTGAGTCTCCACCATATCTTCCCAGTTAACATATTTTTCTCCCGATAAGTTAAGAATTTTTGATGACACGCCCATAACCTGTTGTTCTACGGCCAGCGGTGTAGGTGGAGGAGCAGCAGTAGTAGTAGATGTAGACATGATACACTCTTAGAAGCTATCAAGTATCCTACCAAACAACTGTTTTCAGATGCTCACAAAATCTGATACACAAATCACAACTCCACAAAACTCTATCACAATATAGAGTATCACAAATGTTGACAACACAATTGACCCAACAAACTCAAAATATAATACTCAGAATTCTCCCAAAAATTGTCTACAATTTTACTATTTGGAAGTCTGGATACAAAAATATTCTAAGTCCTAAGTCTTATACTCTTAGTGAGTATCTTGTCCTATATCATAATGAAACCTAAAATAGTAGTATTGTACCTACAACACAAGTGTAGCTACGAGGTACGTCTAAAAACTAAATAAACCAAAACCTAAATATGCTTCTATCACACTAAAAACTAGTCTACCAACATTACGAAGATATATTCAAATAGTAGTTGTACAAATATTCGCCGCTTGCTGAGTCATCACTATCCGGATGCGTCCATTCGGCTTATGTAAAAACACCAGCCAGCTTAGTCATTTGTGGCCCCCCTATGAATTTCGTCCGTCGACTTAAATCATATCAACCGCGGATGCATTGTCCCGTACAAAACCATTTCCAAAATAGTCGCTTTACTCCTTGTCCGTTAGATCTCCCACATCTGTTTAGCATGTGACACTTGGAGCTGTTCATCTGTAACTTTTCACATTATCTATATGTCTATGTTGTGAGGACCCGTGTACGTATTAAAATACATTACACTTGTTGATATTTGAGTATTTTCTAGGTCTGTATTAAGATAGAAAAAGAGCTAAGGCAGTCTGCCTCTAACTCCCCTTATCCAAGCCCCCACACTTGCTGTATTCACTGAAGGCTGGAAAGGGAGATAGAACCATGGCTACCTAAACTCTCTAGAGAAGATAGGAAGTGAATTATGTAGATTTAACAAAATGTACTTGACGAACCCAGGTATTGAACCTGGTACCTGCCGTCCGTCAAGTTGGCGTAGCCGTTACCTTTAACAGTTAAGTCTAGAACAAGTGTTACATTACGTTAGGTTTGATTACAATATAAATTGTTACACGTAGATTAAATCATTTAACGGGAAATAGATTCTTAGTACATAGATACCGTTTAATATAGTACGGAGTATAGTACGGATACGAAATACATACCGCGCAGTTTGTTTGACGCTGGAAAAAATACCGCGCAAGTATTTATGACGGCCACGATTGAAATCCAAATTGATCGGACTGCCGCGAAGGATGCCGAGATCGCGGAGTACGATTTTCGCGGTTTGCAATCACCGCCACATCGAGTGACACATGGCAAAACTACATCGGATTGCGGCAACTCCAGGGATTACGGAAACGAATCCGGATATGACACGTGTCAACATTTTGGCCATGTCGTACTATGGCCGTACATAAAGTACACCGGCACCTGTACTTTTCTGTACGACACAGTGTTTTAATTGGTGCCGTACTTCAGTAGATAGAGTTTTAGAGGGAGATAGGACTTAGAAAAGTTTGGCAGATAGGACCCTCTCTCTAAGAGAGCACCTTGTATAAATGGCTAAATTTGGGAAGCCATAACTATCAATTTACTTGACCATTTTCAGTGATTCTTTTGGCTGCGGACTTAGGGGAGTCCAGGCTACACGGGGGTGTAGTCGGTCAGAGTTTTTGTCTGCCAGGGTGGCTGTATTTCTAAGGGAAAGTCAAAGTGAGTGAATGTGTCCAAATCTCATATTCTAACTTTGCATTCTGTGGTGGAACTTAGCACACAGAAAGTGTTATTTCACAGGGGTGAATCTATATTGGGGTTCTGACTGTCAAGGGGTCAGTCATTTGGGTTTATATCAACTTGGAGTCGGCACTATCTAGATTAGCTTCTTTTGGATCTGCATACTCTGAGGGCCAATGGAGGTCTCAGAGTTTCACGTTATGGGCCCACCATCTAGGGTGCCTATGTTTGATGGTACAGGTTTCACTTATTGGGCGTTTACAATGGAGGGATTGCTTTTCGAGAAACACTTATGGGGAATTGTCGCGGGACAAGTGAGATGTCCGCCACCTGGCTTTGGAGGAGCTTACTATGGAGATTCATCTGAGGCTGCCCAGAATATCAACCGGAGTTCAGATGCAACGGAAGGTGAAGGGAAAAATCTTTCCGTGCATGGGGAAATAGGGGAGAAGGAAAAACGGACACCTATGGTGAGGGGAGCTAGGCTCTCAGCTATGGTACCACATTTAGGGATTAAAACTGAAGAAAATGACTGAAAAATATGGGAATACAAAAACACTATAGCAAAACATCTCATACTTAGATATATATCTAAGTCGATAGCTATCACTCTTTTAAGTCTAACCAAGTCTTCAGAAATATGGGAAGCACTAATTCAGATTTATAAGAGAGAGATTATTCAGAGGCAGCAATTAGTAAAACAAGAAATAGAGGCCTACGTTTATAAAGGCGGTAACATGACAGAGTTTTGCAATGATATTGCTGCGTTATATGTTGAGCTTACTAGTGCGGGATATGTAGAATCTGAGGAGAGTAAGATTAATACACTACTTATGAAACTCCCAGATGAGTACGAAAACATCATTTGTCGTATGCAGGCATTGGATGGCTCCTCATGGACTTGGAGCTTTACCATGGGGATAATTCTTGTTAAGGAAAGCACTTTGGAGCTTCGTAGGGGAAGGGACAGGGTCAATGCATTTTCAGCTGGTGGTGATTGGCGGAAGCGTGATGAGAGGAACGGTGGTGACGAGCGGAAGCGTGATGAGAGGAACGGTGGTGACGAGCGGAAGCGTGATGAGAGGAAAAAAGACAAAGGTAAACCTTATCGAAACTTTGGTGGAAAAAAAGGGAGAGGAAAAGACACGGGAGCTTTGAAAAAAGGGGTTTGCTTCTTTTGTAGGGAACCGGGTCATTATATGGAGGAATGCCCTTGTTTGGAAAAACTTAGAAGTTGGAATGTGGATGAGGAGGACGAAGAGGAAGAGGAGAAAGAGGATGAAGAAAATTTGGAGCTTCTTCACATCGGTAGAATGGGGAAGAGAGAAAAGTACACAGAAATTGCTCGAAGGCAACAGTGTGCTTTTGGAGGTATAAGGGAAGTAAAGAGAGAGGAGGTACTTGAGGATGACGAGGAGTGTAAAGTGTATGCCTTAGAAATGAGAAAGTCAGATCTTGGATCCATAAGTGAAAACGGGAAAGATATAATTAATGAGGATAATTTTATAGGTATTTTGGAACTAGAAAACTGGTCGGAAAGGGAGCACACGGATTCCGAGGAAAGGGGAGAAGTGAAACTAGAAGGGGTTTTTAAAGATAAGGGAGAAGAGGAATATTTAATGAAAGGTTTACGGGAGGAGAAATACTTATTTGGAATAAATTTAGAAAGAGAGAGTGGAAAGAAATCCATGGGAGAGAGTGAGGAAAGTTCAATTTTGCGGGTAATGGATTTGACATCGCTAAAGGGAGTGATGGTATTTATGGAGGTGTGCCTGTAAAAGGGTTAGCATCTGGGTGTATGTTGCAGATTGGAGATGGGGCTGGCTGTTTGGATCGCAAGAGGGAAATCGGTTTGTGTGTGGATGAAAGAGTGATGAAGTGGATAAAATATTTGCTCGGATTTATGAAAAGTGGGATGTTAAATAAAATGTGTATTTCAGTTCATTTAATGCACTGTGTTAAATACTTAAGTTTTATGAAAGGAAAAGGAAAAAGAAAAAGAAAAAAAAAAAAAGGGGAAAAGGGGAGGGGGTGTTTATTTACTTGTTTGTGGAAGTTGAAAGAAAAATAGACTAGAAAATAAGGGGAGTGTTGATATTTGAGTATTTTCTAGGTCCGTATTAGGATAGAAAAAGAGCTGAGGCAGTCTGCCTCTAACTCCCCTTATCCAAGCCCCCACACTTGCTGTATTCACTGAAGGCTGGAAAGGGAGATAGAGCCATGGCTACCTAAACTCTCTAGAGAAGATAAGAAGTTAATTAGGTAGATTTAACAAAATGTACTTGACGGACCCAGGTATTGAACCTGGTACCTGCCGTCCGTCAAGTTGGTGTAGCCGTTACCTTTAACAGTTAAGTCTAGAACAAGTGTTACATTACGTTAGGTTTGATTACAATATAAATTGTTACACGTAGATTAAATCATTTAACGGGAAATAGATTCTTAGTACATAGATACCGTTTAATATAGTACGGAGTACAGTACGGATACGAAATACATACCGCGCAGTTTGTTTGACGCCGGAAAGAATACCGCGCAAGTATTTATGACGGCCAGGATTGAAATCCAAACTGATCGGACTGCCGCGAAGGATGCCGAGATCGCGGAGTACGATTTTGGCGGTTTGCGATCACCGCCACATCGAGTGATACGTGGCAAAACTACATTGGATTGCGGCAACTCCAGGGATTACGAAAACGAATCCGGATATGACACGTGTCAACATTTTGGCCATGTCGTACTATGGCCGTACATAAAGTACACCGGCACCTGTACTTTTCTGTACGACACAGTGTTTTAATTGGTGCCGTACTTCAGTAGATAGAGTTTTAGAGGGAGATAGGACTTAGAAAAGTTTGGCAGATAGGACCCTCTCTCTAAGAGAGCACCTTGTATAAATGGCTAAATTTGGGAAGCCATAACTATCAATTTACTTGACCATTTTCAGTGATTCTTTTGGCTGCGGACTCAGGGGAGTCCAGGCTACACGGGGGTGTAGTCGGTCAGAGTTTTTGTCTGCCAGGGTGGCTATATTTCTAAGGGAAAGTCAAAGTGGGTGAATGTGTCCAAATCTCATATTCTAACTTTGCATTCTGTGGTGGAACTGAGCACACAGAAAGTGTTATTTCACAGGGGTGAATCTATATTGGGGTTCTGACTCTCAAGGGGTCAGTCATTTGGGTTTATATCAACTTGGAGGCGGCACTATGTAGATTAGCTTCTTTTGGATCTGCATACTCTGAGGGCCAATGGAGGTCTCAGAGTTTCAACACTCTCCTACACTTCAGCTACTATCACACTATTAGAGGTAAGTATTAAAGAACTTTGATCAAAATATATTACAAGTCCTAAACTCCCTCTCATACCTCTGTTTACTCAGGCTAACAGCTTTCAAAATCAACAGGGTACACAAGGAAGCACGAGGAGTTGCACATACTACAACCACGTTCTCAAACTAGGGGTGCACTGGGCCCTCGTGTAGATCTTGCGTTTCTTTATGTTGCGGCGAGAAAATTTGTGGAGGTAGTCCTCACATACCTTACAAGATCCCATGTTCCCTCGCACGTGACATTACATATTGGTGTTGCCGCTCGAGATGCGGTAACTTCCCAAGAATGTTACTATGCGCATTGAGAACCAATTGATAGTTTCACACCATTTGCTTTGGAGATATTTGGGACCTTAGACTCGTCTTTTGACAACCTTTTGCGCAATTGCGCTCTACGATCTTTTGAAGTTAAATGATCTAACAACCCTTCTCGAGCTAGCATGTTGGCATTTAACTGCCAACACATCTTTGTCGTCCTTCAACAATCTGAAGCTTCGGCCATTACCCAACAAAGTTTGGGCATAGTCTCAAGCTTCATTGGCTAGGGTAGTTTGTAGTGTTTCATTGGTTTGGTTTTTGTTCTATTTTTATTTTTTATTTTTTTGGCTTTTTAACCACCTTTGTTGTGTTTTTAGTCCTTTAGGATTTTGATCTTTTACCTTTGTTGGTCATCAATTTTTCTTAGTGACAGTCATGTCCTGTACTTTGATGGTCTTATCATCGTTTTTTGGAAATAAAATATATTCCGCTATTTTGTAAAAGTCAAAATTTGTCGCTAGTTTGGTAGTAGTCTACAACCGTCACAAACTGTACCCACGTCTACAACCGTCACAATTTAAGTAATGATTTTGTTTCTGAACATAGGAGCACTCTGAAAAGTACTGTACACCGCGAATCGTAATTAGCGTTATGTACGATATTTCTGTCACCCCTAATTTTGACTCGATCACCCTATATAGAGTACATAATTCTAAATTATTCTTTACACTATTTAAGGTACTTTTTGAATCAGCGTTAACAACTCTAGTATAGTGCCGTTTTAAATAGTGTGGCATATGGTCGGTGTCTGACCTTGCAAAACTGTACTTTATCAACTAAAAATAGTACAAAAAATGATTTAATACATGTTGTTGTCATGTAACTGCATTTTCACAAACCGTGTAGTGCAAACGACATAATGACGTGAAACTGTACTTTTTGTTAGATCTTGTAAGTGTACCTAATTTACAGTAAAGTTATTCAACGCGGATAATTATTACGGAAAAAAACCCAAATTAGAGTTATTGATAAATTAGAGTTATTGATAATTTAGAGTTATTCTTTTTTTGAAAAAGGTTGATTGCCCAAATTAAGTTAGCAATTTTTTTTTTTTTCATTTTTTTACTCTAATTATTTCTTTCCTCTAATTACGATTCGCGATGTAGTACATAGAATCTTCACTAAAAAACAAAGTAACAAGACAATGTTAAGGTTCCATGGGAACACTTCCTAATTATTTCTGGACTGCCGTAGCCATTCACGGTGTAGTGCAATATGCCACTATACCGCGGTTAGCAGCCAAAAACTGTTCGTGCACAGTTTCGGAAATACGGGATCCATCCGGACTTCAGAATTCCCGATGGGACGGTCAGTAACAGATCCACGAAATAGGGAGGTGTATAACTGTAAACATCTTTCAATAAAATCGAGGGTTGAAACGTTTGAACGATGTTTTTTGATTTCTACTTTCGTTTAAACCCAGCACTTCCCATGACTCGCTTGGGTGTCCTCGAAGTGTACATTTTTTCTATTTACTATTATTTTAGGGTTGTGCACTGAGCAGTGTCAACGACAGCGCAAGTTTCTGCTTAGTGCTTACATTTCGTTCTACAATTTGTCGTTTTAGTGGTACAGGTAAGTACAGTAATGTACTGTACACCGTGAATCGTTATTAGCCTTATGTACGCTATATCGGCACCCCAAAATTTCGACATTGGTACCTTAAATATAATAGATTACACTATTGAAGAACGTGGACCATTATCTGCCACGTTTCCTAGAACTAAATTAGAATGACTGACGCTAATTTTTTCTTTGCACTAATAATTTCTATACGCTAATAACGATTCAAGGTGTCCTGTACACCGTGCATAGTTATTAGTGCTGATAAAATTTTCGCCACCTAAAACATATTTTATCCGTGCACACTTGCCCGATGCTCAATCTGAAACCGCCAATCGGAAGCTAAGAATCCTATAATCCAATTGCAACCGTCAGATCCAAAATCCGAC
>JBBHKE010000419.1:105288-154088 GCA_037447655.1 Zygnema cylindricum | reverse complement strand
CTTTCGAATCTTGATTTTCATGAGGAATTTGAAATTGGTGATCTTAATGACATTGAGGTTTGGGATTCGGAAATTGAGCCGGAATCCACATCCAATGTTAAGAGGGGGAAGGGTAAAATTGTGGAGAATGTAATTTTTTTGTAACATTGGTGGGGATTCGCGAAGCGAAAATTCCCGAATGTCTTCGGACACGAGGAAATCTTCGTCTTCTAAATAAAGAGAACCAAATATTATTGAGGAGGAACCTGCGAAAGAAGAAAAAACATTTGAGCCGAGGAGGAGTATGCGGGAAAATAGGGGTAAGAAACCGGTTCGTCTTTCTTTTGATGGTAAGGAGAATGTGGAGAATTCCTATTATTTTATCTCAGCGGAGAGGGAGGATGATTTTCTTTTATAGCAATCATTATGTGAAAACAAGCTGGGCGATCCGCAATCGTATGTGGAAACACGAAAATCATCGATTGGGAGAAGCATTGGAAACCGGCATGGGAGCGAGAACTTCAATCTATTATCGACAACCGAACATTTGAGGAGGTAAGAGGAGGAGTTAGATCCATGGCTACCTAAGCTATCCATGAGACAAGAAAGCAAATCTTGTTAGAGTTACCTAAAATGTTTGACGGACCCCGGGATTTGATCAGGGTACTTGCCGACCGTCAAATCAGCCGGTAGCTTTAACCTATTAGTCTAGGATTAGTGGTAAGATATAATAGGTTTGATAAATATTTATTCTATCACACGTACACGAGTTCATTTAACGGGATATAGATACGTAATGCATAGATACAATTTTTGTACGATTTTAATGTATTATATGAAATGGATACCTCGCATTTGTTTCGAACACGAAACAAATACCGCGAGTATATTTTCAACGGCTATAGTTGTATCCGGTTTTGATCGGACAGCCACGATAGGCACCGCGATCATGGAATATGTACTTTTGGCGTTTTTCTAGTATGGCCACGTCATGTGACACGTGGCGCAACAACGTTGGATTGCGGCAACTCCGGAGATTACGGGAACTATTCCGGATATGACATGTTTCGACATTTTGGCCATGTCGTACGATGGCCGTACATAAAGTACACCGCCACATGTACTTTTCTGTACGACACACTAATTTGATTGGTGCCGTACGTCAATAGATAGAGTTTTAGAGAGAGATAGGACTTAGAAAATTTAGTAGGTAGCAGCCTCTCTCCGAGAGAGCTTCTGTACAAAAGGTCATCTTTGACCATTCATAACTATCAATTTACTTGACCATTTTCAGTGATTCTTTTTGCTGCGGACTCAGAGGAGTCCAACTACACACGGTTGTAGTCGGTCAGAGTTTTTGCCTGCCAGGGTGGCTGCATTTCTAAGGGAAAGTCAAAGTGGGTGAATGTGTCCAAAACTCATATTCTAACTTTGCACTCTGTGGTGGAACTGAGCACACATAAAGTCTTATTTCACAGGGATGAAGCTATAATGGGTTTTTGATTGTCAAGGGGTCAGTCATTTGGGTTTATATCAACTTGGAGTCGGCACTATCTAGATTAACTTATTTTGGATTTGCGATTTCTGTGGGCAATGGAGCACACAAAGTTTTAACACTTTCTGTCATTGTCCTGATAGTATTTCACAAACACCATTATGTTTGGATGTATATTGAACAGTAAGATTGTGAGTGATTCCTTCCTGAAGGATAAATTCTTCAAATTCCTTGGATTTGTAGTCTCCCCCATTGTTCGATCTTAGCGCCAAGATCGGAACCCCATGAAGTTTTTGTGCCCACGCTTTGTAGTGCTTGAATCGAGTAAACACATCACTTTTATGTTGCATGAAGTAAACTTTGGTGTACCTCGAGTAGTCATCTTTAAATGTGATCATATAGTGGACGCCTCCAGCCGAAGCCACTTGTGAAGGACCGAGAACATCAAAATGTATTAGCTGCAGAACTCTTTTTGATCTGTGGTCTGTTTCCTGTGGAAATGGCAATCTATGGATCTTGTCAAGTGAACAACCATCACATGATTTTATAGGATTAGCGGTGAGAGAAACTCCATCAACTTTTCTCGAATTTACCATTTTATTTAGATTATCATAATTCATGTGTCTTATCTTTAATGCCACAACTCATTATCAGATTGGACACTGGAGTAGAAAACATCATCTTCCTTATATTTAGCCATGTCCATCCAGTAAATTTTGCTAGCATCCCTAGTTCTTGTTAGTGTTACTTTTCCTTTCTTCCTAACAATTTGTTTGCCTCTTTTCAGAATGACTTCAAAGCTTTTGCTTTCCACTAAGGATGTAGAAAAAATATTCTTTTTAAAGTCTGGAACATACAAAACATTGTGAAGAGTTCTCTCTAGTGACTTCCCCCCCACATCTACCATTAAAGATACATCACCCTGAGCTGAGGTTTGAACACTCATCCCATAACCATAGTATATACTCTTTGGAGGCGTTTGCTGCAGATTTGTAAAAGCCGCCTTGTTCCAGGCCGATGCTTCGTGTCCATGATCCATCATGTATCATTGGGACCCACCATTGCTGCCGCCATAGCAAATAAATCAGCTTCCTCTTGTTCATTGAAGCTCACAAACTCATCAGCATCAATTGCAGAAGCTGAAAAGAGAGCATTTCCACGAGTAGGGTTTCTAGAAAAGCCTTGTGATGTTGGCTTTGTTGCCAACCCAACTTGTATAAACCTGTCTCATTAGCCCTTTTTAGCTTATGAGAGTATCTCTTTCCATGACCTTTTTAAGAACAATGGAAACATTCAGCAGAAGATTGTTTATTCGGCCTCTAATTAAACTTATTAAACTGATTCTGATTTCGGTTAAACTGATGCCTATTCTAATTAGACTGAGCTCTTTTGTCAAAGTCTGTTGTAAAAGCTTCAACCTTTCCTTCTCCTTCAAGGAGTTTAGTATTAGAATCTTCCTCCAATATAAGATTATATGCTAATTGAAACGACCAACTAGCTATATCATGACTCTTTACACACCTTTCATGTTACCAGGATGTCCTCTAATAAGCAAAGCTGCTGAAATTCAGGAAATGACCCCCAGCAGAAGAGTGTGCATCAATAAGTGCACGAAAGTTGTCACAATACTTGACGATGGTTCCCCCCGAGTATTTGTACCCCCAAATTTTTCCAGCCACCAAGTGCTCCTCTTCGACATTCACTTTCTCAAACGCAGATTTTAGTGATGTCCAAATATCCTTCGCCTTCTTAATTTTTTGGCGAGACATGACCAAATTCTCTGAAATACAAATAATTAGATTTTTCTTTGCCATTGAATTATTTCTCGCCCGACTCGGATCTGTTTCATCAAAGGAGTCATCCAAGACCCCCAATAAGTAGGCAGTTTTTTGAACAACGATTCAACCAACGCTGCCCTGTACGTATACTTTTGGCTATTGAAGATAGGAATTCTTGACGAAATGCCCATAACATGTGGTTCTACAACCACCGCTGCAGGAAGAGGACCAAGAGTAGTAGTGGAAGTAGACATGGAAAACAACAGAAGCTATCGAGCACTTACTCAACAGCCAACTTTCAGCTTATACAAAAAATGACTCAAAATGCCAATATGCCTCAGATTTCTCATAGTGAATCAAAACAAAGTAAAATGACAATTCCCAAAATTGCAGCTTAAATGACATAGTAAACCATAAGATATGATGTTAGGAAGTTTCCCAAAAATTGCCCTTAGAAATTCATATTCCCAAAACTGGATACCTACAATTTTGGCTAAGTCCTAAGTTATATACTCAAAATGTGTATCTAATGGTCTACAATAATTTGGGTAACTGTTAATGCGGTTATTACCCAACCTAACGACAAAGTATCCTACCTGTACGTTACTGTACCGTAGTACCTAAAAGACCCTAATTTCTATTTTCCAAAAAACCTAATTAATGGAACACTATTTTTTTATTGAACTAAACAACAAAAAAATGTTCATTCAGATATTTTCAAATATCGAACCGTACACAAAACGTTCCAGATGCTTACTCAGCGGTAGTCGCTAAAGTTCAGCTGACTAAGGTCGTGTAGTATGAAGCACCTGAGTGCTTCGTCACTTGTGGTCCAACGTGAATCACGCTTGTGATCCCTCGTGAATCACGCTTGTGGTCCCAGGTGAATCGCGTCTGTTGGAACAAATTCAATCGACGATAGTACCGTCGAACCGTACCATATATTTTCGGAATACCTGGTTCAAATTCCGTTCGTCTGATCTTGTGAATCCAATCATCAACTGCGTGAGCCGTGTGGCTTAATGTCGGCGCCAATCCGTAAAACCTGCATACGTTCTCTTGGCGACACGTGTCTTTGTAAAAGTACAATATACTCTATTGTACTTTTGCTAGTGTAACACTAATTAAGGTAAGTATTACAACAGACTACTTAGAAAATATTCTAAGTTGTTTTAGCCCTATCTACTGAAATAAAAATTTCTAAATAACAATAGCTATGACTCCCTTGAGTCCGTAGCAAAATAAAACACTGAAATTGGTCAACTGAGTTGATAATTATGGCTGGCCAAAGTTTTTCTTTTATACAAGATTCTCTCTAGGAGAGGCGGCTATCTACCAAAATAGTTTAAGTCTTAAAACCCCCCTCTAAGCCTTGTAGTATTCAGGTACGAACTAATCACATACATGACTCTACGTATATAAAGGTACTACAACCGATGTCCTTTGTGTACGGCCTGTGTTCGTGAAGACCACTGAGTGGACGCCTGTCTCCTTCGGATTCGTCCGTATGCTCCCCGGGATTCTCGCTTCCCAATGTTATCTTGCCACGTGGTGCCAGGTCATGCCAAGCCAGAAAACGCCAAGGTGGCCATTCTGGAATTCCGGCTCGCACCTTGGCGGTTGATGAAGACTGACCAATCACAGGAGTGTACCGTACAAGAAAGTACAGGTGTTAGAGTACTTTATGTACGGACTTTGTACGACACAGGCATAATGCGACATTTGCCACATCCGAATTTGTTGTCTTTTGTTCCGTAGATTGCCTAAACCCGTATGATGTTGCCACATGTCATTAGGAGTGGCGACGTCCACAAACCACCAAATTGTCCTTTCCGCGAAGCCGGCGCTTACCACGGCTGTTCAATTTATACCGTCATTTAATACGGACTGTCGAAACAAATGTCTGTGCTATTTGTTTCGTCTGGTACTTAAAGTACAACATTTTCTATGCCCTTTTAACCCGTAATCTAGTTAAATGGAAATCTCTACTTGTAATTGTTTAAATAAATATCAAACCCTATACATCTTAACACTAGTTCTAGACTTAATGGATAAAGCTGACGCTTACGGATGTCTTCACGGACGGTGGGTACTACGATCGATTCATGTGTCTGTTAAGCACCTTTTTGGTAAATCTTCCTAATTTTTCTGTCTTCTCTAGAGGGCCTAAGCTGCCATGGCTCAATCTCCCCATCCAGCCTTCAGTGACTACAACTAGTGTGGGGGCTTGGAGAGAGGAGGTGGAGGCAGATTGCCTCTGCCTTTTTCTATCCTAATACAGACCTAGAAAATACACAAATATCAATATTATATATGATTCATACAATTGTAGACTAACAAAATCGGAATCGGGGATCTAATCTGCTTGCAACCCTTTTTGGTTTTCTCATAACAATATGCAGAAAAAACAAAGTTATAAAAAGTATTTAATCGCAAACGACTTCTTTGTGGAAATAAACAAAGGCAATTGAGCGCCCTTAAATAGATCGGCTTGTCAACATAACATAAAAAAAATTGAAGATTGATATTAAACACACACAAGATTTACCTACACAAACAGAAGGTTTATTTTATTCATTCAAAGTACTTTGTAACCTAATACTAGTTTAATAAGACACCTGTCATATTATTTTCACCTATAAGGTGTATTTTATGAACAATGCAACGGGTGATATAAGCTACGGAACACGATTTATAACGCAAAGTTTATAAAATGACTGCAAATAACACACTTTTACGAAATCAAAACGATATGTACATCATTTTGTGCAATGTGATCTAAATTGTCAATTAACCTAAGGGATCACCATTTCGTCAACATGTTATCTTAGCTAACAATTCTCACCTACTCCAAATGTCAAATCGATATTTCCTAAGATATATATATAAATACATTTATATATACATACAACATACAACATATACATACATTGACCTAACGGGGTACATTAAGTGTCAAGAGATAGCAAACTCCTATCGATCACACGTTAATAAGTCGTGATCATATGATGATATGCCAAAATGAGCGACTGGAGCCTTTAAATACTCAAAAATCTTTAAAAGGCCTAAACGGTAAAATTACTTAAAGAAGTCTCAAATTGATATGTTATCCAATATGAAGTACCGAGTTTAGTAATGTCGCACACCATTTGATTGTCATTTATATGGTTGTTTTCTTTTTTTATATGAATTTGCATTTTCAATACACGTTACATGCAATTCACCTGTACATTGGTTCAAGTCGTCTTATGCGTGGAAATCAATAAAACTGAATCATAACGGTGTTAATTGGTCATTAAAGAACAAATTCGAAATTTTGAAAGTACGACTTTGTTCTGTTGGAGACGGTTTTGATCTGAATCGAGTTTAGCTTTAGTCTAAGCTACGGTTCGAAGATGTGACTTCGGACAAAGAAAACAAATGTATGGTAAAGTTTCATTGCTCGAATATGTGAAATACAATGGAACCAACTTTAACACTTCCGACCCTGCTTATTATTTTTGCTTCTAAAACTCATGTTATTCTTTTGTAACTCTTCATACGCGTTAAGGTGTAGATAGCACAAGGTTAAAATTTTAGTTGCCCGTGGTGTCACCGTGTCGTACTAATAACATTGAACGATCCACCGCCGCGGATTGAAAATAATAACAGTCTTACCAAGTTTAGTGAGTGTGATAATAATAGTTTGTAAATGGTGAATATAGTGTTTTTTAAATGAAACGGTCAAACCACCTATTTTTTAAAGATATTTGCAATAACATATTGTTAACAACATTTAAAGGCTAGACATGAAAAACCCAACGTACTCCAAATAGAACAAACACACAACAAAAGTAAAAATGTGCAATTGAATGCTAAAAAAATAGATACAAAGATATACAAGCACTTAGTACTATTGGCTGACATAATATAGGGCTCCTATCAGGAACTTAAGGCTCTAATGCCCTCTTGAGGAGCACAAATATCGAATATCGACTTAGGGTGACGTTCCATCAGAAGTTTTTGTAATCGTACGGCCAACTCTACAGATTGGGTTGATTGAGTCGAAGTTCCATCACGAAGAGTTTGTAAACCACGAGTTCTTAATTTACTAGCACCACTTAGCTACAATCCGATATTAAATATCTTTAAGATTTTTAGCACCGACAAAGTTTACATCAAATCTTCACTTGTGTACCTTATACCTTCGTACGAAATCATCATACGATAGAAGGTTGTTATAATTTTTGCAGACGCCATGCTTCTACGCCAACGCATTTTTTAGGGTTCCTGTTTTTTAACATAATGAAAGTATTTTTACAAAAATAGTGTGACAAACAAAAGGTTCTGAAAATAGAGTGACTAGAGAGAGTTACCAAATTACATTTTTATTTTCGGTTGTATTTTTAAAAGCGCGTGTCATGTGCAAATTTTGTCAATTTTCTTTGGTTTTCCATCATGACATGTAGCTTAATCGTCCAGCGTGTCATGATTTTTTTTTTCTGTATCTACCAACCCACCTCTTTGAGGTACGTTGACAGTTATAGAGAAAATGAAGCGAGCGCCTCTTGGATGAACATCCAGCGGTCAGTATTGCCTTCTAGACCTTCGGAAAATATTGGCAAGATTTTTTGTAATGTTGTTTTTCATATAAAAACAAAATAAGCGGTACGGTTTGGTACGGATAGTCGTGGATTTCTGTTAACTACCCCACTTTTTGTCTGATGGAACGTCACTCTTAAAATCATCATTTGACACTGGAGACGTGACATGTTGTAGTTCAATGGGCCGAAAATGATTTACTATTTTTTTGTTTGGAAGGGGGAACATACTAGCTCGTTGTTTTGGTATTGTTGGTCCCTCGACATTTTTTTCATTTGAGAATTAGGAACTATTGTTGACGCGAGTTATCGAATTAAATATGGAATGGAACCAATTATGAATTTGAAGGTGGATCTTTTGTATTAAGGTGTGAACAAGTTCGACGTTGAGTTTGGTTGTACAGTATCGAGATCAAATCCTTAAGAAAAATAATATAAAAAGTTTCAACCTTGGTCCTCCAAGTTTATAATCCGACGGTGCGCCGCAATAATAATTATAAAAATCATCCATTGTTTGAAATGCTTAAAAAACAACAAAATATGTCCAATACCGAACCAATAAGGATTGATTACTGCACCGTTTTTGGATTTGACACTGTGAACACAACGGGCTTATCATTTGGCTGGCGGCCTTATGCCACGTCGAAAAGCTCATACCGTTTCCGTACCGTATTCGTAAAGACCCCTCTTCTTCTAGGGTTTGACTCATAGTTCAAATGTAGGTGAAAGTAGGCCCATACAATATTCCTATTGTACGCAAAACATACAATATGGCCTTAAGACCCATATTGTATTGGTTGCAAAATGAAAACGAATACTAACATGGTTGAGTTGCACATCGATCGATAGAAAATTATACGTCATGTCTAAATTTTGAAAAACATTCGGAATTTTTTTTATTTTTCCGTGAGTTTTGAGGTATTTTTTATTTAAACCATCAGCAGTGCTTTGAATCATGCGACACTGTACTGTACGGTATCTGCCAAAGGGCAACTTGATCGCAGTCGTTTTGTAGAGTATACCGTGAATTGCTATTAGTGTTAATGGTTTTTTTTGCCACTTAAAACATATTTTCTTTGTACATACATGTCTAATTAAAGATCTGACGGTTGCGATTAAAAGGCAAGATTCTCACCTTCCGATTGGCGTTCTCCATACAATAATCGCACAAGTGTGCAAGGAGAAAAGTTGTTTTAAGAGGCGAAAACTTTGCTAACACTAATAGCGATACCCGGTGTATTGTACAATACACCGCCAATCGTTATTAGCGTAATGTGTAATAATTCCATCCGCCTTTTTTTTTTTTCAAATTCTCAAATACCATAACTTATTATGTTTTTTTGTTTATGCTATTTGGGGTTTTTTTAAAAGTACTGTTCAAAACGAAATTACGTTGTCTTTTAAATAGTGTGGTGTATGGTTAATGTCGGGCCATACAAAATTGTACTCTTTTCAGTGAAAAAATATAATTAATGAGTTTTAGTAACCATGGACGAATGAGAATATATGCTCTAAAAAAAGAATGAAATTGGGCTTTCAAATATCACGTTCGCACATATTCGTCCAACAACCACGTTTCGGCCGTGTAAACTACGATTTGTGTACGATTTGTCCGATTTTGTATAAGTATTTATATAAGTGTAAGCATGTTTGCGACCGACATTTTTTTTTTCAAAGACCCAAATTAATATAAGGGTGATATTCCATCATGCAAAAAGTGGCGTAGTTTATAAAAATCCGTGACTTTCCGTACCAAATCGTACCGCATATTTTGTTTTTATAAAACAAACAACATTATAGAGAATCTTGCCAATACTCTCTGATGGTCTTGGAGGTTATAGTGGCCGTCGGATGTTCATCTTTGAGGAGTTCACTTAATTTTTCTTTGTAACTGTCGACCCACCTCGAGGAGGTGAGGAGGTGGGTTGGCAGATACAAAAAAATAAAATTTGTAACACGCTGGACGATTAAGCTACGTGTCACGATGGAAAACCAACGAAAATCTTAAGATTTGCACATGACACACGCTTTCCATAATACAACCGAAAATAAAAACAATATTTGGTAACATTCCTTCGTCACGCTATTTTTGGTAACTTTTGTTCGTCACACTATTTCTCTCAAAAGACTTTCGTTATGTTCGAAAACAAAAACCCTAAAAAATGAGCTAGAGTACAAAGTGGTTGTAACAGGGTTACACAGTTGAGTACTTAAGGGCTAGAGACCAGACTGCTATAGTTGCGGTTGCAGAGCAGCGCAACAATGATTCCAGACCAGTGCAACATAGCAGTATAACAACTTAGTGGAATAGCGTAATGCAGCGTAGCAGTGTAGCAACGCCGAAAATTGTAAATTTAACTGTATAGTTCTAGAAAGATATTTTGGATAGATCTCGGTTGAGCGTGACGGTCCACGTGTACACTTGTACAGTATTTAGTTAACTAGCAGCTAGTTAGTTTAAATAGTGGAGCAGACGTAGTAAAAAGACAGACTCTTTGAGTAGACCTTTGTAGTGAACTGTCAACTTGTAATCTTCCTCCCGATTAATAAAGCTTTACCTTTTTCTGTGAGTGCTGTGTGCTCTTAGTGTTGCTACGTGGAGATCCTTGGAGTCTTTTTGTTGTGCATTTTAGTGTGTTGTGGGCAACTATTTTGTCCTTTTACATTGGTATCAGAGCAATCCCTCTTGACTCGACAGCATGGGAGAACACCGCGTATCTACCACGAAAATAATAGTGCAAGTTCTTCGGGAGTTAGAAAACGTCAGATTACAGAATTGTCAATTGAGTAACACCGTCGCAACCTTGGAATCTTGTCTGTTGAAATAAAAGGTATTTTCTAGGTTAGTTAAAAGATTTAAATAAGAGCAGGAAAAAGCAGAGGCAACCTGCTTCTCGCTTCTCTCTCTAGCCCCCATACTTGTTGTAGTCATTGAAGGCTGGAGAGGAAGCTAGAGCCATGGCTGCCTATGCTCCTTCTAGAGTCAAAAGGCAGATCCTAGGTAAACTTACCAAAAGGATTGACGGACCTAGGATTTGATCCTGGTACCTACCATCCGTCAAAGTAGCCGTTAGTCTTACCCTGTAGTCTAAGACCAATGCTGAAGTATATAGGGTACGATAGCTACTTAAAGATGACGAAAAAAAGAAGTTTGATTTACTGACAAACGGACCACAATCACACAGACACAGTTAAAATAGAATTACACCGGAAATGTACTACTTGTATTTTTAACGGCTATAAATTAAGGTCGACATTATTCTAACGACGGAGAAAGAAGCCGTGATGATAGGAGCCCTATGTGAGAAAAGATTTTGGGGAATAGTGAGTGGGCGAGTGAAGGGCCCATCCGGTCCTGCTATTCCTCCAGGGTTTGGAGGAAGCAGATTTGGTAGGAAACCAGATCCACCGTCATCAGAGGAATCAAAAGACGGAGAAAGCATCGTGATGGAAAAAGGGAAAGAAAAAGAGAAATCCACACCTATAGCAACCGGATCTGCTTTCATGTTTCTCCTATTCCGAGGAATGAGGAGAATGACATCGATACGTAGGACTACAACAACATGGCAGCCAAGCATTTTGTCCTCCGTCATCTCACACAAGGACTCGCAGGTCCTCATTTGCAGGTGGAAAGGGCATCCGATCTGTGGGATGCGCTTATAGAGATGTACCGTAGCGGTACTATTCAGGAACAGAAGCTAGCAGACCAAAGGATCAATGGATACTTTCACAAAGGAGAGAAGATGCTCGATTTCTGCAATGAGCTGGCTATACTCTTCATGGAGTTAGAGTGTGCCGGAAAAGTAGAAACCGAGAAGGCAAAGGTACATTGTTTACTCATGAAACTACCCGATGAGTATGAGAACATTGTAAACCGGGTACAGGATCTACCGGACTCCAGGTGGGTATGGAATTCAGTAGTTGGTATGATTCTCGTCCGAGAGAATACAATCGAAATCCGAAGGGGAGTTAAGAACGGACAAGCCTTGGCGGCTGGAGCAAGTTGGAGAAACAAAGATTCACGGAAACCCCTTGGAAGTCATGGAGGGGAAGACCTGAAAAATCAATCCGATGAATCCGGAACGAGGGGACCAAAGGGGCTTTGTCACTTTTGTAAGAAACCCGAGCATTACATGGCAGAATGCACCAGACAGACCGAGCTTCGGATAAAGGAGGGGCAGACCGGGGGTCAAACACGAGGGAAGAAAAAGGCACTTGTCACATTGGTACTCGAGGAGGAATCCGATGAGGAGGACGACGAACTTCTTTTGGATGAGGAGTTGAAGGCAAAACCAGAAGTCGAAATTCCACGAAAGCAAATGTGCTTTCAGTGGACTAAAAGGTGAAGGAGGCTGGATTGTGGATTCAGGTGCATCTATGCACATGTGCAAAGATAAGCATATGTTTACTAAGCTGAGAAAGATCCCTACAGTAGAGATTGAATATGGGGATGGGAGGGTAGTGACCACTACTTATGTAGGATCGGTAGATTTGAAAGTTGTAGTGGAGGGAAAAACCTCAATAGGTACGTTCTCTGATGTATTGTTTATTCTGGAATTAAACAAGAATCTTATCTCTACGTCTGTATTAGATGATAAAGGATTTGAAACTAGCACCAGAAAAGGAGTCTTCACAGCTAACTTTGAGGAAGATGTGTATTTCACTGCTGAGAAAGGTAGCCAAGGAATGTTCAGGCTTGCTTTAAGTAATGAAAAACTCAAACTTTACTATGCTGGTGTCAATGATATTATGTTGTGGCATAAGAGACTTGGGCATGTGAATCTAGAAAAGTTAAGAGAAATGAAAAATTTGGGAGTAGTTCAAGGGATACGCTTTGGGGAAAATGATAATGTAAGTGATTGCAGTGGGTGTGCTCAAGGTAAAGCACACAGATTACCATTCCCAAAGGAAGCAACTTATAAAGGAGAAAAAGTTCTTGATTTGGTACACACGGACATTTGGGGACCAGCGAGAGTACCATCACCCGGAGGCAAAAGATTTATGCTAACCATTACTGATGATTGGTCCCGGTACTCCCGAGTATACTTTCTGAAAAATAAATCAGAAACTCCGGAGTATTTTAAACAATATAAGGAATGGGTCGAGAAACTTCACGAGACCTCAATAAAGAGAGTAAGAAGTGACAATGGAGGAGAATATACCTCCAATCAGATTGAGGAGATCTTAAGGGAGGATGGTGTTCAACATCAAAAGACAGTTCCAGAAAACCCGGAACAGATTGGTGTTGCCGAGAGATTGATTAGGACACTAAATGATAGTGCACGGAGTATGTTGTCAGATAAAAGGATAGGAAAAAAATTTTGGACAGAAGCTATGAATTGTGCAAATTATTTGAGAAACAGAGTTCTAACTTCGGCGGTGAAAGGCCAAACTCCATATGAGAAATGGACTGGCCGAAAACCAAATCTATCTCATTTAAAGGTTTTCGGTAGTAAAGTCTTCAGTTTAGATACAGATAAATCAAACTGGAAACTAGATCCTAAAGGGAAACCAGGATACTTGCTAGGATATGATGAGGATGTAAAAGGGTATAGAGTAAATGATCTAAAGAGAGAAGATATAATATTAGTAAAACATCTGGAAGCTATGGATGAAGGGAAGTCGGTAGATCCCTTTAAATCCTCAAAACCAGTCAGAATCAGATTTGAGTCAGACAATTTTGATGACTTTCATCTCCCTAACTATCCTGGTTTTCAAGAAGACGATACTCTTGCAGGTTCAGATGATATCCTTGCAGATTCAAAACTGACAGAGAACGACTTGAACTTGGAAACACAAATGACACAAGCGGAAGACGTGGTGGAAACGGATATGGATCCGAGAGACAGGGGAGAAGCCGTGGTAAATCGAAAGAATCCAGGAGAACCATCTATTCCAGCCGCAGATTTTGAGGGAGGGAGAAGAAGCAGTAAAAGGCTTCAAGAGACACAAGTTAATAACAAGGTAACTAAACTATCTCACCCGGATGAACCTCAAACATATGAAGAGGCAATGAACTGTCCGGAAAAAAACCGGTGGAAGACGGCCATCAATGAAGAGATGACTTCCATCATGGCGGCTGATACATGGGAGCTGGTGGACTGTCCACCCGATAGAAAACCAATTGGATGTAAGTGGGTTTTCAAACTAAAACTGAATCCGGACAATACAATTGAGCGGTATAAGGCTCGGTTAGTGGCGAAAGGTTTTACTCAGAAAGAGGGAATAGACTACGAAGAAACCTTCGCTCCGGTAGTCAAATTTCCCTCGGTCCGAATACTTCTCAGTCTGGCAGCTGTAGAAGACATGGAAGTCCACCAGATGGACATAAAAACAACGTTCCTATATGGAGAACTAAAGGAGGAGATCTTCATGCGACAACCGGAAGGATTCGTGGAACAAGGAGAGGAAAGTAAGGTATGCCGCCTAATCAAATCTTTTTATGGTTTGAAACAGGTGCCCAGACAGTGGAACAAGAAACTTGATGAGTTCCTTACCAGTCTGGGATACTTTCGCATCAGTTCAGACCATTCAATTTATGTTTTTGAAGATGAGGAAGGTGTCATCTTTATTGCAATTTACGTTGATGATCTTCTTGTTCTAAGTAAGTCATTAAAGAAAATTAACAAACTTAAAACAGATCTAAAGGGAAGATTCGAAATGAAAGATATGGGGGAGGCTAGATATATTTTGGGAATACAAGTAGAGAGAAATAGGAAAAAAAGGATAATTAGACTAACTCAGAAATAGGCAATTGGAAACATGCTAGAAAAATTTCAGATGAACAAAGCCAACAGTTGCAGGACTTCCATGGATCTAAAGAAAGGAAGTAAGGGGAGTGAGGAAGGAGACATCCTAATTCTAGATGATGAACTAGGTCCAGAAGAGAAGAAGTTTATGCAGACTATTCGATACAGACAGGTAGTGGGCAGTCTGATATATTTTATGAATTGTACCAGACCGGATTTGGCAGCAGTTGTAGGAGTGCTAAGTAGGAGTCTGAATGCTCCTACCAAAAGGGATTGGGAAGCGGCAAAAAGGGTCTTCAGATATCTCATAGGAACTAGGGATCTATGGCTGCATATGGGTGGGGAAAACACTGATATCACCACTTGGAGTGATGCCAGCTATGGGGATGCTCCGATGAGAAGATGTACATCTGGATATGTGTTGTATGTGGGGGATGGTGCTTGTTGCTGGAGCAGTAAGCAGCAAAAGGTCATTGCTCAGTCTACCATGGAGGCAGAGTTTATGGCATCTTGCTCTCCTATGAAGGAATTGATGTGGGTTAAATCCTTGCTTGGTGAATTGGGGCATCTTAAGAGTGGAATTCAGAAAATATTATGTGATAATCAAGCAGCAATTGCAATTGCTGCTAATCCCAAACATCATTTTAAAGCAAAACACATGGACATCGGACTTAGCTTTGTTAGGGAAAAGGTGGAGAACAAAATAATAAGTCTAGAATACAGACCAGATAGTGAGATGGTGGCAGACATGATGACCAAGCCGGTACCTTCTCCTAAATTATTTTTTTGCAGAGAGAGATGTAGACTTAAAATCAAAAGTGACTCGATAATAAGGGGAGTGTTGAAATAAAAGGTATTTTCTAGGTTAGTTAAAAGATTTAAATAAGAGTAGGAAAAAGCAGAGGCAGCCTGCTTCTCGCTTCTCTCTCTAGCCCCCATACTTGTCGTAGTCACTGAAGGCTGGAGAGGAAGCTAAAGCCATGGCTGCCTATGCTCCTTCTAGAGTCAAAAAGCAGATCCTTGGTAAACTTACCAAAAGGATTGACGGACCTAGGATTTGATCTTGGTACCTACCATCCGTCAAAGTAGCCGTTAGTCTTACCCTGTAGTCTAAGACTAGTGCTAAAGTATATAGGGTACGATAGCTACTTAAAGATGACGAAAAAGAGAAGTTTGATTTACTGACAAACAGACCACAATCACACAAACACAGTTAAAATAGAATTACACCGGAAATGAACTACTTGTATTTTTAACGACTATAAATTAAGGCCGACATTAATCTAACGACGGAGAAAGAAGCCGGCATCGCGGAATGGTCGATTTGGCGGTTTTCGGTTATAACCACAACGGGTGACACGTGGCAACATGACATTGGATGACGGCATCTCCGGGACATATTATGGCGAACCCGGATAAGGCAGGCGTCGTCTTTCTGGCCATATCCGTACAAGGGCCGTACATAAAGTTCTTCAGACCAAGTACCTTTCTGTACTGTACACTCAATTGATTGGTTCCGTATATCAGTAGGAGAGGGTTTAGAGAGGGGTTAAGGACTTAGAAAATTAGAGGTAGCCGCCTCTCTCTCAGAGAGCTTTTGTATAAAAGGGTCATCTTTGACCATTGATAATTAACTGCTCAGGTGAGCAAATTCAAGGATTTTTTTTGTGGCACACTCAGGGGAGTCAGCCCTTCCAAAGGGTGCAGTCTGGTCAGTCTGTATTCTATCAGGTTGTCAGCAATATTGAGACAAAGCTTAAAGAGCTGAGGTTATCCTAGAGGCTTCTAGCAAGCTGCTTACTCTGAGTACCTATGGAGGTCTCAGAGTTGCATCGTCTTGGTGAAACACCTCATGGAAGCCTGGAGAGAGACTTAAAAAGACCTAAGTTAAGACTTCTTGATGAGTTTGACCTGGCGAGACAGAAGAACCTTGATGCGTGGCTATTCTCCATTGGGAATTACCTTGAGAATTTCCCTAGCCTGTCGGATCGTGAGAAGATTCATTATGCTGGTGGTCTTGTAAAAGGGGCAGCGGGAGCATGGTGGAGGACAATGGTGGAAAACGATGAAATACCGCCCGTTTGGACTCTTTTTATTCAACTCCTCCGTGACTCGTGGCAACCCATTAACATAATTAAGGCGGCAAGGGATAAGATCGCGATTTTGAAGCAACGTACCTCAGTATTTGAGTACACGCAGTGGATCTTGGAGTGCAAAGTTCAAATACCCTTGATGACGGAGGACGAAGCCGTGGATCGTTACGTTGAGGGGCTTAAGGTCTCCATTCGGAGGGATGTGGAGCAATGGCTCGCTCTGGAAAGTACGACTCCTAGCCTCTCGGCGATTATTCAATTTGCGGCACGGACCGATTCGGTGGACTTCACCTTTTGTAGATCGAACCACTTTGGGTCGAGTAGCAACGGTGGAGGTCGACGTGATGATGGTCCAACCCCCATGGAGCTCGGAGCGATTAATGAGGATAAAGAGGTGGTCAACGTGATTTGGAAGAAGAAGAAGACTACTAAGGCCAAGACCAATGACTTGTCCCCCGAGGAGCTCCAACAGAGGAAGCAAAACAGCTTATCCTCCACTCCGGTTCCCCAGACCATATGGCCCGAGAATGCCCAAAAAAGAGAGGTCATAAGAAGGGCAATTTTAACGTTATAAGGTTAGTGGGTGAGGGAGGAGATCCTTTAATATTTCAGGGTCAAATCGGAGTGAGCGCAGCTAGCTTCATGGTGGACTCCGGCGCATCAGGGAACTTCATCAACGAGGTGACAGTGAAAAAGTTGAAACTTCCTCTCTTGGTGCTAACGGATCCTCAGTCGGTGCAATTGGCCGACGAAAGTTCCCTATCCATTACTCATCATACACCGAGGTTACGCGTCGGAATTGGGAAATTCCACTGGTTTGACACTCTTCATTTATTACCGCTTGGAGACCATGAAGTAATATTGGGGAAACCGTGGCTGCAAAAAGGGGAACTCGACGATCGATTCAAGAAGTGGCGACATGAGAGTTAGGAAGGTTAAAAATAGTTTGAGGTAAAGGTGGGAGCCCCTGGTAAGGGATCGGAAGAGGGACGCCTGCTTTTGGCCTTACTGCTTAAGAGGGCACTCAGGAAGGGGAAGATAATTGGTATGGCGGTCGTCTAACCTGGGAAGGAGGGGATTCCGAAAGAATGGAGTTTGAAGGTCCCCGACTTCGACTCAAAAGAGAGTGACGACATCAGAAAGACTTCCGTAGAGGCCCTGGAAGTCGTGACAAAAATTCTCGAGGAGTATGTTGATGTCTTTCCCCCGAAGCTCCCAAAAGGCTTACCTCCGAAGCGCGAAGTAAACCATGAGATAGAGCTTGTTCCCGGAGCGGCACCCCTGACAAATCGGATGTACAAGATGAACTACACCGAATTAGATGACCTCAAAAAGCAACTTGCAGAGTTGGTCAAAGCCGGAGCTGTTGAAAAGAGGTAATTTATAGTTCACTTCTCTATTTTAGTTTTACTTTAAAGAAAGAGAGTGAGGATCAAAGGCACGCCATGGGTGCCGCCATATTTAGAAAGTGGCAGATTTTGAAGTAGAGAATATTTTACTAAAATGTTGCCTGAGTCCAGATTTGAACCTGGGTTTGTGGACTTCTATATAGTCGTACTCTTAACCACTAAGCGTTATCGAAACGATACACGTGACGGGTTTGAAAGATATATAAACATTAACGCAACTGCTAATTAACAACAGACTAACCAAAAGGAGGAATTCATGCATGTACGCGAATCTGAACTGTGTAAAATATGTTTTGATCGGACGGCCGACATTGTAGCCGCCACCCGAAGTGAGCTTTTGGCGTCATTTGGAGATAGCGTCACGCGGTTCCACGTGGGGCCACATTATTTGATACCGGAGAAGATGGGAGGAGGAACCATGGCTCCTGATTTGACAGGTGTCATTGTAGACCATGTCGTACAATGGCCGTACAATAAGTACATTGCCCATTGTACCTTCTTGTAGTATATAGTGTTCCCATTCGACTAGGGTTTAGTATTAGGTAGTTGTGAGTAGGCAGACCAAGACTTAGTGATATTTAGGTAACTCTCTCTAAGAGAGCTTGTAACTATAAAGGTCATCTTTGACCAGCCATAACTTACTGCTCAGGGGAGCAAATTCATTGATTCTTTTTGCGTTTGACTCAGGGGAGTCTTGTCCTCACAAGGGTGAGGGTGGTCAGAATATTTTTGTGCCTGGGCGGCGCTTATTCAGTGGGAAAGTGGAAGGGGCAAATATTATCCTAGAGGCTTTACATAGGTTGCTCATTCTGTGGGTCAATGGAGACCACATAATTCCACGTTATGGGCCCACCCTCTAGGGTGCCCATATTTGATGGATCAGACTTTCTTTATTGGGAAATGATGATGGAGGGAGAACTATTTGAGAAGCATATATGGGGCATAGTGTCTGGACAAATTCGATGCCCACCTCCACCTGGGTTTGGAAGGACACGTTTTTCTGGCACCTTCGCCTCTACACTTGGTAGAACAGCTGCCACCATCACCGAGGATGAAGATGAGGAAGGAGAGGAGAGTTTCATGGAAGGAGAAAAGGGAGAAGTTGCAACTCAAGTGACACCATTCCGGAAGGCGATACCGGCAGCAACACCACCAGCAATGACGACAAGGGTTCGGACCGAAAGATAAAAGTATGAAAAGTGGAACTACAAAGACAAGGTTGCTAAGCTCTTAATTCTTAAAAGTGTAGCAAAGGGCATTGCCATTCCCTTTATGCATGTCAAATCTACATCTCAGATTTGGATATCACTAGTTAACAAATATAAGAGTGGATCATTGCAGCAACAACAATTGGCGGAAAATAAGATTGCAGCTTATACTTATAAATGAGGAAGTATGAATAATTATTGGAATGATTTATGAGCATTATTTGGAGAGTTAGAGAGTGCAGGTAACTCATGGTCTGAGAGACAACGAGTGAACACATTGATGATGAAAAACCAGAAGAGTATGAGAATATCATTAACCGATTGCAGGACATTGGAGATAGCAATTGGAATTGGGATGACACATTGGGAATGATTTTAGTGAAAGAAACCACTATAAAGCTTAGGAGAGGAAGTCCACGTGTTCAAGCATTGTCTACAGGAGCTGATTATCAGGAAACGTGATGAGGAGAGAGGGAAAGATCCCTATCGAAACTTTGGTGGAAAAGGTCAAGGAGGTAGTTGATTTGATAGACGAGGAGAGGAACTTCTCGAGGAGGATTATGTCACTTCTGCAAGAAACCGGGACACTATATGGCAGATTGTGTCAAACTTGCAGATCTTCGACTGAAAGATGGTCAAGGAACCTCAAGGGATGGAGGAAAGAAAAGGCTTTCCTGACTGAAGTTCATGATGAGGAAGTGGAAGGAAAAACTGAACTAGAAGAGGAGCTTGAGGAGCTTCTTCTTAATCCGAAAAACACTGAAAAGCATGTCGACATTCCACGGAGACAAAAGTGTGCTTTCGGAGGTAAGAGGGATCCACCCGAGGATGGGTGGATCATAGACTCAAGGGCTTCAATGCATATGTGCAAAGATAAGCGGTGGTTCACTAAACTGAGAAAGATCCTAACAGTTGAGATAGAGTACGGAGATGGTAGAGTAGAAACCACAAGTCTTGTTGGAACTGTTGACTTGAAGGTTCTAGTTGATGGAAAGGCCTCAATTGTAACACTCTCAGACGTTCTTTACATTCCACAGCTTAGCAAGTACCTAGTCTCAACAGCTGTCCTAGATGACAAGGAGTTTGAAACAAGAACTAGGAAAGGAATCTTCACAGCAAGCTTTGATAATGAGGTTTATTTCATAGCTGAGAAGGGCAGTCAAGGAATGTTCACAATTGTTCTTTGCAATGAAAAGAGTGTTCTCTACTCGTGTGCAAGTGAGATGATGCTTTCGCATAAAAGGTTGGGGCATGTGCATCTAGATAGATTAAAGAAAATGAAGAAAAAATGAATAGTGGAGGGTATTACTTTTGAGGATGATGAGACCTTTGATGATTGTAGTGGATGTGCCCAAGGGAAGATTCATAGACTTCCATTTCCAAAGGCAACCACATTTAGGAGAGAGAAAGTGTTAGATCTAGTTCACACTGATGTTTGGGGACCTGCTAGGTATGCTTCACATGGGGGGAAGAGATGGATGTTAACCATCACAGATGATTCGTCTAGATACACGAAGGTATACTTTCTCAAACATAAGTCAGAGGTATTAAGATGTTTCAAAGAGTATAAAGTATGGAGTGAAAAGCTACATGAAACCTCAATAAAAGAGATAAGAAGTGATAATGGGAAAGAATACACCTCAAGGGAATTTGAAGAATATCATAAAGAAGAAGGAATTCATCATGAGGAAACTGTTCCCTATAATCCAGAACAAAATGGAGTAGCAGAAAGAGTGAATAGAACTTTAGGAGATATGTCTAGAAGTATGTTAAGTGACAAGAGGATAGGGCTGCAGTTTTGGGCTGAGTCTATCAACTATGCTAATTTCATCAAAAATAGAGTCCTAACTTCAGCAAATAAGGAGGAAACTCCGTATGAGAGGTGGACAGGAAGAAAGCCTGATTTTTCTAGTTTGAGAGTGTTCGGAAGTCAAGTTTATAGTTTGGATTCCGATAAGACTAAATGGAAGTTGGAGGGAAGAGGGAAACCAGGATATCTTGTAGGATATGATGAGAGCACAAAAGGATACCGGGTGTATGACTTGAAAAAGAGAGATAAAATTTTGGTAAAACACATAGTGGTGATGAATGAAGTGAAGTCCTCTGATCCATTCAAATATAATAAGGAAGTAAAAATCAGATTTGAAACGGATCAGTTTTTTGACTTTGACTTTGAAAATAAAGAGAAGGAAGATGGAGAAAAAAAAAATTGCAGATCTACCAAAGGAGGAGGAAAGGATAATATCCGAGGCAACGCCATAATAAGAAGTGGAAACTGATGAGGATTTTGATGAGACACCGGAATTGGAAGATAGGGGAGCTGAAAATCTTCCTAAACGAAACCCAAGGATGCCTTCCATACCGGCTTCCGATTTTGAAGGGGGAAGAAGAAGTAGTAAACGACTTCAAGAAAGACAAGTAAATAACCAACTCACAAAGATGTCTCACCCGAATGAACCTCAGACATACTTAGAGGCCATAAACACCCCAGAAAGTAGCCGGTGGATCACAGCTATAAATGAAGAAATGGCCTCTATCATGGAAGCCAATACATGGGAGTTGGTAGATTGTCCACCGGACCGAAAACCGATCGGATGTAAGTGGGTTTTTAAACTTAAATTAAACCCCGATAATACCATTGAGAGGTACAAAGCTAGGTTAGTTGCAAAAGGTTATACTCAGAAAGAGGCGATAGACTACAAAGAAACCTTTGCACCTGTAGTCAGATTTCCTTCTGTTAGAAAATCCTTTTAAGTATAGCCGCAGCGGAGGATATGGAAATACACCCGATGGATATTAAAACGACTTTTTTACACGGAGAATTGGAAGAAGAAATTTACATAAGGCAACCAGAAGGATTTGTGGAAAGTGGGGAAGAAAACAAAGTTTGCAAACTGATAAAATCACTCTATGGGCTTAAGCAAGCCCACCGAGAATAGAATATAAAGCTCGACGAATTTCTGACCAGTTTGGGGTATATCAAAATTAGTTCAGATCACTCTATTTATTTATTTGAAGATGAGAATGGAGTGATATTTATTGCTATTTATGTGGATGCTTTGTTGGTCTTAAGCAAGTCCTTAGATAAAATTAACAAACTAAAACGCGATCTTAGAAGCAGTTTTGATATGAAAGATCTCGGCGAAGCAAAGTATATTTTGGGAATTCAGATGGAGAGAGATAAAGCGAATAGAATTATAAGACTCACTCAAAAAGAAACAATTGGTAATATGCTAGAAAAATTTCAGATGGAAAAAGCAAACGGATGTACTACTCTTATGGATTTGAAGAAAGTGTTTGAGGGGAGTGAAGAGAGAGGAATATTGATCATTAATAATGAGATGGATGAGAGAGAAAGAAAATTTATGGAAAATATCCCATATCGGCAAATTGTAGGCAGTTTAATTTATTTTATGAACTGTACTCGTCCGGGTAAAGCTTCAGCTGTAGGTGTCCTTAGTAGAAGTCTAAATGAACCAAGAAAGAGAGACTAGGAGGCTGCCAAAAGGGTAATGAGATATCTGGTGGGGACAAGGGAATTATGGTTGCATTTCGGAGGGGAGCACAAGGACATCACCACCTAGAGTGATGCAAGTTATCGAGATGTGCCTTTAAGGCGGTGTACGACTGGATATGTGTTGCAAATTAGATTCGTTGCATGTTGTTAATAGCAAGCAACAAAAAGTAGTTGCTTTGTCCACTATGGAGGTTGAATACATGGCTTCATGTGCTGCCACCAAAGATTTAATGTGGGGTAAATCTCTTCTTGAAGAACTTGGGTTCATAAAGTCCGGAACTCAAAATGTTTTTTGTGATAATCAAGTTGCTATCTCTATTGCAGCTAATCCGAAACATCACTTCAAAGCTAAGCATATGGATATAAAACTAAGCTTTTTCAGAGAGAAGGTTGAAAATAAAATTATTAAACTGGTTCATAAAATTGATAGAGAAATGATTGCAGACATGATGACAAAACCGGTGCCTTCCCCTAAGTTAATTTATTGCAGAGAAAACGGTGGATTAAAATTAAAAAGTGACTAGGAATTAAGGGGAGTGTTGAAAGAGGTAATTAATAGTTCACTTCTCTATTTTAGTTTTACTTTAAAGAAAGAGAGTGAGGATCAAAGGCACGCCATGGCTGCCGCCATATTTAGAAAGTGGCAGATTTTGAAGTAGAGGATATTTTACTAAAATGTTGCCTAAGTCCACATTTGAACATATGTCTGTGGAACTCTATATAGTCATACGTATTAACCACTAAAGCGTTATCGAAACAATACACGTGACGAGTTTGAAAGGTATATAAACATTAACGCAACAGCTAATTAACAACAGAATAACCAAAAGAAGCAATTCATGCATGTACGCGAATCTGAACCGTGTAAAATATGTTTTGATCGGACGGCCGACATTGTAGCCGCCACGCGAAGTGAGCTTTTGGCGTCATTTGGAGATAACGTCACGCGGTGCCATGTGGCGCCACATTATTTGATACCAGAGAAGATGGGAGGAGGAACCTGTTGATGTTTGAGTATTTTCTAGGTCTTTATTGAAAAAGAGCAAAGGCTGTTTATCCCTGACTCCCTTCTCTAAGCCCCCACACTTGTTTTTGTCACTAAAGGCTTGATAGGGAGCTAGAGCCATGGCAGCCTAAGCTCACTAGAGAAGACAAGGGGTAGATCAAGTAGATTTACCAAAAATATACTTGACGGACCCAGGAATTGATCTTGGTATCTGCCGTCTGTCAAGTTACCATAGCCGTTAGCTCTAACCGTTAAGTCTAGGAATAATATTACGATATATTGTGTTTGATAAATATATAAATTGTTACACGTAGATTAATTCGTTTAACGCAGAATAGATACTTAGTGCATACATACTGTTTGATTTTCTACGGAGTAAGGTATGGGGACGGAACGGATATCGCGCATTTGTTTCGATAGCGAAACAAATATCGCGGGTCGAATTTAAGCGGCTAAGATTATAGCCGGTTTTTATCGGACAGCCGCAATAGGCGCCGCGATCACGAAAGAGGTACTTTTGGCATTTTATGCTTTTTGCCACGTCTGATTACACGTGGCGTGAAAACATTGAATTACAAGAACTCCGGAGATTACGGGAACAAATCTTGATTTGACACGTGGCCACATTTTGGCCATGTTGTACAATGGCCGTACATAAAGTACACCGGCACCTATACTTTTTTGTACGACACAGTAATTTGATTGGTGCCGTACTTCAGTAGATAGAGTTTTAGAGGGGGAATACGACTTAGAAAATTTTGGATAGGTAGTTGCCTCTCCCAGAGAGCACCTTGTATAAATTGCAAACTTTGGCCAGCCATAACTATCAATTTACTTCACCATTTTCATTGATTCTTTTTGCTGCGGACTCAAAGAAGTCCACGATACACAGGGGTGTAGTCGGTAAGAGTTTTTGTTTTCTGGGGTGGCACTTATTGAGTGGGAAAGTCAAAGTGGGTGAATGTGTCCAAAACTCATATTCTAACTTTGCATTCTGTGGTGGAACTGAGCACACAGAAAGTCTTTTTTCACAGGGGTGAAGCTATAATAGGTTTGTGCTTGTTAAGGGTTCAGTCATTTGGGTTTATATCAATTTGGAGTCGGCACTATCTAGATAAGATTCTTTTGGATCTGCTTACTCTGAGGGCCAATGGAGGTCTCAGAGTTTCAGGTTATGGGCCCACCATCCAGGGTGCCTATGTTTGATGCAACAAGTTTCACTTATTGGGGATTTATGATGGAGGGATTGCCTTTCGAGAAGCACTTATGGGGAATTGTTTTGGGATAAGTGAGGTGTCCTCCACCACGCTTTGGAGGAAATCACTATGGAGAATCATTTGGGGCTGCCGAGAAAATCAACCGGAGTTCAGATGCAAAGGAAGGTGAAGGAAAAATAATTGCCATGGAAGGGGAAAAATGGGAGAAGGGAAAAGGAACTTCGATGGTGAGGGGAGCTAAGCTCTTGACTATGGTTCCACTTGTAAGGATTAAAACTGAAGAAAATGACAGAAAAATATGGGAATACAAAAACACTATACCAAAGCATCTCATATTTAGAAACGTGTCTAAGTCCATAGCTATCACTCTTATAAACTTAATGAAGTCTTCAGAGATATGGGAAGCACTAAGTCAAATTTATAAGAGTGAGACTATTCAGAGGCAGCAATTAGTAAACCAAGAAATAGATGCCCATGTTTATAAAGGCGGTAGCATGATAGAATTTTGTAATGATATTGCTGCGCTATATGTTGAGTTTGCTAGCGCGGGATATGAAGAAATCTGAGGAGAGGAATATTAATACTCTATTTATGAAACTTCCACATGAGTACGAAAACATCATTTGTCGTATGCAGGCAATGGATGTCTCCTCATGGACTTGGAGCTTTACCCTGGGGATAATTCTTGTGAGGGAAAGCACTTTGGAGCTTCGTAGGGGAAGTGTCAGAGTGAATGCATTTACAGCTGGTGGTGATTGGCGGAAGCGTGATGAGAGGAAAAAAGACAAAGGTAAACCTTATCGAAACTTTGGTAGAAAGAGAGGGAGAGGAAAAGAAACGAGAGCTTTGAAAAAAGGGGGTTTGCTTCTTTTGTAGGGAACCGGGTCATTATATGGAAGAATGCCCTTGTTTGGAAAAACTTAGAAGTTGGAATGTGGATGAAGAGGAAGAAGGGGAAGAGGAGAAAGAGGATGAAGATAATTTAGAGCTTCTCCGGATTAGTAGTATGGGGAAGAGAGAAAAGCACATAGAAATTTCACGAAAGCAACAGTGTGCTTTTGGAGGTATAAGGGAAGTAAAGAGAGAGAAGGTACTTGAGGATGTCGAGGAGTGTAGAGTGTATGACTTAGAAATGAAAAAGTCAGATCAAGGATCCATAAGTGAAAACGGGAAAAATAAAATTAATGAGGATAATTTTATAGATTATAGGGAAAGAGAAAACTGGTCGGAAAGGGAGACTTCAACTGATTCTGAGGAAAGGGGAGAAGTGAAACTCAAAGAGGTTTTAAAGGATAGGGGAGAAGAGAAATATTTGATTAAAGGTTTAGGGGAGAAGAAATATTTATTGGGAATTAAATTAGAAAGTGATAGTGGAAAGAATTCCATAGGAGAGAGTGAGGGAAGTTCAGAAAATTGGGTAATTATCATGGATAAAAATATGAGTACGGAAGGTGTAGATCTAATGAGGAACTTAGTGGGGACTAGTGTTTTTTGGGAATATTTGGGGGTGGTTGGATTTGACATCACTACTTGGTGTGATGTCGCTTGGGAAGATGTGCTTGTAAAAGGGTTATCATCCGGGTATGTGTTGCAGGTTAAGGATGGGGCTGACTTTTGGAAATGAAAAAGGGAAAGTAGATTCTGGTTGGATGAAAAGGGGAGGAGTTGGATAAAATCTTTGATTCGATTAATAATAAGTGGGGTGCTAAATGAAATATGTGATGCAATTATTATTTCAGTTCATTTAATGCATTTATTTAAATACGAGAGTATTTTTCTTAAGTTTTATAAAAGGAAAAAGAAAAAGAAAAAGGAAATAGGGGAACGAGTGTTTGTTTATTTGTTTGTAAGAGTTAAAAGGAAGTAGACTAGAAAATAAGGGAGTGTTAATATTTCAGTATTTTCTAGGTCTTTATTGAAAAAGAGCAAAGGCTGTTTATCCCTGACTCCCTTCTCTAAGCCCCCACACTTGTTTTTGTCACTAAAGGCTTGATAGGGAGCTAGAGCCATGGCAGCCTAAGCTCACTAGAGAAGACAAGGGGTAGATCAAGTAGATTTACCAAAAATATACTTGACGGACCCAGGAATTGATCTTGGTATCTGCCGTCTGTCAAGTTACCATAGCCGTTAGCTCTAACCGTTAAGTCTAGGAATAATATTACGATATATTGTGTTTGATAAATATATAAATTGTTACACGTAGATTAATTCGTTTAACGCAGAATAGATACTTAGAGCATAGATACTGTTTGATTTTGTACGGAGTACGGTATGGGGACGGAACGGATACCGCGCATTTGTTTCGATAGCGAAACAAATATCGCCGGTCGAATTTCAGCGGCTAAGATTGTAGCCGGTTTTGATTGGACGGCCACGATAGGCGCCGCGATCACGGGAGAGGTACTTTTGGCGTTTTACGGTCTTTGCCATGTCAGATGACACGTGGCGTGATAACATTGGATTACGAGAAATCCAGAGATTACAGGAACAAATCCTAATTTGACACGTGGCGACATTTTGGCCATGTTGTACAATGGCCGTACATATAGTACACCGACACCTGTACTTTTCTGTACAACACAATAATTTGATTGGTGCCTTACTTCAGTAAATAGATTTTTAGAGGGGGAATATTACTTTGAAATTTCTTGGTAGGTAGCTGCCTCTCCCAGAGAGCACCTTGTATAAATCGCAAACTTTGGCCCGCATTAACTATCAATTTACTTGACCATTTTTAGTGATTCTTTTTGCTGCCGACTCAGAGGAGTCCAGGCTACACAGGGGTGTTCGGTCAAAATTTTTGCTTGCCAAGGTGGCACTTATTGAGTGGGAAAGTCAAAGTGGGTGAATGTGTCAAAAACTCATATTCTAATTTTGCATTCTGTGGTGGAACTGAGCCCACAAAAAGTCTTATTTCACAAGGGTGAAGCTATAATGGGTTTGTGATTGTCAAGGGGTCAGTCATTTGGGTTTATATCAACTTGGAGTTGGCACTATCTAGATAAGCTTCTTTTTGATCTGCTTACTCTGGAGGCCAATGGAGGTCTCAGAGTTTCAGAACCATGGCTCTTGATTTGACAAGTGTCATTGTAGACCATGTCGTACAATGGTCGTACAATAACTACATCTACTATTGTACCTTCTTGTACTATATAGGGTTCCTATTGGACTAGGGTTTAGTAGTAGGTAGTTGTGAGTAGGCAGACCAAGACTTAGTGATATATAGGTACCTCTCTCTAAGAGAGCTTGTAACTATAAAGGTCATTTTTGACAAGCCATAACTTACTGATTTGGGGAGCAAATTCAGTGATTTTTTTTGCGTTTGACTCAAGGGAGTCTTGTCCTCACAGGGTTGAGGGTGGTACGAATATTTGTGTGTCTGGGCAGCACTTATTCAGTGGGAAAGTGGAAGGGGCAAATATTATCCTAGAGGCTTTACATAGGCTGCTCATTCTGTGGGTCAAGGAAGACCACATTGAACCGAGCAAGTCATTGTATGGAGCCCCCGTCCAGTGTAAATATTTATGACGGCTATGATTGAAATCGACATTCAATTGAATGGCCGGAAAGAATGATGAGATCGCGGAAGAAGATTTTGGTGGTTTATGGTCGCCGCCACATCGAATGACACGTAGCACCACGATATTAGATTTGAGCATCTCCAGGGATTACGGAATACTAATCTAAATCATACACGTGTCGACGTTTTGGTCATGTCGCACAATGTTTGTACATAAAATACACCGGCAGCTGTACCTTTGTGTACGGTACACTTATATGATTGGTGCCGTACGTCAGTAGATACAGTTTTAAAGTGAGATAGGACTTAGAAAAATTTGGTAGATAGGACCCTCTCTCCCAAATAGCTTCTGTAAAAAAGGTCAACATTGACCCTCTATAACTTACTGCTCAGGGGAGCAAATTTAGAGATTCTTTTTGCTATCCACTTAGGGGAGTCTTGCCTTCACATGGGTGTAGGTGGTCAAAGTTTTTGTTTGCCAGGGTGGTAGTTATTCTTTTTGAAACAAGAAGGGGTTAGGGTTATCCTAAAGGCTTCTTGCAAGCTGTCCATTCTGAGGTTTTATGGAGGTCTTAGAGTTGCAGGTTAGGGGCCCACCCTCTAGGGTACCCATCTTTAATGGAACTAGCTTCATATTTTGGGAAAGTATGATGTCAGGAACTCTATGCGAGAAAAGTTTTTGGGGCATAATCAGGTGGACGAGTGGGGCGTCCATCAAGTCTTGGACCCCCTCCAGGTTTTGGAGGAAGCAGATTCACAAGGAAAGCAAATCCATCTTCAACGGAGGAGACAAAAGAAGGAGAGGTGGTGGACAAAGGAACGGAGAAGGAGAAGACCACACCAATAACGCCTAGTTCGCCATTCATGTCACCTATTCTGAGGAACGAGGTGAATGATACTGAAACTTTTGATTTCAACAATATGGCGGCAAAGCACTTCATCCTACGCCATCTTACTCAAGGACTTGCATGTCCTCATTTGCAGGTAGAAAGGGCATCCGATCTTTGGATGGCTCTTATAGAGATGTACCGAAGTCGTACGATTCAGCAACAAAAGTTGGCTGATTAGAAAGTTAAGGAGTATATATACAAAGGGGGGAAGGTGTTGGATATTTGCAATGAGATTGCTACACTTTTCATGGAGCTAGAGAGTGTTGGAAAAGACTTTAGTGAAGAAGAAAAGGTTAACTATTTATTGATGAAGTTACCGAATGAGTTCGAGAACATAGTCAACATGTGCAGGACTTACCAACCTCAAGGTGGATATCAAACTCAGTGGTAGGAATGATTCTCGTTAGGGAGAATACGATTGAGATCTGAAGGGGAGGAAAGAGTGGGCAAGCCTTGGCAGCTGGGACCGATTGGAGGAACAAGGATTCTCGGAGACCGGTCAGAAATTACGGAGGGGGGGAGCAAAACAATGAGACTGACGAGTTCGGACCAAGGGATCCCAAGGGTTTATGTCATTTCTGTAAGAAACCAGGGCACTATATGGAAATTTGCACTAAGCTAACCGAACTTTGGTTAAAGGAGGGGCAGACCGGTGGAACCCCGAGAGGAAAGAAAAAAGCCCTCGTGACACAGGTACATGAGGCGGAATCCGAAATAAGGACGATGAGCTCCTATTGGATGACAAGTTGAAAGCGACAAACGAGGTAGAAATTCCACAATAGCATAAATGTGCTTTCGGTGGATTCAAAGTGTTAGTAGAAAGAAAGACATCCATAGTTACATTTTACGGTGTATTATTTATTCCGAAGCTGAACAAAAACCTCATCTCTACGTCTGTATTAGATGATAAGAGTTTTGATACTAGCCACTAGGAAAGGAGTCTTTACTGCTAGTTTTGAGGAGGAAGTTTATTTCGCTTTTGAAAAAGGTAGCCAATGGATGTTTAGGCTGATTTTAAGCAACGAAAAGAAGAAACTTTATTATGTTGGTGTTCATAATATAATGATGTGGCATAAGAGGCTTGGGCATGTGAATCTAGATAAGCTAAGAGATGAAAAAGATGGGAGTTGTGGAAGGAATTCAGTTCAGTAAGAGTGAGAATCTAAGTGATTGTAATGGATGTGCTCAAGGTAAAGCACATAGATTGCCCTTTCCCAAAACAACGACCTATATGGGAGAAAAGATTCTAGATTTAGTACACACAGATATTTGGGGACCGGCCAAAGTGCCCTCACCGGGGGGGGAAAAGATTTATGATGAGTGTCACTGATGATTGGTCTACGTATTCCAGGGTGTATTTTTTGAAAAACAAGTTAGAAGCTCAGGATTGTTTTAGCATGGAGGAAAAACTCCATGAAACTCTAATCAAGAGAGTAAGGAGTGACAATGGTGGAGAGTATACTTCTAACCAGTTTGAGGATTTTCTGAGTGAAGATGGAATCTAACACCAAAAGACAGTTCCAGAAAACCCAGAACAGAATGGGGTAGCTGAAAGATTAAATAGGATACTAAGTGATAGTGCTAGAAGTATGTTGTCGGATAAGAAGATAGGAAAAAGGTTTTGGGCAGAAGCAATGAACTGTGCTAATTACCTCAAAAATATAGTTTTTCCTTCAACTATAAAAGATCAAACGCCTTATGAGAGATGGACTTGCCGGAAACCAGACATATTGACAAATCTTGTGTAAACCACGTGTTTTAAATTGACTGGGGTCACGCAAGTTACGATCCGATATTGAGTATCTTTTAGATTTTGAGCACCGACAAACTTAACTTCAAATCGACTTGCGTAACATGTGTCTGCGTACGAAGTAATCGTAGGACAAAACTTTTATACATTTTGCAGACACCTACTCATTTTTTAGGGTTTTGGTTTTCGAACATAACGTAAGTCCTTTGAGAGAAATAGTGTGACGAACAAAAGCTTCCGAAAATAGCGTGACGAGGGAATGTTACGAAATTTCGTTTTTATTTTCGGTTGTATTTTGAAAACCGCGTGTCATGTGCAAATCTGAAGATTTTTCGTTGGTTTTCTATCATGACACGTAGCTTAATCGTCCAACGTGTCACGATTTTTTTTTATCTGTATCTGCCAACCCACCAACTCGAGGTCAGTTACAGAAAAAAATGAAGCGAACTCCTCGTAGATGAACATCTGACGGCCAGTATTACCTCCAAGACCTTTCGGAGAGTATCGGCAAGATTCTCTGTAATGTATTTTTTCCTATAAAATCAAAATAGGCGGTACGATTTGGTATGGAGGGTCGCGAATTTCTGTAAATTACGCCACTTTTCGCCCGATGGAACTTCACCCTTAGGGTATGGTTACATCAGGAGGTCTTTGTAATAGTACGGATACAAAATTTCTGTATTACAGAGGCCTTGGTTACATCGCGTATCGTTTGTAAATAAGTTTTAACATACGTGTTTTGATTTGAGTGATTCCACGTAGGTCTAAAATCAAATCTCTAAAATCGTCAAAGATTTAGAAATCGGCCATTTTCGTATGGAAATCTGTACTTGCGTAATACGTACGTGTACTTCGCAAGTGTACCGCGCTAATGTACCTCAGATATCTCATTCACTCTGCTGACTTTCACAAAAAAAACCGTATTTCTTTTTGGCAAAGATTTTACGGTCTTCTTGTCCAAAGGCACGTGACTTTGAGGGCGTGTGAAAATTTTCATTTTTCATCGACGCATGTGTCTATCGTCCAGGTGTTGGGAATTGACTGGTTCTGTATTGGTGAACCCACCTCCGCGAGGTGGGTTCACCAATACAGAGGCGTATGGAGCGATTGCTTCGCAGATGAAGACCAAATTGTAATCGGACGGTCGACGTCTTCTCCCGGATACTTGGAGAATCGTAATCTTATTTTCTGTAATGTTGTTTTCAAGAAACTCACGAAAATATAGTACGGCATAGTACGGACAAGTACAAAATTCTGTATTAAGCCTCACTTTTCGTCTGATGTAACCATACCCTTAGTAAACAATTAGAATGTATGCTTTTTTTGAAAATTTGTAAATTCCTAATTAGTGTAAATCACTGTAATTATTCCTATACGATAAAGAAACTGTACGGTAATAGCGATTGGCGGTGTAGTACACCTAAAATGATGGATGACGTGGCATTTGGGAAGAAAACAGTTGGTCCCCGAAGATATAGTACTGTGATGTACAGTACAGTACAGTACTGTACGAAAAAGGTCCTATCTTTTTTAATTTTTCTGCCCCAATGTTTTGTACAGTTGGCAAAGTTTTCTGCACTTGCGTTTCGCTTGTCTGTCAGCCGCTTTTGGTTTCGAGCCTGGCCGTTGAGTGCTGGTTCATTGCACTTTACTCCATATAGGGATCTCTGGACCGTCGATTGGAATCCCGATTGTTTTATGCTGACGAAATTACCATGCGGACGTTGACTTCCATAAAATATGCACCGTAAAAAAAAACAGGTGAATATTCTATGAACCACCAGCGAACCGATGGGGAAAGCTGGAAAGGTCCAGAAGTCAACGAAAGGACCGGAAAGACATAGGTTCAATTTTGCTCAGTTATTAGTAGGTTATGTTAAAACATCAATAACCAATATTTAAACGATTTTTCAAACGGTTTTATGATTATGTGGTACAGTACAGTACAGTACAGTACAGTACATTACTGTACAGTACCGTTATAATCAAAACAAACAGTGGTTTTTATCACCGACTCATTTTTTTTGGAATCAGCCACGCGTCAATTTCTGGTACGTAACGCTGCAAAGTAGAACACTGGAAAATACAGTCGATTGGCCGACCATTTTGTCGTCTACCCAAGGTACTCACGAAACCATAGTTCAATAGTAGGCGTTTTTTGGTAGGCCTTTTGTAGGCCGCCTTTCGCGTAAGTTGTGTTACGGGCTTTCCATGTGATCTTCTTAGATCGCTACTTTCATCAGAGACCGTCCGATCGTCCGAATCTGACGATAGTCCTATCGTAAGTTGTGTTATGGGCTTTTCATGTGATCTTCTTAGATCCTTACTTTCATCACGACCGTCAGATCGTCCGAATCTGACGGTTTGCATTAAAAGTTGCTCAAAACTCACAGAAAAAAAAAATTTTGTCCGATTTTTTTTTCAAATTTAGACATGACGTTTAATTCTATATCGATCCATGTGCAACTCAACCCTGTTACTATTTTATTTCATTTTGCGGCCAATACAATATGGGTCTTAAGGCCATATTGTATGTTTTGCATACAATAGGCATATTGTATGGGCGTACGGTCACCTACTTTTGAACTATGCACGAAACCCTTAACGTTTACGTCCCGACTTCGTAACAGACTGGATATTCCTGACGGATATCGGCTCTGACAGTGAGTACATGTAATAGGACAAAAAATAATGACGAAAAATATGTGAAGCCGTGACGCACACGCGGAATCCGTAATTTTTGACTTGTAGTTTCGACAGAATCGTACGGTACTCGTGCTGTTTTGTTCTTACTTGCATCTGAATTCTTTTGAGGTGTGGCTGCGGATTAAATTTTGACCCGGGACAAAAAAATAACATAAAGGTATCTACTTGGATATGCAGAAATGGTCGTATTTTGTACCACTTACTGGTATTACAGCTGGCAGCAAACGGCTAACTAAAAGTTAACTTTGGTCGGAAGCAAACGTTAACGTTTTTGAAGAAAAAGTAGATAGCCGTCCCGCCGGCCGTCAGAATGTTAGCGCACAATGAGAATCGCTGCCAGGAAAGATTTGATTTGTTTTTGTCCCAGGCAGTGGTGGTTTTGTCAGCAGGATTTACTTTCTCGTTTTAACGAATTTTTTTAGGCTCAATTCGATTCCTCTCGAGGCTTATGTACTTTTTCTGACTCATCTACAGTTCCGTATTTTGTCTTTTCTGTCACTGGGTCGAGACAATTTCGGCGAGAAACAATCGTAAACCAAAAAAAGTGGCTAAGTTGTGCCACGTCGGACTCGCAAATGTTCCATCAAAGTGGTCTCGCACCGCGCACGGGTGCTGATCAAAATTAGGGCGGTTTTCCATTTTACGAAAAATCATAATCTGTTTAGTTGTCGTATTCATAACTTTTACGAAAGCGTAAAAAAAATGCTTAGATCCCGACAGCGATACCGATTACAATATGTCCGTCCGTAACGGAATACCGCCCTAGCAATCTGCGCACTAGTTATAGTGTACGGTATGTTATCCATGATTGTACGAAACATTCAATTTCATTGCTCGGTACACCGTGAATCGCTATTAGCGTAATAAAAAAAATAGCGTAATGAAACAATTAGCGTACTTTACGGTAAATTGTGTTTTTTCGGGTACACCATGATACTAATTTATCATGTACTCTAATTTGTAAACCGCTTTGTAAAAAATTTCGGCACATAATATGTCCACACTAAAACGTGTAGATGTACGAAATTGTTCAAATCGTACGCCGTCGCGTTTTTTTGACATCTGCGTATGCCGGAAAATATTTACGCAATTATATATTATTATATTTTCTGTACTTTTTTAATTAATAAGGTACGGAATAGTACAGATATGGCAGTCCGTACACCACACTATCTAAAAGGACACTAAATTACAGTTATGAACCGCATTGAGCGGGGTACCTCAAATAACGTGCAAAAACATTTAGCGTACTTTATTCTATTTGAGAATTTGCCCCAAAAAAAGGGGTACCCCAATTAGCGTCATGTACGCTAATAGCGATTCACGGTGTACTGTAGAGAACAGGCTGGTACGGTGTCATACAGTTTCTCACTATACAGTACAGTATTGTACTGTACGATAGAATACCTGCCCTAAGGGCGTGTCCCCATGTGTGTTCAAGTAAGGGTTTTTTTCCGTCGTTTACACAGAAAATGGGACTCCTTACTTGAAAATATTACGCGTACGAAAAATGGGCAAAAACTAAAATACAGTTTGCGTCATCTTGGAACTTGAAAGGTACGACGATTTGGCAGTATTATCATCGCGACCCACTTCCACGTCATCTTGACACTTGCAATGAAATCAAATCGCGACCTGCTTTTAATCAAAATACTACCCTATTGACGAATAGAAATATTGGGTTGCACGCGTCAAAAGTTTTCATTTGTTTTTTTGCAGTTGGGAGAATACACGAAAAAAAAATTGTTTGTCCGTTTGCTTATGTTGTCCACTTGTGGGCGTCTACAAATGTCATTTTGTAGACGTAGGCGATTGCTTATGTCGTTCACGTGTGGGCGTCAACAAATGACAGTTGGCGTCGACAATTGTCCCAGTATATCAGGAGCTCTTTGCGGCGTACAAATGTCCGCAGTTTGTTCCGAGATCGTTGGCGCCTACAAATGTCAGCAGTTTGAGTTTCGCAAGTATTGGCGACGTGTACAGATGCCACATATTCAAAATAATGAACGCGCAAGTAACGATTCACATAGGCACACTTTGAAAAGTACACCGTAAAATCAGCGCTAAATTCCAAAATAACGTTTCAAAATATCGGTTACATGGGGACACGCCCTAAGCAATGTGCGCACTAACTATAGTGTTCGGTAAATTATCCATTATTGTACGAAACATTCAATTTCATTACTCTTCAGTACTGAAGAGAATAGGCTGGTACGGCTTCGTACAGTGTCTCAATATACAGAACAGTACTGTACGGCACCGTAGTGTAGTGTACGGATATCAGTATACCGGGGCCGCAAAAAAACGAAGCTGCTGATTACTTTCAGCAAGAGTTTCTGCAATAGGAAATTGAAGCGAAATTTTGGCCAAAAAAGCCACAAAAAACCACAGGAATCACAGAAAATGTCGGCGTAAAAGAAGCCATTTATTTGGACGATGCGTTTAGTTTTTAAGCTTTTTTATTTCGTAATTATCCTAGTTTCTAGTTTCTGAATTAGTAGTTATTATTCTCTATTTTTTTTTACTTTTGTTAATTCAAGAACTCTTAAAAAAACAGTTGAGAGGATTATAAAAAAAAAAAAAAAAAACTCTTTTTTATTTTTGTTGTTACTACTACTGATGTTTACGCAAAGGGAGGTTCTTTTCTATAAACGAAAGGAGCCTTTTTTTTTAATTAAAGTAAAGAGTTTTAGATATTGTGATTACTGAACGCTGTATTAGAGAATGCTATATAATATTAAAAGTTTGCCATATAATATTAAATTTTTTCCATATAATACTAAAAGTTTGCCATATAATATTAAAAGTTTGGCATATAATATTAAAAGTTTGGCATATAATAGCAGAAGTATGCCATAAAATAGCATAATTTTATAAAGCATTTTTTTGACTGTTATGGCTCCGTTCAGTTTAGGAATTGCTAACAGGGAACGGTCACGTCACGCATTCATAGATTCTGATGATTCTTCTTTGAGGTACATTGCAACTGCAGTTTCTGTTATTTTCTGCTGTAAAAATATAATTCTGTAAAAAATACGATTCTGCAAAAAGTATGATATCTGTTAAAGTATGATTTTGTAAAAACGTGATTTTTGCAAAAATATGAATTTGTCAAAACAAATTTCTGTAGAAATAATGATTTTGTAAAAATAAGATACTGTAAATGTACGGTTCTGTAAAGATGTTTATTTTGTAAATTATTGATTTAAAGGTTTTGTGAAAGTGTTGATGTGATTCTGTATAAGTATGATATTGTAGAATTATGAGCCTGTAATAGTGTGTAGAAATATGATTTCGTAAAAATATGATTTTGTATGTTTCTGTAAAATTATGAATCTCTACAAGTATTGATTCTGCAAAAGTACAATTTTGGAAAGTACGTTTTTAGAATGATTTTGTAAAAATATGATTCTGTAAAAAGTATGATTTGATACAAATATGATCCTGTGAAAATATGGTTATATAAGGAGATGATTTTTGCTAAAAGTTTTTACCTTGCCACTCTGAGTTAAAACTTTTGGTTTTATGCGACATTTGTGAAAACTGTACGGCCAGTCATCTCTCTGTTAGTTTCTTAAAGCAGATCATAATTCGCTTTTTGTTTTTATTTCTTATTTTATTTTTGTTCCTATGTTGCTTTTTTCTATTTAAGTTTCAGCGGCTCAACTTATTAAAAGGTTTTGTCATTTATGTCTAGCCTCACTCTGTTCTTCTTGGCCCTTTTCATTTAATTTCTTCTCATTTCTTCTCATTTGATTTGATTTCCTTTCCTTTCCTTTCAATTCATTTCATCTCACTTGATTTGATTTCAATTATTTGATTTGATTTGATTTGATTTCATTTCAAATTTTCCTGTCCGCCCAAATTTCAACACTCTTTTCTCTCATTTCATTCTCATTTTTGTGCTTTCATTTTTTTAGTATCTCGTGTGTTCATTGCTGTTTTTGTATGTTTGCCCTGGATGAGTTTTTTTTTACTTGTCTGACAGAAATTTATAATTCAATGTGTTCATTTTTCTTCAACGTGACTGGCAGTTTTATCTTCAGTTTTAACTTTAAATTGTTTACAAGCTATCAGAATCAAAGCTCTCTCTCTCTCTCTCTCTCTCTCTCTCTCTCTCTGCCACTCTCTATTAACTGATAATCACAATCTGCACAAAGAAAAACCATAGTGTAGCAATGAGATAGGAGTGACTTTAAACCAAAACACACATATATATACATACATATGTATACATATATATGTACATACATATGTATATATATTTGTTTAAGTTGCATGCATATATGTAAGTTATCTAATTGTGGTCATTTTGAGGCCAGTTTGTCAAATGCATTACACAATGAAGAGCGAGAAAAATGGATTGTTTTTTGGTATTGAGATTTGTAGAGAAATCATGTAACTGAACTTAAGAAGAATACATTGTTGATGGCAAAATGTTGGGCATCTCATCCAATGAATCACAAAAGATAAGTCGGAGGTCATGTTTGAAATTTTGTATTTAAAATTCTGTATTTGTAAGTGTAAATTGCTGGTTAGTTAATTAAAATTTCGCTTTTGGGGTTGTACATTTTTCCGCAATAGATTGAAAATTTTGCATTTGGAAGTGTAAAATGTTGATTGGTAATTGAAATTTCTCTTTTTGGAATTGTGAATTCCTTAGCAGTAAAATGTTTATTTCATTGGATTTTCAGATGCAAATGGACGTTTTGTCACCACAAAACGGTTGTACGTTTTCGTTGAAAAATAATGGAGTTTTGGCACTTATTTTTGACAAATTAATGGATATGATGATGTTCGATTTGTACACAGAAAATAATGTTCAAAGCCTAAAATTATCACTACAAAAGTAAATTTTCAAATAATAAGAAATAATAATTGATAACACACGTTTCCTGTGAAAATTGAAATTTTGGAGGGCAAGTGGAGTATCAAAATAATAAGGATGCTTAGAGTTTATTTGAAACTTTTATGGTGTCTCTCTCTGAACTGCTGATTATGTATGTACAAATGTTTGTCGTTTTTTATGTGTTTCTCTCTGAATTGCTGATAATGTTTGTATAGACATGTGTATTATATATATATTTTTGTTGCTTTTGTGTCTTTCTCTCTTTCTCTGAATTTCTGATTATCGTTGTACATTTGTTTTTTTTGCGTTTTTTTCTTAAGTGTCCATCGGAGACATACGAGCGAATCGATTCTACCGTTTGAGTTTCACCGAGCGGCAAAAGGACACGTGAAGAATGTTATGCAAAGTAATATCTTTTAAAAATGCCCCTTTTTTTTTTCCCCTCGTGAAGAAATTATTTGTTTACGTGACGATGAATGCTGAAAAATTATTTTATGCCAAATCAGAGTTAAAGAAAGCTTTGGGATGTTAGAGTTACTTGTATAGAAACCTTTAAAGGAAGAAACCTTTTATTTTGTAGTCTCATTAGAAGACATGTGACTCAACATGTGAAAGGACTATTTTTGATTGTCCGTCAATAATTCTCTCTCTCTCCCACCCTCTCTCCCTCATCCCTGCCTCCCGCACTCCCTCCCGCACGCTCTCCCTCCCTCCCTCCCTCTTTATGTTTGTGGAAAGTTAATTATATGATGTTGGTAGGACTTTAGGCTCACTTAATAGGGTAGAAAAAGTACCACAAAACCATCTCACCGTATCGGTTTTTCCAAAACAAGTCTAATTTTGTATTTTGTAATTATTTTACGAGTCCAAATGATTGTTTTCCCCATCAGTATGAGATTATTCGTTCTCCATCGCCCAATCATTTCATGTAATGTCCAGTATATCGGTATTACTATTTTGTATTTACTATTGTATTTTTGACCTCTGTTGGTATATAAATTGAATTCCCCTCCCTCTCCCCCTCCCCCTCCCTCTCCCCCTCCCCCTCCCCCTCCCCCTCCGCCTCCGTTTCCCCCTCCCTCATCGTCCTTTCTTTTTGGTGTGCTTTTTCTCCTCTCCCTCTCCCTCTCCTTCTCCCTCTTCCTCTCCTTCTCCCATTTCCTCTCCCTTTCACTGCTACACTTTATGTTAGCTTGCCTGTCACACTCCCTTTTTTTCTCCAGTTTCAGTTTCAATTTCAGTTTCTTTGATGTTCAACAATTTAGTAAAGAAAACTATGGTTGACTTGTATTGCCAGTTTAGAGTATGCTTTTGCTATCACGGAATTAAAACCAAATTTCTTTCTTGTCATTTTATATTGTATTCAGAAATTGTTCTATTCCCTTCCCTTCCCTTCTCTTCTCTTCTTCTCTTCCCTTCTCTTCCCTTCCCTTCCCTTCCCGTCACTTCTCCTCCCTTCTCTTCTTTTCTCTTCTCGTCTCTTCTCTTCTCTTCTTGTCTCGTCTCGTCTTGTCTCATCATTTTTTTTGAAGGCTCTCAAAACCATTTGCATTATGTTTTCCTTTTTTGTTGAAACTGTTTGTTTTTTGGTAGAAACCTATGCGTATTTTTTTTGGTATGGGTTTTGGTTTTGTTAGAAACCAATGTTTTTTGTTTTGTCTAAAGCCAATACTTATTGTTTTGTCAAAAATCCTTTAACCTTATTTTTTGTCAGAAACCTATGCTATTTTATTTGTTGGAAACCGACCCTTATTGTTTGTTCGAAACCTATGCTGGTTTTTTTGTCAAAAGCCTATGATTTTTTTTTCTTTCTTTTTTTTTAGAAACCAATGCTTCTTTCATTTGTCAGAAACCTATGCATATTCATTTGTTAGAAACCTATTCTTATTATTTTGTTACAAACCTATGCCTTTTTTTTTGGTCAGAATCCTATCCTTAATCCTTTTGTTAGATTTTGTCGATTTTTGTCTTTTTCTGCAGATGCGGACCAACTGGGAAAGCCTCATGTAGTACGAAATCTCGCATTGTCGTACATTATTTGTATGGTAGTCGTTTGTGTACTCGCTGTAACTGGACAAACAGTTGTCCAGGTACACTGTCTAAATCTTTTAGATGTCTCTTTCTAAATCTTTTAAATTTCTCTTTCTAAATCTTTTAAATGTCTATTTCTAAATATTTTAAATGTCCCTTTTTTTTTAGGGTTTTTTTGGAATTGTTCAGGTATCGTTTTCACAATAGTTTTGCAGTAAATTTTTGTTTTTTGCTCGTTATTTTTACTGCAAAAGTAGACAATGTTTGTGTTTATAGTTTGAAAATGGAGAGCACTTGTTGCTATTTTTAAAACTTAATCATTAAAACTAAAGTTTTGGATTTAGTGTTCACATATGTCAATTTAACAATTTAGTGTCTGAAATTTTGGTCTCTTTGTCTGAATTTTTCGTTGTTGTAATTATTTTGGAGTCTACAACTGAATAAGTCAGGACCCATTTGTTTACTTTTTTCCATCGGTTTCATCAAATCTGGTTCGTTAATCATCTTTTCCATTTTCACGCCTTTTTATTGTGATATAGGTATGAAAAGAACGCTCTTGCAGGTCATTTTTTGTCAGTTTTTGTCATCGATTTGTTAAAATTGTCATTGATTTTTTCATTTTAACGTCCTTTTTTTTTTGTAGGTATGGGTACAACGTTCTTACACAGATTCTCGGGTAGTAAATGTTGCCGGTCGACAGAGAATGTTGGCCCAAAGAATCTCTAAAGAAGCCTTGAGTTTCCTCGCATTTGCAGGCTCAAATAGAAATCTTAGTGTTGTACATTTGCAGGTATCTCTCTCTCTCTCTCTCTCTCTCTCTCTCTCTCTCTCTCTCTCTCTCTCTCTCTCTCTCTCTCTCTCTCTCTCTCTTCTCTCTCTCTCTCTCTCTCTCTCTCTCTTTTTAATCTTTTTTTTTTTAATAGTTTTTAGCTTTTTGTTCCATTTTTTTTTTTTTTTTTTGTATTTTGAACAGTTGTTTCTGTATTTTTAATCGTTATTTCTGTATTTCTAACAGTTCATTGGTACGGATCTTAGAAATTATTCATTTGCAGTTTTTGTGTTTTCATTTTTATTTCTACTAGTTGTTTCTATTTATTTCTAATAATTTTTTCCGTATTTCTAACGGTTATTTCTACATTGCTTAGCGTTATTCATTTGCAGTCATGTAATTCCAACAGTTGTTACCGTTTATTTTTAATAGTTATTTCGGTATTTTTTTTTTGTATTTCTAATAGTTTTTTCTGTTTATTTCTACAGAGCTTAGTGTTATTCGTTTGCAGTTATAACTTACACATTAAAAATGGCATTAAAATTGGCATTAAAATTGGCATTAAAATTGGCACATTAAAACTGTTAAAGATTTTTTTTTTTTGCTGAACTCTGGTTCGATGTTAAAAATTTGATGTGATGTGATGCTATTTCTTAACTGGATAGAGAAAGAGACTCTTTTTACTACACATCTCTTTTTTCTAATCCGTGAATGGCTTTCAATTGGTTTGTGTTAAGAAATGATTAGTACGAGGTGTGCTTTAATAATTATATTTCCGGTCCAAATGGGAGCAGAAAGAAATAGCTTTAAAAAAAAACAATTAGTATTACTTGCTCTGTTTTTGTTTCAGTGGGCAAAAAAGAAATGAGAGTGACTTAATGTCGTTAACGCTAATCGCGATACGCAGTGTACTGTTTTTAAAATTTGCAAAAAGGAGGAATGCTCTCGTTATGTTTAAGCACCATATATAGCAAGGAACAACATGAGATTTGTCTGTTTCTGAGTTTAACCAGAGGAAAACAGAGGTTCTGGAGGAATCTGTTGGGAGATTTAGTTGGAACTTAAAAAGGAGAGATAATTTAAATTATAGTCACCAATATTTGTGAATTCTTAGAAATATACGTCAAATATTCAGACACATCCGAATAGTTTTCCTCAATGACGAAATTCTTCTACGTTATGTCGCCGTTTTCGGTAAAGATAAAGAACGCTGAAATGTTTTTATTGCCGAATATGATGAAAAGCTAATGCAGATTGGGTCTTTGCCGAATATTCTTTGCTGAATATTCTCAGGTGGTGAATACTCATACAATATATGTATAATATAACTCCTACAATACTGTATAATACTGTTTTTTCTGTAGTGTATACTGTACCGTACTGTTTTTTTCGGTAATGAAACATATGCGATTATTAACTGTCCAGCAATCATTGCAGTAAGAATGTGGAATTAACCTTTATCAACCTTTTTTAATGAATTAAAAGAAGCTACTCTTTATTGGACGAAGACTTAACATATTGCCGGGTGTGTTGGTGCTTATTCCTGTATATTTAGCAACTTATTGTAGGAATAAATTCATTATTTTTATGTAGGAATGGAATTCCAATGCTATGTAGGAATAAATTTATTATTTTTATGTAGGAATAAATTACCAATCAGATGTAGGGATAAATTACCAATGCTATGTAGAAATAAATTCATTATTTCTATGTAGGAATAAATCATGAAACATATGTAGGAATAGAATACCAATGCTATGTAGGAATAAATTACCAAACCGATGTAGGAATAAACTACCAAACCTATGTAGGAATAAATCGACCAACACTATGAAATAGCATGAAGATATTTAAACGTTTTGGGAAGTATCGAGTTTCTCTTTTAATCGATTAAGTTTCACTTTTTATCAATTTCTTTGCAGAGCTCTTTATCGAACTTTTCAGCTGCTCATTATGGATTACAAAGAGGCGATAGTACTTTGGGAGTACCTCGGACTTCGGAAAAACACATTTTACGTCTCTACCAAAAACTGCAACCTGACTTCGATGCCATATACGAGGCTGGGAACTCTCTTTTAAAAACTGTGGAAAATGCAGGTTATTCAGCAACCAAGCTGAATGCAAGTATTCTTGAACCACATGTGCAGGTATATATATATATATATATTTATAATATAAATGTATATATATGCATATATGTGTATATTGGTATCATATATTTCTATCTGATTTCTGTTTTTGGATGTCTCGATTGTTATACGTCTGAAACGATGTACTGCAGTAATCTATCCTTTATAGTCCATTGTGAATTAACAGAGAGACTAAACTAAAAAAACTAAACTAGTTCAATTCATCAAAAATATATACTCCTCTGTATTACTTTGTTTCTGCATTGAAAAAACTCCTTTTTTCTTGGGTGAACTTTTGTACTTTACGACTTTTGATAACTGAACATTAACAATTAACAGTTGTTGTTTTTCCTCTCCTGTGGAATAAGGTTTGGGTGACCGTTTCTACTTTATGAATTTTTGATAAGTAAACTTAAAATTATCAGTTGTTTTCTTTCCTGTCTCTTGTGGAAACAGGTTATTCTCGATCATGAGGGGAGTTTTTTTTTAACTATGAATATAATTGTGAACTTATATGCTAATCAAGCAAAGGACCACCTTCGTACTCTTCTTATTATTACTTGGACTACTACAGGAGTTCTCCTTTTTACTATAGTTTTAGAGGGATTATTTGTGATTAGACCGGCCTTATTCCGTATGCAAAAACTTGTCGGTGAGAGGTTCGATCTTCTTCGAGCGAGTTTGGAGTAAGTTGTTTCTTCTCCGAATGTTTCTTTTTCCAAATCTTTTTTTTTTGAATGTTTATTTTCCGAATGTTTTTTGTTCGAATGTTTATTTTCCGAATTTTTTTTCTCCGAATGTTTTTTTCCAAATGTTTTTTTTCCGAATATTTTTTTTCCGAATGTTTTTTTTTCTGAATGTTTATTTTCCGAATGTTTCCGAATGTTTTTTCTCCGAATGTTTTTTTCCGAATGTTTTTTTCCAAATGTTTTTTTGTGGATGTTTTTTTTTTTGCGAATGTTTTTTTTCCAAATGTTGCATTCTTGTAAGGCTATCGGCTACTTGAGGAGGGATAAGATATGAGATATGAGCCTCTTAATGGTTACTTTGGTGAGGGAAGAAAGAGAACCAAAGAGGGAGGAGCCTCGAGGAGGGGGAGGGAGGAGGGGGAAATTGTTAAGGTGAGTGAGAGGCAGTGAGTGAAGGTGACATGAGATAATGAGACCAAATCGACAGTAGTTGAGCGAGGGAAGCCCAAAGGATTGTGAATGGGAATTGAATACAAAAAGACAAAGTAGAGATTATGATGAAAAGCAAGAGAAATGAGTTTGGCTTATACGAGGAAATGAGTAGATATTATTGTGGAGAACAAAATTAATCGTTCGGTCCATGAATAAAAGGAAACGAGGATGGTTTTGATCCCCTTTTTTTTCCTTTTTTTCTGGGGATTTTTTTTTTTTTTTGACAGAGCGGAAGCTTCTGCAAGAAGTGTCTCTCTCCTTGCTGTGGGATATGTGGCCCATGAAGTAGAAGGCCCTCTCTCTTCGGCGATGAGATCCATAAAAAAGGCGGGAAAAATTATGAAAGAAGCTTTAAGACCGTCTTCCGGAGAATCGTGCGAAGCGATAATCCCGGAAGTTACGAGCGCAGAAACGATCGAAGCTGCTTTGGAACTTTTGAGGGAGGCCCAAGAGAGCTGTCGACTGATGTCCACGGTGAGATTGTTATTTTTTTATTTTTTTTAATATGTATATGTATTTAAAAAAACCTAAAAAACCCTAAAAGTTGCTTTGGACCTTTTGAGGGAGGCCCAAGAGAGCTGGCGACTGATCTCCACGGTGAGATTGTTATTATTATTTTTTTTTTCTTTATATGTATATATAATTTTTGGATCTCCAAACTAGCGTGCTTTCTGAGAGCCTGTTTTGATTTGATTTGAAAAAAAAGCTCATTTGAATGTAGAAAAGGGAGTGTTGGGTATTGAACTGAAATCATCAGTTTTGTGGTTTTGCATATCGAGGGAAGTCGCAGAATTCGTCTATACGCCAGTTTTGGAAACTAAAGAGTTATTCAGTAAACATTGTTTTCAGGTTTCTCATGAAACCAAGATTTTTTTCTGCAAACGTTGTTTTTTGTGTTCACGCACCAAAAAAAGTCGAGTAAAAAGAGGTTTTTTTTTCTTTCTGAAGTAAACTGCGACTATAAAACCTTAAACCTTATGACATCCTAAACCAGAACTTTTGTGACTGTATAACAGTAATCCCTCAATTCACAATGATGAAAAGTATCTGTCACATCACGTCCTTGCCATTGGCATTTGTTGTTCTCTCTAAATTGTAATTATATCTGAATTGTTACCACCGTAATTCTTTCCAGATCTTATTCTCTCTGTTCGATATTCTCTTTCGGTCGATATGTAAACAATTTATTTTCTTTAAATTGCTATTCACTTCGAATCAGTAATATTTTTGACTCAATATTATATTTGAGCTACTATCATCTCTGAATTTATATTTATATGTCGTCTTCATTGTATTGTCGCAATATATGTGACAGGTTGTACATGATATTTAACATTTTCGACTCGATGTAGATGATATTTAACATTTTCGACTCGATGTACATGATATTTAACATTTTCGACTCGATATCATATTGAACTACTACCATCTCCGATTCTTATTTCACATTTTGTCTTAATCGTATTGTCGCAATATATGCGACAGTTTGTAGATGATATTTGACATTTTCGACTCGATATCATATTTGAACTATTACCATCTCCGAATTCATGTTCACATTCCGTCTCAATCGTATTGTCGCAATATATGGGACAGGTTGTAGATGATATTTAACATTTTCGACTCAATATTGTATTTGAACTATTCCATCTCTGAATTCATGTTCACATTCCGTCTCAATCGTATTGTCGCAATATATGGGACAGGTTGTAGGTGATATTTAACATTTTCGACTCGATATCATATTTGAACTATTAATTACCATCTCCGAATTCATATTTAACATTTCCTCTTCATCGTATTGTCGCAATATATGTGACAGGTTGTAGATGATATTTCGGATATGAGGAGACTGGAAAACGGACAGTTGACTCTCCGTCTCGCTTCTGCGAGACCCTCGGCAGTTTTACAAGGAGCTTTACATATGGTGAAGGAACCAAAACCAGGAGTAAGACTTTCTTCGGAAATTCAAGAAGGAGTCGACGATATCGAACTTATGACAGATGTCCATCGGTTACAGCAGGTGAGAGAACGCATCTTTGTTTTGGTTTTCGACCTTTAGGGTTTTTTAGGGTTTTAGGGTTTTTTAGGTTTTTTTATGGTTTTCTAGGGTTTTTTAGGGTTTAGAGGATTTTTGGCCTTTTGAGCTTTTGACCTTTTGATCTTTTCTAAGGATGGAGTGGGATTATATACCGAGGGTAAATGTATTTTGGTCATTTCTTAAGTAATTATTAGGAGATTTATGAATTGAATTGAGGGTTTTTTTAGAGAGGAGGAGAGGAGAAGAAACCATGATGCCGGTCAATGGGATGTTACGCTTAGATAAATAAACTGTTTAAAATATTAATTTTCTAAACAACCTTTTCTCTGTTTACAGCATTCTCTTACTAAATTGTAGTATGGAGGCAATCCTGAGTCCTCCATTTGGGCCAAAAACTTGACTTGTTTGAGAGCACGAATGTCAAAAATATTTTTGGTATTTCAAATATAGGTTTAGAGTAAGGTGACAAATGGGAGAAATGTTGCAGTAAAACTATGTCATTGGTTGATCGGTCAGAAACTTTCATTTTTTAATTCTTTTGTTATTTTGCTGTTCTATTGTTATATATTCTATATGGGCCATTGCTGGTCTATGTTTTTACCAGTATTGATAAGTCAATCTTTAACCTTTTCCTTTTAAGTTTTTTAACATCATCCCAGAGTTTATGAAGAACTGGCTTCCTTCTTTCTTGAAAGCTTTTTGAAAGTATTTTTTTTTTGCCCAAGGTCCTGAGTGTTTTCTTGTTAATGCCGTCAACAACCAGGCAACCATTTGTAACCTTTCTTTTTCTTTCTGTTTATAGTTATTTTAATTTCCATGTTCTCCGTATAGTACACTGCAAAGAGTCAATCACTCTCATTTGAGTGTGTGTTTTTTCACTCAAAATCATTAATGAGTGTTAATAGTTTAAATTAACGTGGCAAAACATAATTTAGAGTGGTGAATTCTTATAAAGCCTTTACTGCTAATATTTCATAAACTCTAATATCTACTCCCAGTATACCTCAACTGCTTTTGGTTTTGTCCTTATCTGCTGGATTTCACCTTGCAGGCTCTTATTGCCCTTATATCAAATGCGATAAAATTTACGGAAAAAGGTTTTGTTAAAGTCCACGTGTCAGCTCCCCATTCGGCGTGGCTCAGATTTGAAGTTTTAGACTCGGGAGAAGGTCTCTCAGAAGAAGCTTGTGCGAAAATTTTGATGCCCTTTTCAAACGGTCCAGAGAAGTCAGGACAATCGGGAACCGGTATTGGACTTTATATTGCTAAATTACTTACGGACGTTCTGGTAAGTACATCTTTGAAAAGTTTTATCTTTGAAAAGGTTTTCTTTGAAGAGTTTATCTTTGGAAAGTTTACCTTTGAAAAGTTTCATTTTTAAAAAGTTTATCTTTGAAAAGGTTTTCTTTGGCTTTGAAAGGTCCGGCTTTGATTAATCCGTCTTTCTAAAGTTAGTTTTTGAAGTTAAAATTGAAGTGATTTTTTGGAAAATTGAAGTGAATTTTCGGAAAATCGAAGTGAATTTTCAGAGAATTGAGGTGAAATGTTTTGTGTGTTCCTATTGAATGGCACTTGAAGTAACTCCGATGTGAAAATGTTCGATATTTGGTTGCACCCGAAACATTTGAAAGGTTATTTTTTTTATTGTATGCACAGCGTTCATGGGAGTTTAAAAGAGTTTTACAGCCATGACTATGATTTAACTTAATAATTGTGGGCTATTCTATACAAAGCCTGCACATTTCTAAGTTGTTCATAATAATGTGGGTAAGATTCAATGGGATCTCCTGATAGGAACGGTTCTAGGGTTACTTGCTCAAACTAACTCTCTCTCTCTCTCTCTCTCCTCTCTCTCCCCCATTCTTTCTTTGTTACTGCTCTGACTCTCTCTCTTTCTACCCCT
>JBBHKE010000419.1:97592-104089 GCA_037447655.1 Zygnema cylindricum | reverse complement strand
CTCATGCTCTCATTCTCTCTCTCTCCCCCTCCCCCTCTCTTGCTCTCTCTCTCCTCTTTCTCCCCTCTCCTTCACTCCTCTCTCTCGCTCTCTCTCCTCTCTCTCGCTCTCTCTCCTCTCTCTCTCTCCCTCTCCCTCTCTCCTTCTCCCTCTCAGGGTTTTTTAGAGATTTAGGGTCAAAATTCCTTACATATCTTTTTTTTAATGTAGATGAAACGAAGCTCAAATGCTTTGTTTCGAAACACATACATCTGCTTTTTCATTTTAGGATTTTCTCCATATTATCTTCGCAATAGGGAGAACATTATTATTTGTTTTATTACATCGTCAAGTTACGATTTTACAGTTGAAGAAAATAGTTTTACTAGAAATGTCACATTTTTTTTTTTGGGTTACAATTTTGTTCCTTTCAATCATGTCTTTGTACCCCAAGATGATTCTTTCATCAAAATTTTTGCAATAAATAGCTTTTCTTTTTTTTATGAGTTCTTTTCTTTTCTTTTTGAAATCCTAGGAGGTCGAAAATATTTCTCATAGATAAAAATATGCAAATTTCTGACGCCCTTTTTATACTAAAAAAATTGAAAAATAGTAAAAAGAGGTTTAGTGAGAAAATGGTACGTATATCTTGTATTTAAAATTTGCACTTTTATTTGCACTTTTTTTTTTTTGGAAAGCATACCAAGAGAATCTTTTTTGCGGTTTTTTGGGGTAAATTTTGGGGTTTTAATTGAGGTTCAAAATATAGTACATTCAAACGGTTCGTTTACGTAATAGACTAGACAACATTCCATACCGACAAATTATATGTTATAAGAAATTTGAAACGAGGAGTTTAGAAAAAAGAAAATCACTTGTCGAATATTTACCCTTTTTTATTTACGCTAACCCTTCAAACCCTGAAAACCCTAAATACCCTATAACCCTAAAAACCCTAACTAATTCAACGGTGTCACTGTCACTATTTGACATCACTATTATCCTATGCTCTGTATATTCCCATACTAAAAAAATACTAAATGGTCAGTTTGGAGTCTATTTGAACTGAACTGAACTGAACTGAATAGAACTGGATTAAACCATTTTGTTAAATTTTCACAGTTTTGTTTTACATTTGCTTTTCAGTTTTTTTTTACGTTTTGCTTCCTAGCGATCTCAAAAACTGTTTGGTTTCTTTTCGATCTTTTGGTTGAACCCAATTTTGAACCGACGTACAAATGTATAGCCGGTACTTGAGAGTACGAAAGTACTATAGTTATCGTGTGAGTTAATTGAAGAAAAAAATGATGAACTAATGTGAGAATGATGAACAAAATATGACCTATTAGATTTGCAAGAATGACTTTGATGGTTTTTTTGCACATTTTTAGTGTATGTTTTAGATTCTTTAGGATTTTTAGATCCTTTAGGATTTTTAGATCCTTTAGGATTATCAGCAGTTTGAGCGACTAGTTAGGTGAAATTCATTTTTTTTGTCCAATAAGATTGTTTAATTTTACAGTTCGCTTTAATTTAAATCGGAGCTAAACCTTAATAGAAGGTTGAGTGTTTTATGAACTTCGAAGACATTGTATTTTATGTACATTTACCAGTAATTTTATCCATGCTTGTATTACTAATGCTCATACTTATAGTTTATTTAATGTTGATAACAATTCACATACTATAGACCTTTTGGGTTAGACAACTTCTTTGTTCGATTTACTATACATGAAATAGTGTGTGAACAATGGTAAACCACAAAGTTCGAATAAATATGCTTTATAATATTAACTGGAACGTTTATGGGAGAGTCCGTTTAATTACCTTTTCTCAATTTGAACTAAAACTTGTATGGAGAACCGAAAGACAAGATGTAATAGTGGAGACTTTCTGATTGGCTAATTTGAGGTAGTAATCGATGATATTTGGTTCGAGCCAACATTGTTTTTTCGTCTTGACAAAGATAGGTGGCTAATTCTTGTGGTTGAGGACCTAACACCGCTTATTAGCATTAACGTTCTTTCGCCACTTAAAACATTTTTTTCTCTGTGCACACCTGTCCAATTTCCGATTGGAGACCACAAATCGGAAGGTGAGAATCGTACCTTTCAATCTCGGCTGTAGGATTAGAAATCCAATAAGTGTGCACGGAGAAAAAAATGTTTTAGTGGCGTAAAAACAATAACCCTAATAGCGGTACATAGTGTAGCTCTTAAAGGAGCCATAAATGTTCACCTTTATGTTAAACACCATATTTTTTATTTAATTTTTTTTTTAAGAATGTTTTTCAACAATACTTGGTTCATTTTGCTTCACTACAAGTACTTTGTCTTTTAGTTCTCGTAATATCGGGTACAAACCAGTATATGATGGAACCTACTCAGAGCTAAACGGATTCAGTGTCTCTCCCCCTCCCTCCCTCTCCCCCTCTCTCCCCCTTTCTCCCTCTCCCCCTTTCTCCCTCTCCCCCTCTCTCTCCCTCTCTCGGCCTCCCTCTCCCTCTCCCTCTCCCTTCTTTTTAAAAGAAAATAACGAGCATACACCAGTTTAGTACCACCAATGGTTTTGTAAAACCTTATTTTAGTAAACCCTAATGTGATTCATTCAATCTTAAAATATGAATATTATTCAACAATTGGAACATATATGTCTCTTTTATCTCCAAGAAAAAAAAAAAAGAAAAAAAAAAACAAAAAAAAGAAACAATCTAAATCTTACAGTTTAGTTAAGTGGTACATATCGAATTCAATACGTCGATTTTTCGATATTCAATATCGAGGGAGGTCTTGGTTTTTGAAGAAATGGCGGTACGGTCTCGTACTGACAATATGACTATTTATGGTTAAGCCTATTTTTTTCCAAGTTCCAAACCACATGAAACTAAATGCATGCGATTTTAATTGTAGGTAATCCATAAACCCATTCCTACCAAAAAATATGAGAACGTCAAAAGTATAAACATTAAAGCTATCAGCCCAAGAAAACTCTAAAATACGAAAACCATTAAAAAAACCTAGAAATGCCTAAACAACACTAAACTCTAAACAACACCAAACCCAAAAAAACGTAAAAAACAAGCACAAAATGCCCAAAAAACGTTAAAAGAATTTGAAAAAAATAGGTCAAAGAAGAATTTTTCAATATGGCATGGAGAACGTATAGGAAAAAAAAACAAAAAATGATTTTTTTTAACTATTTGAGCGTCGAAAAGATGTATATTTTAACACCAAACCTTTCCAAATTGTGATACGACATTCTAGAAAATCGTAACCTATTGGATTGCCAACTACTGTATAGATATTGAGCCTGCCTACTAAATGCCTATTAAATTCGAACAACATAGTAAGAAAAAAAACAAATAGTTCGATCAAATCACAAAGTGAAGTTCACCGTGAATAGTTATTAGTTATAAGAAGTTCCTAACACTATATCAGCGCCCCTAATTTACTACCTCAAAACCTAAAACAAAACCCATAATAATTTTTTTCTTTCACGATTATTTAGTGTCAATTACATTAATTCACGAGAAGCGTAATTAATCCAAGGTACAAAATATGCGTGTCGTACTTTAACTGCTCATCTCGAGATGAAGTTCTCGCGTTCTCCTCCCTCGTCACCGCAATTCACTCACGCGTGCAACAACACATCGGCGATAAAGTTACCACCGTCGAATTGAAGGATCTACTTGAGGCGCTACCTAAGGTTGAAGTTTGGGGTCGAGTCTGATCGTTTTCGCGGCCTGATGCTGGAGCTTAGCTTATTACTACACCAAATTTTACTTCACTCCGTTTACATTCTCCTCAATTTTCTGTTGCGCTTCACTTATGACATGGCTTGCCACACCCTTCCCTTTTAGGGAAACCCCGTTGCATTTGTGGTCAACCTACAAACGAGCAATGCTCCATTTGGTATGTTGCTCACGCGATGGGGAGGGATCAATAGAACACGGCATGGTACGGGATGCAATTGCTGCCGTGGGTTGTGAAGCATGATACATAGTCAAAAGCCAGGTGTAGCACATAGTACCACCGCTTTCTCAATCTAAGGGGACATGGGGCCCTCGTGTGGATCTTGTGTTTCGACATGGTGTGACGAGAACATTGGATGACGTAGGCCTCACAGACCCTATAGGATCCCATGTTTCCTCACGCGCGGCATTGCATATTGGTGTTGCGGCTTAGGATGCAAGACTTCCAAAGAACGTGACAACGCACAACGAGACCCCTACTGATTGTTTCACACCATCTGCTTTGCAAAGAATTGCGACCTTGGACTCTTCCTTCGACAACTTTTTACGCGACCGCGCTCGACAACATCTTTCGGAGTTAGTGGACTTGGCAACCCTTCTCCAGCTCTCATGTTGACTTTCTACCGCCAACGCATCTCTCTCACCCTTCAACGTTCCCAAGGTTTGGCCATTATCCGACAGAGCGGTGGTGACTTATGGTTGAGGACTTTAAGACTTACCCCCGCGCTACTAGATGCATATAGACGATATTTGTAGTTATGGTATTTTGTGTGGCATGGTCTTGTGTTTTAGTGTATAGGGTAGTTTTTAGTGTTTGAATGGTTTGGTCTATGTTTTACCTTTTTTTTTTATTTATGACTTTTAAACAACCTTTGTTGTGCTTTTAGTCCTTTAGGATTTTCTTCTTTTACCTTTGTTCGTCATCAGTTCTTTTTAGTGGCAATCGTGTTTTGTACTTTTATGGACTTACTATCAATGTCCTTTACGTCTTTGTGCAGAAGTATATATAAAGTGTCAAAACACGAGGACCACACGGGAAAGTGACTAGCTGAAATTACGATCATATTTTATTCTTAGCAATAGAGGCAAAGGAAAACATCGTGCGCTTGTACTAGAATTATGTATCAGAATATTCTTATTGCGCTAAAACTGATATTTAAGTTTTCGCTATATCGAATATCGAGCTATTGAAGGGCAAATTGACAGCTCCGTAACCAACCAAAATCGTCGCAATATATTTTTTGGGAAGTGGGGGGTTCGTACATTCTTCAGTACGAAAATAATGTACTATAAATATATCGCAATTTTATCATTATATTAGCCTTCTCTACAAAATAGGACAATGTATCATTTACCTATATGTAAAAAAAGACACATTGAATATCAACAAGAGGCTCTTGATACGCAAAACTACATCGTGAACCACTATTAGAGTTAAGAAATGATAAGTGTAAAGAGATAATTAGCGTCATTAACTTTATAAGAACGGGCCTAACGCCAACTGAAATTAAGGCTAATTTATACACCTAACACTATTTTGGTTACACATTCCCATATTGTAGCCGCGATAGATTGTGTTCACATTTTCAATGCTTGAACATGTGAGAACAAGTTCTAGCTAGTTTTCATCGTCGTTATGATCGAGAATCAAATTTGAGAGTGCCTCTACATGTAAAAAAAAGTGTTGGGCACAAGCCACGTAAAATCTTTGGAAGGCAACTCCCTCTTTCTCTTTATTTCCGCCAGGAGAAACGAGAGGAGCACCTTTTCCCTCACAGGGCTATTTGTCCATCAGGCGTTTCTAGAAATCGTACGGACGAACAATACCTTTATTAACGTAAAAAAAAAGCAGAGTTATTAATTCTATTTTAAGTTCGAGGGTCAAAATCTGGGGCGTCAAATTAGCGTTATTAACGCTAGTAGCGATTGTCGGAGTAATATTGTCACATGTTGAAACGTCGACTATTGAACACAAACTCTAAAAACTACAATATTGGAATTTGCGCACAAATTAGTCTTGCGTGTCAATTAAACTAAATCTTTTTCTGGGTTGAAACCATGGAACCCAAAATAAAGAAATAAAAATATTTTTCTTCCTAATGAGTTTTTTACACTAGTAGCCATTTACATAGTGTGTACCTGAGTTGGGACATTCATTTTTCTTATCTTCGAGCTCCTATATCCACACACCTACTATCTCGAGGCACACCCTCAGACCGTATTTAGATGTGCATAACCAAAACATTGATAACAAATTCCCAAAAGTAGTCAAAACCGTACAAATATGTACATTTGAACTAGTTGCCTAGTTTGCATAAATATTTCATTTAAGAATTGAGAGAGCGAGAGACAAAAGGATATCTCTTCCCATCTATCCTCGTCCACCTCTCAAAATCCAACAAGCCCTTTCACCTCTCTCTCTCCCTCTCTCTTTGTTCCCCTCCCTCTCTTTCCCTCTCCCTCCCTCCATCCATTTCCTTTCCTCCCTCACTCTTCCCCTCTCTCTCTCTCTCCATCCCCCCCTCCCTCTCCTCTCCATCTCCCGCTCTCTCTCCCTCTTTCTCCACCTCCCTTTGCTTCTCCCCCCTCTCCCTCTCTCTCTCAAACTATCCCTCTACCTCTCCCTCGTACTCTCTCCCGCTCTCCCTCTCTCTCCCTTTTATCTCTTTTCCTCTCTCCCCCTCTCTCTCCCTCTCTCTCCGTTTATTTTTTTGTCCCTCTCCCCCGCTCTCCCTCTCTATCTTTCCATCTTTTGTCTCCCATGTCC
>JBBHKE010000419.1:20092-92592 GCA_037447655.1 Zygnema cylindricum | reverse complement strand
CGTATTAGAGAAAGACCGATATCTTTACCGGTTGTTTTGGTCATTTATTGACAAAGAGGAGGATTGAAAAAAATTGACGAAGATGAAGAAGAAGAAAAAGAGGAGAAATCAGATTCTTGTTCCGGGTTTGAAAGAAGAAAAGAGTAGAGACGAAGTGGAGGTAGAGAGAGATTATTCTCTCGGAAGGAAGAAGAGTACTCCTTCCCTCCTGGCGGCTTCGACGTTCGTTTGGAGAAACCATTTTTTTTTTAGTTTTATTTGAGGAAGAATCTCGGATGTATGGAGTCCCGACTAATTTGGAAGATCAATTTCCGAAAGTTTTCAACAAATTGATGTGGTATATTGATGCCCTATTGCAATCTGAATCAAGAGGAGAAAAGGAGAAGAATCATTTGCCGGATAATTAAAATTCCTATTTTGATGGAGATGGAGATGAGAGTGGATGAGACGAGTATGTGAAGAAAGAGAAGAGTTAAACTGTCACTTAGAATTTCGAGGAGGAGAGGTGGCATTTAAAGAGCTTGAGAACATTTTTTTTCTCAATACTTTGTTAAACTATGTCGGTAGTGGAAGAGATCGCAAAAAAGGCGATTGAGGTGATCGCAGTGTAAGCTACGGCCGTGTTGAATTTACAAATTATTTTGAGTTTGGAAATTATACCAACGACGGACTATAATTTTTTGATTCGTATTTTAATGATTAATTCGATGAGAGGAGATGAAGAATGAGAAAAAAAAATGATTTTTATAAGGAGAGCGAAATTCATGATTTCTTGTCCATTGCGCATTCCGCATTAGAGGAGAAAGCGCATGTCCATTTCGGTTTGAATAATTGAAAGAAAATATTGACATTAAGAGTGACATTGAAGTTTACATTGATGATTGGAGTGATGAAATTTTTATTTCTCGAGTGTCTTTGAATTTTCGGAAATTTAAAGGTTTTAAATCGAGTTCTAATTTATGTTTAACAAATCGAAATCACATGAAGATAAAAGGAGAGAAGAAATTTGTTCAAATGAGATTCAAGTTATAAGGGGGAAGTGGCCGAATAAGCTTTCTTATTTTTGGCAAGGAGAAAAGTTTCAAACTCACTTCATTTTATTTCTGATGTGAGGAAAAATCAACTTTATCTATTGAGAATTTTGTTTGCGAGAATTTTTTTGGGAGCCCACAGTCATTTTCTAATTTAAGAGAGTTTGAAAAGTGGGAAACGATATTGGAGGCGGTAGAAGAGAAGAGTGTTGAGAAAGAGAAAAAAAAGTGAATAAAAGAGTGTGACATCTTTTTTTATCAACGAAAAATAAAAAAGTGAAGTTTTTTGTTGGGGTTATATATGAGAGGAGGACAAGTTGTTCCGTACGAAGAGCCGGTTGGACGCTTGACGTACATTAGGGAATGAACGATGATGTTGGATATTTAAGGGGCCGTTTTGGTCGTCAACAAATTATTGTCGATCGTAGAGTTATTCAAATTTTGTTAACGCGGATCTTTCCATACCTTATGTTACCATGTGGATGTGACTATGGTTTCAGTTGATGAAAAAAATAAATTTTGGAAGTGCTAATTTTGATAGAGGTTGTGACGCGGAGTTATTTGACGTGGATTTGCGGCGTGGACTTTTCATTTATTTTGATTTCGAAATTTCACCGTCCTGTTACGTTTTTTTTGTTTGGAGCGGCATTTTGTTTTCTTTCGATATTCTAAGAACAAATGGAGAAGCGCCATGTGGTGTATGCGTGAATTTTGACGCGCGAAGTTACAGATGAATTTTGAGCGGTGATTGAAGGAAAAATTGCAATCAAGTTGTAACGTTTCATAGGGGGCTACGACATTTGGAGTTGATTGAAGTTTGTGAGGATTCAGTTGGGGGATTATTCGATTTGGCGTTTATTCAAAAAAATAGCGAGGAGATGTGATTATTTCTTACGTCGGACATTTGATGATTTATTTCGTACGTTAATCTATTGTTTTTATTTGTCGTTTACGTATGCTTCATGATGTTTTACAGAGGGGAAGTTTTAAGTTGTGATTGGTGTAATCACTACAAGTTTAGCAGAGGGATTGTTAGACTCAAATTTGAAATTAGCCATCGCGTGTCTGTCACGAGGTCACCTAGTTTGTCTTTTGCTATTGAGTTAAAGTTTGTTTACATTATTATGGAGTTGAGGTGGCGGTTTGACAATTCGCACATTGAGAGGGAGATAGTTAGGTTTTACATTGTGGGGTATGTGTTAGCGTCAGTTGGCAGCTTAAGTGTTGATTTTGTGTGTCGGTCTTGTCTTACTATAAGTGTTTGTACATAGGGTCGCGGTCACTGAACCGTTTTGTGTCATAGTAATCGTAATGGTCTTTGTTTTGAGGTAGTATTTTGTCATAGTACGTTGCATGCACGCGTTTCGCGCGCCGCGTCTGATTGGTTAATTCGTACTTAGGTACTTGTTGGTTCGTTTAAAATCTTGAGGTTTCATTTGAGTAAATGGGGCGTCCGCATGATTTACGATGTTTCGCATCACGCATCACGACGCACGATTCTATTTCAATTCAATGTGGAGATTTGTTTTTGGGTTGCGGCGTATATTTGTACGACCGATATCGTTTCACTTTGTCGTGGATTTTTTTTGGTTGACGTTCGCGTACGTTCTTTTGAGCGTGTACAAACACCTGCTGATATGTTAACCAAGTAGCATTAAAAAAAGTATACAAAATGGGAAAGAAGTTAGTGGGCATAGAGCAAGAGGGGGCTTTGAGTGTCTCAGTAGGAGGGGGAAAATTAAGATTGAGTATTAAGACCTGATTTAGCGACGAGACATCCGTAGCTAAAGCAGCGACGACTAGTGACGAAGTAGTTTCGTCCCTAGATATTTTAAGTGACGTAGAAATTGTTTGTTCATTTTGTTTCGTTTCACGTGAGTTTGGGTCGTACTATAGAAGTGATGTGGAAATTGTTTGGTTGTTTCTGTTCACGCAAGTTCTAGTCATACCATGTGGTTTAAGTTGGTTCGCAGTTGACTTTTCTAGACGTACCATGAAGTTCAAGTCGGTTCGCACTTGTCGGTCGTTAAATTCACCACTTTGAATCTTACGCGTTTCTAGGCCGGTAGTGTGTTGTGTTACGTCTTGGTGTAGATTGATTGGTAAGCGCTTAGTGCGTTTTACATGTACAGTTTGGTTGATATTGTTACGTGACGTTTGAAGGAGTATATTTGTAACAAGGTTACAAGGTTTGGTACTTAGTAGGTAGCAACTAGGATGCTATAGTTGGGGTGTCAGAGAAGCGTAGCTGCAATTGTAGACCAGCGCAACATAACAGCGTAGCAACTTAGTATCGTAGCACTATAGCAGCGAAGCAGAGCAACGCAACTTAGCACTATAGCAACGCAGCTTAGCAGTATAGCAATGCTGCAGAATGTTGATAGAACAGTATTGTTTTAGAAGGATATTTTGAGATTTGTCTCGGTTGACCGTGAAGGTCCACGTGTACAGTTGTACATTACTAGGTTGACCACTAGCTAGTTAGTTTAAATAGGGAAGTAGGCCTAGTGAGCAGGGACTCTTTGAGTAGACCTTCGTAGCGAGCGCTAAATTTTGTAATCCTCTCCCGAGTAATGAAGCGTAACCTTGTCTGTTATTGCTGTGTGCTCTTGCTGTTGCTACGCGAAGATCCTTGGAGCTTTCCGATGTGTATTGTGGTGTATTGTGGTGCTTATATTTTTTTGTCCCTTTTACACTGGTATCGGAGCTATTCCGCGTGACGCGACAGCATGGACAAACATGGCGTATCCACTACAGAAATGTTAGCGCAAGTTCTCAGGAGTTAGAAAGCGTTAGATTACAGAACGCGCAGCTGAGCAACACCGTCGCAGCTTTGGAATCTCGTCTTGGTGAGAGACCTCATGGAGGCATGGAGAGGGACTACAAGAGAACGAAATTAAGACTTCCCGACGAGTTCGACCCTGCAAGGCATAAGAACCTGGACACGTGGTTATTCTCCGTTGCGAATTATCTCAAGAATTTTCCTAGCCTATCGGACCGTGAGAAGATTCACCACGCGGGTGGTCTTCTTAAAGGGGAAAGGGAACATGGTGGAGGACATTGGTGGAGAATGATGAGATACTGACCGTTTGGGATCTCTTCATTAATTCCTCCGTGACGCTTGGCAGCCTGTCAATACGCTTAAGGCTGCAAGAGATAAGATCGCAGTGTTGAAGCAACGAACTTCGATGTTGGAGTTTACGCAGCGGTTTTTGGAGTGCATGGTTCAAATACCTACGATGATGGAGGATGAAGTTGTGGATCGCTACGTGAAGGGGCTTAAATCATCCATTCGTAGGGATGCGGAACAACGGCTTGCTCGGGAAATCACAACTCCTAGTCTCTGGGAAATCATTTAGTTTGCTGAGCGAACCGATTCAATCAACTTCATCTTCCGTAGACCTTATCATTATGGGTCGAGTAGCGGCGGAGGGGGTCGACGAGACGATGGTCCAACTCCCATGGAGCTCATAGCAATTGATGAGGATAAGGAGATGGTCAATGTGCTGTGGAAAAAGAAAAAAACTATGAAGACCAAGGCCAACAACTTGTCCCCCGAGGAGCTCCAACGGAGGGGGCAAAATGGCTTATGCTTCCAGTGCGGTTCCTCGGACCATATGGCCCGAGAATTTCCAAAACGGAAAAATTCAGGAAACGGGAAACTTAACGTCATGAGGTTAGCCGGTGAAGGAGGAGACCCTTTGATATTTCGGGGTCAAATCGGAGTGAGTGCAACTAGCTTCATGGTGGACTCCGAGCATCGAGAAATTTCATCAACGAGGCGACGGTGAAAAGGTTGAAACTTCCTCCCGTGGTGCTTAAGGATCATCAGTCAGTACAATTAGCAAACCGAAGTTAGTTACCCATCGTACTCCGAGGTTACGCGTCGCAATTGGGAAATTTTGATGGTACGACACTTTTCATGTATTACCTCTTGGGGACCATGAGGTAATCTTGGAGAAGCCGTGGCTACAAAAATAGAATCCGACAATCGATTGGAGAAGTGGGGCCATGAGAGTGAAGAGGGGTGAAGAAGAGTTTAAGGTAAAAGTGGGAGCGGCTAGTAAAGCAGCGGAAGAGGGACGCCTACTTTCGCCTTATAGCTTAAGGAGGCACTCAAAAAAGGGGAAAATATTGGTGTAGCGGTCGTCCAGCCCATGGAGTAGGCGAAGGAGGAGATTCCGGAAGAATGGAAGAAGAAGGACCCCGACTTCGACTCAAAAGAAAGTGATGACACTGAAAAGACTTCTGAAGAGGCCCTCAAAGTCGTGACAAAACTTCTCGAGGAGTACGTAGATGTTTTTGACACTTTGAGACCTCCATAAGTCCTCAGAGTGGACAACTTCCAAAAAGCCTCTAGGGTAACTTTGACACCTTTGTGTTTGAGCAAGAACAACTGCCACCCTGGCAGAAAATAACTCTCACCAACTTCACCCGTGTGAACGCAAGACTCCCCTGAGTCGATAGCAAAATGAATCTCTTAATTTGCTCCCCTGAGCAGTAAGTTATGGAGGGTCAAAGTTGACCTTTTGTACAGAAGCTCTCTGGGAGAGAGGGTCCTATCTTCTAATTTTTCTAAGTCCTATCTCTCTCACAGACTCTATCTACTTGATGTACGGAGCCAATTTGATTTCACTTCCGTACACAAAAGTATAGCTGCCTGTGTACTTTATGTACGAACACTGTACGACATGGCCTAAATGTCGACACGTGGTATGTCCGGATTCGCTCCCTTAATCCTCGGAGGTGTCGCGATCTAATGTCATTCCGCCACGTGTCATCCGATGTGGCAATGACCACAAACCGCCGAAATCCTCTTCCGCGATCTTGGCGTTAATTCTGGCCGTCCGATTAAATTCACATTTAATCGTAGCCGTAATAAATACATGCGCTGTATTCGTTTCACTAAAGAAATAAATGCGTGGTATTGGTTTCTTATCCGTACCGAAATCCGTACTTTTACTTTTACTGGATATATGTCTCCCGTAAAAAGTCACAGTTAAATGAACTATCCTACGTATTAATGTTTAAATAATTATCAACCCTCTAATACGTAACACTACTTCTAGACTTAACGGCTAAGTCTAACGGCTACTGGCTGTCTGCCGGCCTGTAGGTACCAGAATCAAATCCTGTGGCCGGCATATATCTTTTAGTAAATTAAATCCCTAACTAAAATATATTTTCCCGTAAACCTCTGGATAGCCTAGGTAGCCATGGCTCTAGCTCCCTCTCCAATTCCTTAGTGACTACGACAAGTTTGAGAGTTGGAGAGAGAAGTTAGAGGTAGACTGTCTTGACTTCTTTCTTATTTCTATTCAGACCTAGAAAATACTTTAAAAGACCATTAATTTCTACAGTTTTTCCCCCGAAGCTCCCCGAGGGCTTACCTCCGAAGCGCGAAGTAGACCACAAGATAGAGCTTGTTCACGGAGAGGTACGCCCGGCTAGCGGATGTACAAGATGAGTTACACCGAATTGGACGAACTCAAAAAGCAACTCGCGGAGTTGGTCGAAGCCGGAGCAATAGAACCAAGCAAGTCACCGTATGGAGCCCCCATTCTCTTCGTGAATAAAAAAGATGGAGGTTTTCGTATGTGTGTGGACTACCGAGCGCTAAACAAGTTAACGGTGAAGAATCCGTACCCTTTACCGAAAATAGACGAATTGTTGGATCGACTTCGAGGTGCTAAATATTTCTCGAAGATAGATTTACGGAGCGGTTATCACCAGATTAGAATTTCCGAGGAGGATGTGGAAAAGACGGCGTTTAGGACTCGGTATGGCCATTTCCAGTTTCGGGTAATCTCGTTCGGGTTGACCAATGCGCCAGCAACTTTTATGCATCTGATGAACTCCATCTTTCAACAATATCTCGATGCGTTTGTAATTCTCTTTCTAGACGATATCTTGGTGTATAGCCGAACGCTGGAGGATCACATGAAGCACCTACGAACGGTCCTACAAGTCCTTCGGGAAAATAAGTTGTACGCAAAGAGGAGTAAATGTGACTTGTTGAAGGAGAAAATTGATTTTCTGGGCCATGTGGTGAGCCGCGACGGAATCACAGTAGATCCGAACAAAACGAGGGCAGTGAAAGAGTGGCCGCAGCCGGAGAACATTACGGAATTACGGAGCATTCTAGGATTATGCTCCTATTATCGACGTTTTGTCGAAGGTTTCGCAAAAATTGTTGCACCACTCACGAAATTCCTTAAGAATGATGTGCCTTACGAGTGGAAATCGGCGTAAGGGGCAGCTTTTAACACGCTAAAGGACCGGTTGGTTACTGCCCGTGTGTTAGCTATTCCCGACCCGAACTTACCTTGGACGATAATTACAGACGACAGCGATACGACTATTAAAACGATCCTTATGCACGATCAAGGAAAAGGCATACAACCCATTGCCTACGACAGTCGAAAACTAAAGGCAGCGGAGCTTAACTGGGCCACCCATGAAAAGGAGACAATTGCGATCATCAATGCGCTGGAGGTTTGGAAATTTTACGTTCAGGGGAAGCGGATCACAGGTATCACGGATCACCACGCCCTACACTACCTGCAAACACAGCCGAAGTTGTCCAAGAAACAAGTGCGATGGATGACGTTTCTTCAGACCTTCGGGCCGGAACTTGTCATTGAGTATAAGTCGGGCAAGACGAACTCGGCGGATGCGCTGTCGAGAAGATTGGGAGTCGCTGCTCTAGTGGCAGAGCAGTGATCGCAAACATCGCAGGATGTAGACGTAAGCTTTGTGAAAAAGAACACCGCAACGTTGGAGGCAGCGCAAGATCCGAAAATCAGCGCAGTCACTAGTACGGTGCAAGTGGACGAGCAGTGGCTAAGCAGGATCAAGGCCACTTACGACGAAGACGAGACAATGAAGGAACTTATTCAATGTAAAATATTAATCCGAACCGCCAATGGTATGTGGCGGTACATACCGAGTTAGACAACACGACTTTACGTTCGAACAAATCCGAAGTTACGTCATGTAATACTTAAAATGAGTCATGATGTGCCGCTCAGTGGATATTTTGGGCGTGATAAAAAAACCACACGTGTCGCTAAGGCGTATTACTGGCCGAACATGACTCGCGACATTGCGGAGTATGTTCGTACGTGTGACACCTGTAATAGGAAACAATCGGAATCGGGACAACAAGATCTGTTACAACCACTCCCCATACCATCAGTTCCTTCGGAGGCGATCTCGATGGAGTTCATCGTAGCTCTCACGTTGACTAAGGAGGGCTATGACTCAATCTTCGTCGTCGTGGATTATTTGACGAAAATGGCCCATTTCCTACCCACATCAACCAGAGCCACCGCGCGAGATGTCGTAGACTTATTCATTCGGGAGATATTCCGCCATCACGGATTTTCGAAGAGGATCGTCAGCGACCGTGATCGGAAATTCGAGAGCCACTTTTGGCAAAACATATTTGAGCTGTGTGGCACGCAGTTGGCTATGTCTTCAGCTTACCACCCTGAAACAGATGGTCAGAATGAAAGGGTGAATCGCACTTTGGAGGAGGCGTTGCGGGCTTATTGCAATTCTGTGTCCTCCATTGGACTACAGAATACAGGAAGCCTCTAGATAGTATTTGACTAACCCACTTTAAGCCACGACCACTTCTGCCTCAGAAGGCAAACTGACAATTTGACTGCACCCCTGTGTAGCTTGGACTCCCCTGAGTCCGTAGCAAAAAGAATCACTGAAAACGGCCAACCAGGCGATAAGTTATGATCCGGCAAAAATGCCAATTTATACAAAGCTCTCTTAGAGAGAGGTGTCTGTCTACCAAATATTTCCTAAGTCCTAAATCCCTCTCACAACCCCTATCTACTAAAGTACGAACCAATCGTATTACTGTAAAGTACAGAAAGGTACTATGGCCGATGTACTTTCTGTACGGCCGATGTACGACAAGGCTCTTTAGTGGACGCGTGTCATTTTTCCACTTGTCCGTATTTCCTCCGGAATTCCCGCGACCGAATGTTATCCTTCCACGCGGCGCCACGTCATGCCACGTCCATAAAATCCAAAATGACCATTCCGCGATCTCGGCGACGACGTGCGTCGTCGGATTAAATCCGACATTAAATGTCGACCGTTCAAAGTGTCTGTTTCATTTGTTTCGTGCGAAATGACGTTTCACACTAAACCTTAACAAGTTCTATGTTCGTTTCGTTTCATATTCCAGTTAGATCATTTCGGTACTATACAACAGTTTATATATGAATGAAACCCTATATTACTTAACGGACTTCTACGACAGACTGGTTAGAGCTAACGGCTACGCCGCGCTCTACCGGTCGGGGGTTCGAGTCGTGCCGGACTCAACCTTTTGTTGAGAGTGACTTAAGTCACTCTTTAGTCCTTCCTATGGAGCTGAGGCAGCCATGGCTCCATCGCTCTCTCTCTCTTTCAGTGACTACAACAAGTATGGGGGAGAGAGAGAAGAGATGGAGGCAGGCTGCCATCATTTCTTATATATGTTTCCGCTAATTTATTTTAAACTAGAAAATACAAAAACTACTTATTTCAACACTTATGTCTCGGTGCACTAAACGGATTGGGTGAACCATCTTACAGCGATTGAGGCGGCATACAACAGTGCGGTGCACTCGTCCACGAATGTTACGCCATTCTCCCTCAATGGACGATAGCCCACCCTTCCACAAAAATTATTGGTAGCGGACTGCCCTACACTAGCAACTCTGGATTTTGTCAAAACGTTGCAAGGGAACCTAGAAAAGGCGGCGAAGGCGCTCAAGCTGGCAAAGGATCGTCAAAAATCGCAAGCCGACGCTCAGCGGAAGGAAACCGGTTCCAGCGTGGGTGATAAGGTTCGCCTTAATATGGCAAACCTCTCCTTACCGCGTGCCCTCTCTAAGAAATTGGCATTGAAATTCACGCGCCCATTCACAGTTCTGTCACGTGTGGGTGAAGTGGCTTATAAGTTAGATATTCTGAAAGTGTGGCATATCCACAATGTCTTCCATGTTTCCCTTCTTAAACCATTTCGTGACCCTGATTCGATGTTTCCTAATGGACGGTGGAATACTCGTTTACCACCTGTTCGGGGTACCTCGAACGAGTATGAGGTAGAAGAGATCCTTCAATCGCGCCGCTCTCAGAATTCCAACTCCAGCCTGTATCTGGTGCGTTGGAAGGGCTACGGAGCTGAGGACGACTCTTGGGTGGAAGAGGAGGATCTGCATTCCCTTGAGTTATTGCGACGATTTCAGAAGAGTGAGGACACTCGGCTTCACCGAAGGGGGAATCGCAGCGGCCGCGATAAAGGAGCGAATTGCAATGTCGCAACAATCGCAATTATATTGGGGACGCGGTGAAAAAATGCAGCGAGGATGTTACCGCACCGCAATGATATAGCGGCGCAGCCACCGCAGCGCAGCATGGTTACGGTGCCGTCAGAGGAACGCATCGCCACCGCTGCGCTGACAGGAAAGCGCAACGGCGCAATTGTGTTTCACCACATTGGTGACAACGAACCCTTGGTTTCGCCGCAGCAGCGCAGTTTTATAAATGTTGGACGCTGCGATACCCTCGCACGCTGCGACGCTTCGTAGAGTCCAAACGTGAAACCCTCAACCCTCTTTGATAAAGCCGCCACCGTCCTTGCGACCAGCCTAGTCCCGGCAGTTTAGAGAGTGCTTCACTCCCCATAGCCAATTTACCTTCGCTTCTAAAATTACCTGATTTGTCCTACACGACAACATCCATGGCGTCCTCATCTTCCCCACCACCAAAGAGGAGGAGACTGGTACGTGTATGGCAAGGAGATGTGCCAAGTCTCGATAGAGTGTTGGTGGCAGCGGAGGCCTTGGTAGAGGCACACCGAAGGAGGGAGGTAAAAGGGGAGCCGGAATTGGAGGAAATAGCCAGTAGCGAGGCAGGGCCGGCAGAGACTAGTGGAAGGGAAGGGTCAGAAAATTCACAAGACCCTGAATACCACCCACTCCTAGAGGGAGATTAAGAGAATGAGGAAGACCATGAGCTCTCGGACGCGAAGGAACCGGAACGGGATCCAAGACCTCCGCCTATTGAGGAGCGCGCCTCGAATCTGAGGTGATGAGGGACCCCAACAAGGAGAGTAGGGCAGACTAGCAGTTGTCTAAAAGCGCAGAAAAAAAGGCACAAGCACAGTACCACATCGGTGACGATGTGTTCCTCCTTCGAGGAGATCAAGGGGACACAGACGAAGAGAGTGAAAAGGGAGAAGAAATCCCCGATTACCTCTTTCCACTCCTTGTATACACACGACGTCTAGATCTCACCTTCAGCTTCGCGAAGCGCTTTTATTGGGATCCAGCGGAGTGGCCCGAGGAGTGGCGTACTGGAAAGCCTTTGGAACCTATCCTTATCCCCGCCAACGTACCGTCACATCCTCCTTGGAATTTTATAAGGACAAAGGACCTCAAGAACAATCACAAGGGTTATGTGCAGCTAAACCCCCATGCCCTGCCGTTTTTGGAGGTGGTTCAAAATAACTACCGGTACAAGGTGGATGTTCTCGCGTAACTTCTCCATTATCACCCGTGAGATGTCTGCCTCCATGACATCATCTCTCGGGCAGAGGTTACACCTGAGGTACAAGCACTCAAGTTGGCCTGAAAGAACGCTCTGCAGCGGGCCCGAGCTGCCAGGAAACATGCGTCATTCAAGCTTAAGAAGGTACCTTGGTGATAACCGGCTAAAGGGGAGGCGGAAGAGGCACATCAACTTGCAGAACCCAAAGCGCCCAAAATTCTGGCACCCAAGGAGGCTGCACCAGCGGCAATTCCGACAAGAGGTTGTACCAGAGGAAGGGGAGGACCAGGTTCGAAGCGAATAACTCCGAGACATTGGGCAACGGCAGACCATCATATTGCGCTGTTGGAGACCCGATGTAAGCAGCTCCAAAACCAACTCAACACCCTGCGATGGGAGTTCAAGGAGTACCGTGAAGAGACGTACGGCATACTCCGGCAATTGCAGTTTCCCTGAGCCAGTAAGGTTTAGCGGGACGCTGAAGCCCTAGTGGGAGGCACTGTAACACGGTTACAGAGTTGGGTATTTGGTAGCTAGTAACTAGGTTGCTATAGTTGCGGTGTCAGAGCAACGCAAATGCGATTCCACACCAGCGCAACATATCAGCGTAACAATTTAGTGGCGTAACTACTTAGTAGCGTAGCAGCATAGCAGCGCAGCAGAGCAACGCAGCTTAGCAGTATAGCAACGCCGCGGAATGTAGATAGAACGGTATTGTTCTAGAATGATATTGTGAGATTTGTCTCGGTTGACCGTGAAGGTCCGTGTGTACTGTTGTACAGTACTAGTTTGACTACCATCTAGTATTTTAAATAGTGAAGTATGCCTAGTCAGCAAGAGATTCTTTGAGTAGACCTTCGCACCGAGCGCTGAATTTTGTAATCCTCTCCCGAGTAATAAAGCGCAACCTTGTCTGTCATTGCTGTGTGCTGCTGCTGTTGCTACGGGAAGATCCTTGGAGCTTTCCGCTGTGTATTGTGGTGTATTGTGGTGCTTATATATTTTTGTCCCTTTTACAGCACGTGACTTTGGAGACCTTTGAAAATTTTCATTTTTTTTAATGCCTCGATATATCAACGATGCGATATACTAGCGATATATTGGTGATATATCGCGATATTTTGATTTTTGATATATCGAAGCGATATATTGATTATTGGGTACCTAAATTCCGATATATATTGAATATCCGCAAAAGGTCCTTGTAGAAACTAATGGTTTTATTAGTATTTTCTAGGTCTGAAAAGAAATATAGAAGTCGAGGCAGTCTATCTCTAACTTCTCTCTCCAACTCTCAAACTTGTCGCAGTCATTGAGAAATTGGAGAGGAAGCTAGAGCCATGGCTACCTTGGCTATCCTGAGGTTTACGGGAATTTTATATTAGGGTTTATATGTTTAATTAAAATGTATGTGCCGGCGGCAGGATTTGATCCTTGTACCTGCCGGCCGGCAGACACAATGTAGCCGGTAGACTTAGCCGTTTCATCTAGCGGTAGAGTTACCTAGTATATAGTTTGATAATTATTTATATACGTATACAAACGATAAACCATTTAACTAGAATTAATTACGGGATACATAGATCCAGTAATATGTAATGTACGACTTACGGTACGGACATAAATCAGTACCGCGCATTTGTTTCGTAAATGAAACAAATACCGCGCATGTATTTATTACGGCTACGATTAAAGACGAATTTAATCGGACGGCCGGGATTAGCGCCGAGATCGCGGAGGAAGATTTCGGCGGTTTGTGGCCATCGCCACATCGGATGACGCGTGGCAAAATTCCGTTGGATTGTGGAAACTCCGGAGATTATGGCACCGAATCCGGATTTGACATGTGTCGACATTTTGGCCATGTCGTACAATGTCCGTACATAAAGTACACCGGCAGCTGTACTTTTGCGTACGGAACTCAATTCTGATTGGTTCCGTACATCAGTAGATAGAGTCTGTGAGAGAGATAGGACTTAGAAAAATTAGAAGATAGGACCCTCTCTCCCAGAGAGCTTCTGTACAAAAGGTCAACTTTGACCCTCCATAACTTACTGCTCAGGGGAGCAAATTCAGAGATTCTTTTTGCTATCGACTCAGGGGAGTCTTGTCTTCACAGGGGTGAAGTTGGTCAGAGTTTTTGTCTGCCAAGGTGGCAGTTATTTTTGCTTAAACACAAAGGGGTCAGGATTATCCTAGAGGCTTCTTGGAAGCTGTCCACTCTGAGGACTTATGGAGGTCTCAGAGTTTCAGGTTATGGGCCCACCCTCTAGGGTGCCAATATTTAATGGAACTGGCTTCATATACTGGGAAAGTATGATGATAGGAGCTCTATGCGAAAAAAGGTTTTGGGGGATAGTGAGTGGACGATTGGGGCGTCCATCAAGTCTTGGAATTCCTCCAGGGTTTAAAGGAAGCAGATTCACCAGGAAAGAGGATTCACCTTCAACGGAGGAAACAAAGGAAGGAGAGGTGGTGGACAAAGGAAAGGAGAAGGAGGCGACCACACCAATAGCAACTGGTTTAGCATTCATGTCACCTATTCCGAGGAACGAGGAGAATGATACTGAAACCTGGGACTTCAACAATATGGCGGCAAAGCACTTCATCCTACGCCATCTCACTCAAGGACTTGCATGTCCTCATTTGCAGGTAGAGAGGGCATCCGATCTTTGGATGGCTCTCATAGAGATGTACCGAAGTGGTACGATTCAGCAACAACAGTTGGCTGATCAGAAAGTTAAGGAGTATGTATACAAAGGGGGAAATATGTTGGATTTTTGCAATGAGCTTACTACACTCTTCATGGAGCTAGAGAGTGCGGGTAAAGTTTTTAGTGAAAAAGAAAAAGTTAACTGTTTACTAATGAAGTTACCTGATGAGTTCGAGAACATAGTCAACCGTGTGCAGGACTTGCCGGACTCAAGGTGGATATGGAACTCAGTGGTAGGGATGATTCTCGTTCGAGAGAATACGATTGAGATCCGAAGGGGAGGAAAGAGTGGCCAAGCCTTGGCAACAGCGACCGATTGGAGGAACAAGGATTCCCGGAAACCAGTCAGAAACTATGGGGGTAGGGAGCGGGAAAAACAGGTTGGCGAGTTCGAACCAAGGGCTCCCAAAGGTTTATGTCATTTTTGTAAGAAACCTGGGCACTATATGGCAGAGTGCATCAAGCTAACCGAGCTTCGGTTAAAGGAGGGGCAGACCGGTGGTACCCCGAGAGGAAAGAAAAAGGCCCTTGTCACACAGGTACTTGAGGCGGAGTCCGAGGACGAGGACGATGAGCTCCTTTTGGATGAGGAGTTGGAGGCGAAAACTGAGGTTGAAATTCCACGAAGGCAGAAATGTGCTTACGGTGGATTGAAAGGTGAAGCAGGCTGGATTATAGATTCAGGTGCCTCAATGCACATGTGTAAGGATAGACACCGGTTCACTAAGATAAGAAAGATTCCCACCGTAGAGATAGAGTACGGGGATGGGAGGATAGTCACCACTACTCTTGTAGGATCGGTAGATCTGAAAGTGTTAGTTGAAGGAAAGACATCCATATTAACATTCTCCGATGTATTGTTTATTCCGGAGCTGAACAAAAACCTTATCTCTACACAGTATTAGATGATAAGGGTTTTTTCACTAGCACTAGGGAAGGAGTCTTTACTGCTAGTTTTGAGGAGGATGTCTATTTCATTGCTGAGAAAGGTAGCCATGGGATGTTTAGGCTGATCTTAAGTAATGAAACGAAGAAACTTTATTATGCTGGTGTTCATGATATTATGATGTGGCATAAGAGGCTTGGGCATGTGAATCTAGATAAGTTAAGAGAGATGAAAAAGATGGGAGTGGTGGAAGGGATTCAGTTCAGTGAGAGTGATGATATAAGTGATTGTAGTGGGTGTGCTCAAGGTAAAGCACACAGATTACCCTTTCCAAAAACAGCCACCTACAAGGGAGAAAAACTTCTAGATCTAGTACACACAGATATTTGGGGACCGGCTAGAGTGCCCTCACCGGGGGGGAAGAGATTTATGATGACTATAACTGATGATTGGTCTCGGTATTCCCGAGTATATTTTTTGAAAAACAAGTCAGAAGCTGAGGACTGTTTTAGACAATATAAAGCATGGAGCGAAAAACTCCATGAAACTCCAATCAAGAGAGTAAGGAGTGACAATGGTGGAGAGTATACTTCTAACCAGTTTGAGGATTTTTTGAGGGAAGATGGGGTTCAACACCAAAAGACAGTGCCAGAAAATCCTGAACAGAATGGGGTAGCTGAAAGGTTAAATAGAACACTAAGTGATAGTGCTAGAAGTATGTTGTCGGATAAGAAGATAGGAAAAAGGTTTTGGGCAGAAGCAATGAACTGTGCTAATTACCTCAAAAATAGAGTTCTTACTCTCCAATTTCTCAGTGACTGCGACAAGTTTGAGAGTTGGAGAGAGAAGTTAGAGATAGACTGCCTCGACTTCTATATTTCTTTTCAGACCTAGAAAATACTAATAAAACCATTAGTTTCTACAGTACGGTGGCATTCTAACCGTACGCATTCTACCAGCTACCTCTATTAATGTTATTATACCCAAAAAATTCGATGTATGTCAAAATGAGTAAATATACACTATTAACTATTACACATTCAAATATTTACAAGTACACACAATCTCACAAAATCGTATGTTGAGTCATGCTACGTCACTCAACGTGATTCCTTAAATTTCTTCAAAGAATATGAGGTGTCCAAAAATGAGCATTGTGTGATAGACGCGATTCCGCGTGGTGACAAAATCCAAACAAAATCCACGTGAGTCGTCAAATATCCCACGACGTCGCGAAGAGTATTCACGTCTAATTGCCAAATAAGACGCTCCGTACCTGCGGCATCCCTTTTCATAAATGCGCATGTCGCATTATGTTTCGTACAAGCGACATACTTTTTCAACATTTCAAATATTTCGGATCGGATCGCTTCGCGGTCCACCGTCCATTTCTCACCGCATTACGCACCACTCAAATAGTCCCTCACGTCACTTTAATTTCAATCGTATAACTACTCCCCTAATCCGCAAATCCATTCGAACCTCCATTCGTACCACCACAATATTTCCCGTAATAACTTATGCACGAAACGTCGCGTGCACACAAAATGTCGTGTACGCACGAAACTAACTTTTTAAAACAACACATGGCAGTGATTGTTTTGGTTGCGCACGCTCACTTACGTCATTTTGTCATAAATTATACTTTTTGAAGTACACATTGGTACAAGTAAGGTACCATTGAGTCTTAATTAGGACGGTCAATCGGTTGGGCAACTTTGACTTTCAAAAAAATGTTTCAACAGCTTAAACTTTTGTCACGCTTGCGAGCGTCGACGGTCATAACAAAATTAGCAATTCACACGGCCAACGAATGTTTATAGTAACAAAACTGCGGTAACCACTGCACCGCGAATCGTAATTAGAGTAAAAAACCCAAAAAAAAAATAGAGTAATGAACTCTAATTTATGTGATATAACTTTTTCACATAGGAAGTTTACTCCAATTTATTTAAGCACTCTATATTGGGTTAAGTCGGCAATAAATATCCGCGCTGAAATTATGAACTCTAAATTACGTAGACGTACAAAATATGTCAGTCCGTATAGTTTTGACGTCATTATGACGCTAATATTATTTGTCGTGCTGAATGTCAGTTAATGTTCACACAGACGACGATGCTGTCGACGGACGAGAGTTATGCGAACGACTTTTTTTCGATGTGATTGATTTTTCGTCTAGTGCGATTTCACGTGCGAGCGCGATTCTATTAAATCGTTATTTGTACCTTTTTACTTAAAAAATTACAGTTTTGCACGGTCGAACGTCGTCCGTACTCCACACTATTTAAATCGAACCCATATTACAATTTTGCACGCTAACTAAACTTACCTATATTAGAATAATGAAGATGTCATAGAGTCAAAATTTCGAGCGACTGAATTAGAGTAATTTACTCTAATTACGATTCGCGGTGTAGTGTTTGGTATCCCGTAAATTTATATCGCGATAATCTCGCTATTTGATATATCGAATATCGATCAAGCAGAATCCTCGATATATCGTAGCGGGACCAACACAAACTATCGCGATATATAGTAATATTTATATTTAACGTTTTATATTTTATATAATATGTTATTTTAGCGAAAAAGACAAATTTTATGATACGCCACGTACGACGTGATTTTGGTTCCATAACTTGAAAAGTGGACGCCGCAAAATGTAACCGACAAAAAGTACTAATTATGTAATTCATATAATTACTTATATGGGGTATGGTTACATCAAGAGGTCTTTGTAATAGTAGGGACAACAATATTTTTGTATAACAGAGGCCTCGGTTACGTCGCATATCCTATGTAAACAAGTTTTTACATACGTGTTTTGATTTGAGTGGTTCCTTGTAAGTTGACGATCAAATCTCTAAAATTGTCAAAGATCTGAAAACCAACCATTTTCGTATGGAAAGATGTACTTGCCTATTATGCTATTGTACTTCACAAGTGTACCGCGTCAAGTTACATAAAAGATCTCCTTCACTCTGATGACTTTTAGGAAAAAACCGTATTTCTTTTCGGCAAAGATTTTACGGTCACCTTGTCCGAAGGCACATGACTTTGGAGACCTTTGAAAAATTTCATTTTTTTTTAATGCCTCGATATATCGACGATACTATATATTAGCGGTATATTGGCGATATATCGCGATATTTTGATTTTCGACATATAGCTGCGATATATCGATTATCGGGTACCTAAAATCCGATATATATCGAATATCGACAAAAGGTCCTCGATACCCAATACTAGTAACCACATGTAAGTAAAAGTGTTGCGTACAATCACTTTTTGTCGTTACGTGAGCTCCACGGTGAGGGCACGTTGCATATTAACTTTAGACGCAAAATTGAATTTTGGTTGTCTAAGCATTACATTGAATTTGGACGCAAATTGAAACGAAACCCGATTGAAGTACTATACTTTAAATATTGTACGAAAATATTAAAACGCACGAAACGAAATTCCGATGTCAATATAAACATGTTGATTTGTGAATAGCGTGGCTCGATTTCGTCGCGCGTGACGACGCGCATTTTTTCATTTAATTTCAATTGTAATTTTCACGCCGATTCGTTTTATTATAGTGTAAAAAGTTTATTTCGTTTCATGCGTTTTAATATTTCCGTACAAGACTTACAGTACTTCAATTTTTAAAAGGATTTCGTTTCAAAATTCAAAATTCAAAATTCAAAATTCAAAATTCAAAATTTTGACCCCAAAACCAGAAATAAAATTAATTATATTTTATTATTTACGCTAATTAAGGCTTTGGTGAATTAGCATTAATAATTAAAATTTATGATCTTCTTGAATAGTGTGGTATACGGACGTGTCTGTCCGTTCATAATTGTAAAGAGTTGAGTACAAAAGTAAAAAACATTGATTAAAATAATCGCGATCGCACGTAAAACTGCGCACAGTATAAAAGGCAGAATGAGATCGTACCTATTTTAGTGTAAAGATATCGATCGCGTATTGATTATACGTGAGAAATCCAAAATTAAAGACGCGACGGTGTACAGTTTGTCAAATTTTGTACTTTTACCTATTTTACCGTGACGATCTTGATGGCAGATCTGTTGTACCCAAATCAACGTTATGGATCATTTAGAGTCATTTTTTTTTTCGAAATCTTGAAAAACTCAAATTATAATTATTAATGCTAATTAATTTCGAACAATATTCATTTCTAAACGCTGATAACGATTGGTGAGGTACATCGCCAATCGTTATTAGCGTTGTGTACACTAATTCCGTCCCGCTTTTTTTTGTATTCTCCATTAGTGTAGTTCATTCTATTTTTTTTTCTTTATTCTATTTAGGGTTATTTTCAGTGCGTTGTCTCTTAAATAGAGTTGTGTACGGTCAGTGTCAGACCGTACATAAATGTACCTTTTTAAGTTAAAAATTACAATAAATTAGTTTTAAAACAAACCCTATAACCCGATTGATAGTGTTGTGTATCGGTAAACAAATTATCGTGATAACAGTGATACCGATAGTTGCCGGTTATCGAACACTCGGAGGTCCCGATATATCTAAACTTTTTGTACTTTCTGTCCGGAGTACTTTCAGCCTGGTAAACTGAACGGAAAACTTACGGGAAGTGTACGTTTTTTTTTCGGGAAATGAACGGACTTTGACGAAAAAATACGTTGTGCTTCGAAGTACTTGGTGTTCGGTTAACTGAACATGAATTTTACGGAAACGTACGGCATTTTACCGACAAACTGATGATCACGGAAAGGAAAAAGGACTGCAGACACAAAGTACAATGGACGCAAAAGAACATTCTGCGCGCCGCCGGAATCGAACGGACGACTTTCAATGAGAAAATACCTGCCGACGGCCAGCGTGAGCGCCTACATCGTGGAATAGCTCTTTTGGTGGCTTATGCCAGAAAAGCCGACGGATTGACACGTGGCAAGTTTTCAAGGGATTTTAAAGAAAAAAGGGACAAAGCCATGGCGTCGGATGTGAAAGGTACATCGATCCGTACTAAAGTCGTACATATCTTATACCGACCACTGTACTTTCGACTTGTACAAATGATCTGATCGGTATGCACCTCAGTAGATAGGGGTTGTGAGTAGGGCGCATCGTGGGAATAACACGTACAGTTGAGTGAACTGGCCGTACATTTATCTGTACGATCCGTACATCAGAGGTCGCAAAAGTCAAAATTTTACATAAACGAAACCGACTATTTTTTTTTTCAAAATCTGAGCAATCGACGCCCGACCGGGTTATGTCACGCTCCAAAATTGTTAACCGTCAACCGACCGGCGTTTACGAAAATAAAAATTAATCGAATCTTGATTTCTGGCGACTAACCGTGCCCGCCCGTAACCGAAAAAGTACAAAACTAACCAATGCACGACGTATGAATAAGCCAATAATTACGATATGTCGCGTTCCCTAAGATTTGCGAAATGTATAGTGTTACTACTGTGTCAGATTTGCGACGCTTTGTCGCGTTCCCTAAGATTTGCGAAATGAATAGTGTATTACCTTGTCAGATTTGCGACACTTTGTCGCGTTCCCTAAGATTTGCGAAATAAATAGTGTACTACACCGTCGATCGTATTTAGCGAATTGGACACTAACTCGGCGCCCCTAAATTTTGAGGGTTTTACCTAAAATAGGGTAAACGATACTAATTTTTCCTGTACGCTAATTACGAGATGAACAATTAGTGTACACCATTTTAATTTATGTATATTTTTATTAGTGTGGAGTACGGAACGTGTCGGTTCGTATAAAAATGTACTTTTCAATTATACAAGTACATATATTTTTAAAAATATCTTCTATCACACGAAAAACTGCCCTGTGAATTAAAAGATTTCGTACCTGTACCTGTTTTAGTGTACATTTATTTGTCGCGTATTGCCTACACCCCGAAAAAACCGAAATTAGAGTTAGGAATTAATTAGAGTTGAAGTATGCGACGGTGTACGAATTGTCAAAATTTGTACTTATACCTATATTATTGTGAATATCCTCTCGACAAATCAGCTGTACCCATATTGGCGTTCGTTGAAAAATTAGTGTATAACTTTTTTTTCAAAAAAATTATAAGTCAAAATTAGTGTACATGCCACTAAATTATTGTACACACTAATAATTTCTACACGCTAAATACGATCGACGGTGTACTGTGTCAGATTTGCGACGCTTTGTCGCGTTGCCTAAGATTTGCGAAATGAATAGTGGTACTACAGTATCGTGTCAGATTTGCGACACTAATTATGATGTCACGTACTTCCACGATACCAAAGAGTACAAAATACAAGAATGTTGGATTATAGGGACAGTACAAAATTTTCATTTATTTTGGTTTTTTGGTTGACCGACCGTAACCGACCTTTTTTTTTTCCTGGTGAATCAACCGACCGCAACCGCCCGACCCCCAAAATTTGGCAACCGAATCCGTTCCGGATCCGGCGCTGGCGGTCTGTTAACGGTCGGTCACGGTTTCGGTTGACCGTTTGCGACCTTTGCCGTACATATATGGCCAATAGCTATCGATATCGGTGTTATCGCCGATAATAACAGATAAACATCGGTTCTTTATCGGCGATAACACCGATAACGATATATCGTACCAATATATCGATTATTGGCTACCCGAAAAAAGCCCCATATCGGTTTTCACGCAAATCGTTACCGATACACATCACTACCTATTGAGATACCCGATTACGGCGTGTGGGACGGTTACGTTATGGTTTGTAGACCGTGCCACACGGTTTTCTTAACTAATGGGCCTCGTAAGGAACCCTGACTGTACCGTACTGTACATCGTCAATCGCTATTAGAGTATATAACGCCAATTCAGTGCCTTTTAAAAAAATAAAAAAACCCGAAATACAATCCATAATTATATTTTTTCCATTATTCTAATTAGGGTTTTTTGCCAATTAGCGTTAATAATGGAAGTACATTGCGATGGAAATAGTGTGGCGTACGGACAAGACATTGCTATACGAAACGGTACTTTTTGAATTACAAAGGCATAAAAAGACACTTAACATTATTGCGCACACATGTGAATGTGCACTGGGAAAAAGAGATGCAAACTCGTCGACAAAAATCACGTTCTCATATGTTCGTCCGTCGACCGTGTGAACAGCGCAACGGCGTACGAATGGTCAGATTTTGTTCGGGTACACACATTACTGTAGACATTGAAAGGGCGGGTATTTCTAATTCAGGACAACCCAAATTACAGTTAGGGATTAATTACTATATATATTTAAAAAAAAAAAATCATGATTAGTGTTAATAACACTATTTCTTTTTTACGCTATTTATTCCTTTACTCTAATAGCGATTGACGGTGTACTGTACAGTACACCGCGAATCGTAATTAGAGTAAATTACTCTAATTCGGTTGCTCAAAATTTTAACTCTATCGCATGAAATAGAGTAAGTGATTCTAATTTTCTCATTATTCTATTTCAGGTAAAGTTTAATTAGCGTTTTCAACTCTAATATAAGTTCATTTGAAAATAGTGTGGAATACGGACGACCTCCGACCGTGCAAAATTGTACTTTATTAAATAAAATAGTACAAATAATGATTTAATACAGGCCGTTGTCATGTAACTGGGTTTTAACAAACCGGTAGTGCAAACGTCATAGTGACGATAAACTGTACGTTTTGCCAAATTCTGTACGGACACCTTATTTACAGCAGAGGATATTAGCCTGCCAAATTAGTAGTGTTGTGTATCGGTAAGGATTTGTTGATAACCGATATGGGCCTTTTTTCGGGTATCCGATAATTGATATATTGGTACGATATATCGACATCGGTCTTATCGCTGATAAGTAGCCGATAATATCGGGTACTTATCGGCGATAATGCCGATAACCATAACTATCGGCGATAGCTGTACGGGCCGTATAGATAATTGTACGGCATGTACACTCAACTGTACGTCTTATTCCCCGGACGTGTACAAACACAGAAAGTACAGTAGTCGCCATGAGATCTGTACGGTTTTGATACGGATCCAGTAAAAACGATGTACCTTTCACATCCGACGCCATGGCTTTGTCCTTTTATTCCTGAGATCCACTTAGACATGCCACGTGTCAATCTGTCGACTTTTTTGGCATAAGCTGCCAAAAGAGCCATTCCGGGATGCCGGCGCTCACGCTGGCCCGTCCGCTCGTGTATTCTCATTCCAAGTTGTCCGTTTGATTCCGGCGGCGCGCAGAATGTTATTTTGCGTCCGTTGTACTTTTGTGTCCGCCGTCCTTTTCCAGTTCCATGTTCACCAGTTTTTTAGTAAAATTACGTACGTCGCCGTAAAAGTTTTGTTCAGTTAACCGGCCAACGTTTATATGCTGCGCTATCCGTAATAAATTGCAGTTAAGCGGTAACGGAACAGATTTTTATCCGTGGCATGCCACGCTATATAAAATCAATAAAATAATACAGTATGTTATTAAGTACTATTGTATGCATACTATATATTTTTTAAGTTTTCGCCGATATGGAATTTGTTGGTCCCAGACCGATATATCAGAATCTTTGACCGTTCGATAACCGATAACTATCGGTATCGGTGTTATCGTGATAAGATTTTACCGATACACAACACTACAAATTAGTAGTGTTGTGTATCGGTAAGGATTTGCCGATAACCGAAATGGGCCTTTTTTCAGGTATCCGATAATCGATATATTGGTACGATATATCGACATAGGTGTTATCGCCGATAAGTAGCCGATAATATTGGGTAATTATCGGCGATAATGTCGATAACGATAACTATCGGCGATAACTGTACGGACCGTACATATAAATGTACGTCCTGTACCCTCAACTGTACGTCATATTCACCGGTTAAGTAGCCGCCATGAGATCTGTACGGTTTTGATGCGGATTCAGTAAAAACGATGTACCTTTCACATCCGACGCCATGGCTTTGTCCTTTTATTCTTGAGATCCACTGGGACATGCCACGTGTCAATCTGTCGACTTTTTTGGTATAAGCTGCCAAAAGAGCCATTCCGGGATGTCGGCGCTCACGCTGGCCCGTCCGCTTGTGTTTTCTCATTCCAAGTCGTCCGTTCGATTCCGGCGGCGCGCAGAATGTTATTTTGCGTCCGTTGTACTTTTGTGCCGCTGTCCTTTTCCAGTTCCATGTTCACCAGTTTTTTCGTAAAATTACGTACCTCGCCGTAAAAGTTTTGTTCAGTTAACCAGCCAACGTTTATATGCTGCGCTGTCCGTAATAAATTGCAGTTAAGCGGTAACGGAACAGATTTTTATACGTGGCATGCCACGCTATATAAAATCAATAAAATAATACAGTATGTTATAAAGTACTATTGTATGCATACTATATATTTTTTAAGTTATCGCCGATATGGAATTTGTTGGTCCCAGACCGATATATCGGAATCTTGACCGTCCGATAACCGATAACTATCGGTATCGGTGTTATCGCGATAAGTTTTTGACCGATACACAACACTACAAATTAGAGTACTTAAATAAATTAGAGTAAACTTCATAGTTGAAACTGCTCTATCACATAAATTAGCGTTCATTACTCTAATTTTTTTTTTTTTGTTTTTGTACTCTAATTTTTTCATTACTCTAATTACGATTCGCGGTGTACTGTCGTTGTCCCGAGTTACATACTCTTAAGATGAAGGCTGGAGGCCCAGTTATTTCCCGGTCGTTCTGTTGCCAGTTCTTCCAGTCATCTCAGAACGGCCGGAGCAGAACTGAGCCCATAGAAGACCGTTCTTTTCGGGCGTAATACAGAATTACCGTTATAGTGTTCCCGTTCATTTTCGCGCTTAATGTACAGTACACCGCCAATCGTTATTAGCGTGTAAGTTTTTTTAGCGTATAAAAATAATTACCGTGGTGTACGCTATTTAAGAATTTGAAAATTTTGAAAAATCATACATTCTAATTGTTTGCTATGGTAATTTGATCTTTGAAAAAAAAATGTCGGTCGAAACATGCTTATACTAATATAGGTCTTCGTACAAAATCTGATAAATCGTACATAAATCGTACATTCACACAGTCGAAACGCGGCTGTCGGACGAATATAAAGAGCAGGATTTTTACGACTGGCTTTTCCTTTGAACGCACATTTATGCGTCCGCGGTTACTAAAACTAATTTATTGTATTTTAACTGCGGGTATTTATGTAAGTCTGACACTGACCGTACACCACTCTATTTAAGAGACAACGTACTGAAAATAACCCTAAATAGAATAAAGAAAAAAATAGAATGAACTACACTAATGGAGAATAAAAAATAAATAAAGCGGGACGGAATTAGCGTACACAACGCTAATAACGATTGGCGGTGTACTGTACTAGACTATATTCTGTATCTCGCACACCTCACCCCGTACACATGACTCCGTACTTTATTCTGAACCCTAAGCCTCCCTATCCTCGGCACATTTCATTTCTCCTCTCACACGTGCTAATCCAACGGCTCTTACTTCCTACATTTCCACATTTCCGCACGTGCCGGATTTTTCTTTTATAATGCTCCTTCCGAACCCTAATTTGCTCTTTTCCCCCTTCGTCCTAAGGGGAGGTTTCTCGCCTTCCGTCCTCTCTCTCTCTCTCTCTCTCTTTTCTCACTCCGTCCTTTCTGCCACGTGTCACCTCTCTCCTTCGCCGACGAAGCAGCAGCCATGGGCGAGCAACTCTCCCTCCGAGGAACTCTCAAGGGCCACAGCGATTGGGTGACCTCCATCGCTTGTCCTTTGGACAACTCTGACATGATCCTCTCCTCGAGTCGCGACAAATCTGTTATAGTGTGGAACCTTACTAAGGAAGGAGGAGACCAGGGAAGCTACGGATTCGCCCGCCGCCGTCTTACCGGCCACGGCGGTTTCGTACAAGACGTCGTCATTTCCTCTGACGGTCAGTTTGCTCTCTCCGGTTCGTGGGACGGAACTCTCCGACTGTGGGATTTGAACTCAGGAGCTACCACGCGTCGTTTTGTCGGACATACCAAGGACGTTTTGTCTGTAGCGTTCTCTGTGGACAACCGTCAGATCGTCTCCGGATCTCGCGACAAAAGCATTAAATTGTGGAATACTTTGGGAGAGTGTAAATACACAATACAGGAACAGGAGGCGCACACTGGCTGGGTCAGCTGTGTGAGATTCTCTCCGGTCAACACACATCCAATTATTGTTTCCGGAGGATGGGACAAGGTGGTGAAGGTGTGGAATTTGACTAACTGTAAACTGAGGACCAATTTGGTTGGACATACTGGATACATTAATACAGTTACAGTTTCTCCTGACGGTTCCTTGTGCGCTAGTGGAGGAAAAGACGGAGTCGCGATGTTGTGGGAGTTTGCGGAAGGGAAGAGGTTGTATTCTTTGGACGCGGGAGACATTATTCACTCTCTCTGTTTCAGTCCCAATAGGTATTATCTCTTTCACTTTATATTTCTTCTCTTCTCCTCTCTCTCTCTCTCTCTCTCTCTCTCTCTTTCTCCCCCCTTCGCTCTCTTTCTCTCTATGTTTCTCTCTTTCTATGTTTCTCTTTCTCCTTCCCTCTCTTTTGCTCTTTATCACTCTCTTTCCCTCTCTCTTTTTCTCTCTCTTTTTCTCTCTTCTTCTCCTCAAGCCCCTGCTCTCCCTCTCTATCTCGCTGTATTTTCTCTATCTTTCACTCCCTCTCTGTCCATTCTGCCTCCTTTCATTCCCTTCCTGTCCATTCTCTCTCCTTTATTCCCTCTCTGTCCCTTCCCTCTCCTTCCAGTCCCCCCTTTCCGTAGCCTTCCATTATTCTCTGTCCATTCCCTCTATTCTCTTAACCTCACTTCCTCTCTCCCATCTTTCTGCTCTTTTTTAACATCCAAAATAGAATGTTCTCGACAGCAATATTGATGGAAAAGGCTGAGTTTTTTTGTGTAGGGTAATGTAAAAATGTATAATTTTTTTTTCGTTTCTTATTAATTTGATGGGTGACCTATATTTTGACATTAGTGGCAAGGTACCGGTTCTTGTTTAATTCTTATATTACAGTTAATACAACCTCAAATATATATTTATTCTTTTTCCTAATGGTTTGCCTGCTGACTGATATATACCAGTAGCTGTTGAACCACATTATATTTGAAAACATATTACATTCTATGTAAACCCATGTCATGTTTAAACCCATATTATGTTCAAAGACCCATACTATATTCGATTTAAACTCTATTTGATGTCAAAGACCCACATTAAATTCGTTTTAAACCCATGTTAATGCATGTTTTTCTTACATTTCTTACTAATTTGCTGGTGGCCTACATATAGCCATAGGTATATTTCGTTAATCAAAATTTTGAAATGTAAAATTTGTGTTTGCATATTTCCTTTGTTTCTTATTTGTTCGGCTGGTGACCTATTATATTTAAAAATATTAAGTTGTATTTTGTTCTCATTTATTTGGCGGGTGTCCTTTCGTGTTTGATTTTAAAAAAATAGGTATTGGCTCTGCGCTGCGACTCAGTCCTGTATTAAGATTTGGGACTTGGAGAGCAAGAGCCCTGTCGACACTTTGGTGCCTGACTTTCCCGAAAGGACAACGGCCAAGGCTCAGGTGCATTCTCTCTTACTTTCTCTCCGTCTCTCTCTCTCTCTATTTCTCTTTCTTTTTTTTTTCTCTTTTTTCTCTTTCTGTTTCTATAAATGTCTCCTTCACCTGGTCTTTTCTCTTCCCCCCTCTTTCCTTCTCCATCACGTTCCTTCTCCATCACGTTCCTTCTCTTTCACTTTCCCTTTCTCTTTTCCTCTTTTTTCTCTTTTTCCCCTCTCTTTCTCTCTTTCTTTCTCTCTGTCCAACTCTTTATGTTTCTCTCCTTTCCTCTCTTCCCCTCTCTCTCTCTCTCTCTTTCATTCTCCCTCTTTCCCTCTCCCTCTCGCTTTCACGCCTTTTCCTCCCCTATTCCTCCTCTCTCTCTCTCTCCATTCTCTCGCCGTTCATTCTCTCCCTGTCCATGCTCTCACTGTCTTTTCCGGCTCTGCACTTTGTTTGGCAGGCTTTAAACCTAAGTTTTTTTTTCTCGCTCTGAATTTCATGTTTACTTCTTTCTCTCTCTCTGTATCTCTCTCACTCACTTTCTCTCTCTCTCTCTATTTCAGTCTCTCTTGGTCTGTATTCAGGCTTATTCCCAGTTAAAATACTCTAACATAACAATTGAAAGCTTGAACCACTTAAACCCTAAACCACAAAGTCAAAAAAATAAATGGACATTATGAGTTTATTAGCAAGATCCCATTTGTAAGTTGTGAAATTTTAAGGGCATTTTCCGCTCATATTCGTTCATTCCACATAGCTGGGTAATAGAAGCTTTCCGGAAATGTTATTTATTATGGGTTTTTTTTTTCCCTCTTTGAACTATCCGAGAGTCTGTTATTTTATTTAAACTCTGGCTGAAAATGCAAATGCGCCATTTTGGGTATTCATGTCTTGGGCTCTATTTCGGTCTATTTTATTTTTATTCTGCCGTATGGTTCTTGTGGAACAAAAAATGTTTTCTGATTTTTTTTTTGTCCACTTAAACAATCGCCCATTATATATAAAAGAAGAATCAAAGAAGAATGCTAACCATGCACGTCGATGGAAATGTAATTTATTTTTTTACGCCTATGAAATGGAGTGCACGTTTTTTTTCTGTTTCATAGTAATATATATGTTTTATACTTGCCCGATTACCGATGTTTTGGCGTAAGGGCGTAAGTAGCGGGTTATCACATTAGGAAACTTAAATTATATTCAAAGACCCATTATACAGTTGAAAACCTGTCATATATATTTGATGACCCATATTTTATTCGATAACCCAGATTGTCTTTTGCACTAGATTATATCATAGGCTCATGAAATTTGGGGGGTGGGAGGAGAGAAATGGTCAGATTCCATACTGTACAAGCCTCAACTGGAGTGCCGACGGAAGCACACTATACAGTGGATACACCGATGGAAAGATTCGTGTCTGGACCGTGGGACGAACTCTGTAGAAGGAAAAATAGGAGAAGAGGGAAAGAGAGGAGGAGAGGGAAGGAGAGGAGAGGCTTTGTGGCAGTTTTTTCCTGAGAGTGGCTTCTTTTACTCGAGAAAACGGGGAATCGGGGGTTTTGGGTTTGGCTGCCTTGTGTCAGACAAGAAAGGGGAAATGAGTTTGGAGAAGGGTGCTTTTTTTTCTATGAGCTCGGGGAGGAAGGAAGGAGGGAAGGTTGAGGAAGGAATTGCTGAGGGTTTGTGAAAAGCTGTGAAGCTCTGTACTCCGGAGGAATTGCAATGAAAGGGCCCTATTTTTTTAAGGATATTGTCCCGTTTAATGATTTTTTTTTATTGTTTTATGTGGAGATATTCGTGAAAAACATTTATTTAAAATGTGGGAAAACAATTGGGTACTCTATATGTGTTTTTCCGGTACTATATGTGTATTACACCAGAAAAACTTGTATGATAACAAGTATAATATGCGTATAATATGGGTAAACATTTATTTGGGTATTATAGCTGGAAAACCTATGTAATCTGGGTTCCAAACGAGCTAAACAGAATTATGGGTATTAGACTTAAAAAACCAGTCTGTTGAGCAAATAAAAGCGTTTCGAATTGAATTAAAGGTCAAATATTTGAATTAAGGTAAAAATGGTATGGAGATTGCTCTACTTTCGGTCCATCGAAGGTCCTTAGAAGTCATTATTATGTAGGAATTGGATAAACTGATCAGCTTTTGGGGTAAATTCACACTCTACTGTAAAATTACTCTAAAACTGTACAATTTACCCTTAACACGAGGGTCAATTCCTTCAATGTAATCACTCTGAGTTTGAAGCTGTTGTATGTAAAAGGAAAGTAAAAATGTAACAATTGATTGATTGTTTTCTCTTCATTAATGCAAGATACATGAAGGTTTTTTGGTTAGCATGTGTACAATGACAAATTGGTACTACTATTTCTGGTGGAGTTGTGTATTTTAAGAGTTTCAAAGCTATTGGAGCTGTCTCAATGGTAGCTATTGGTATACATTGGTTCTGTGGTGTATCGGCAAACTGTTCGGCCCATCACTGTAGACTCTAAAAATTTGCGGTTTTAGCACTTCATTAGAATAAATTGCATTAAAGTATGTTTTGCCACTTATTACGAGCCTATATTGTATTACCACATTCTGAGTCTATATTAATATTACTCAATACGAGTCAGTTTTTTGCAATTTGTAAGCGTGGATCAGGAAAACTTTCTCTAATAGTTCGATTAACTCTAATCAACTAAAATATTGTGACCAAATTAGAGTTGCTAACTCTATTAAAGATGGGCATTGTACTTTACAACTGTAGATGCATTCAAAGGACCAATAAAATTTCGTACGAAATCTGTCGAAAATATGTGGTCGATCTAAGTCTCATAAAGTATAGTAGCAGTTTATATCGGTAACCTTTTTTTATCGCGATAAGTTTTGACCCGTTACACAACACTACATCGTGAATCGCTTATGGTGTTAAGAATTTATTAGTGTAAAGAAACTAAAAAAAAAAAAAAAATAGGGGGCGATTTTATTAAAACTAGTGTTGTGTACCGGTAAAAAACTTATCGTGATAAAACCGATAACGATAGCTATCGGTTATGGAACAGTGAGGGGTTCTGATATATCGCTTCGAGACCAACAAATTCCTTATCGGCAATAAGTGGGAAAAAATATACTATGCTATATAATAGTACTTTGTATTACATTGTATTATATTTTCCATTGTACATAGCGTGGCATGCCACGTATGGCAATCTGTTCCATACTCTGTTTAACGGAAAAACGGGAGTTCAGTAAAACGGAATAAACCGTACAAGTGTATGGTTGTACGGTATGAACCGTACAATTAACGTCGATAGTTATCGAATCGGTGTTACCAGATACCTTTTTTCGGATACCGGTATCGGTATTATCAGATTATCTTTTTTTATCGCGATAACACCGGTACTGATGAATTGTGCCAATATATTGATTATCGGTATGCCGAAAAAAAGGGCCATGTCGATTATCGATAAATGGATACCGATACACAACACTAAAATAAACAAACAGTGTTTTAACGCAATATTGGGTTTCATAACCGACCAACAAAACATTAACTCTAATTTATACATCTAACACTAATTAGGATACACATTCCAGTAGTGTAGCCCCTCCAGCTTGTGTTCACATAGTCGCCGTTTGAACATGTGAGAACAATTCGCTTGATTCGCCCGTCTTTATTACTAGGAACCAATTATGAGAGCGCTTTTCCATGACAGCAACACTCACTTTCAGGTCTCGACGCTGTTATCTAACACTTTTTCTAAACGTTTGTACCAAAAAGCGAGCAGTTTTAGTACGGATTGACACATTTTGTACACTACACTATTTAAAAACAGGCCAAATTAGAGTCAACGAAGCTAATTAAACCGCACCGATATTAAGGTAAAGAAATAATCAGTATTGTTAAATTCTATTTAAGGTTCAATGGTTGAAATTTAGGGGCGCGGATATATTGTTATCAACACTATAAGCGATTCACGGTGTAGCGATAGCTGACTTCCTTTTCATTTTGAGTTTGGGTGCTTTTATTTTCCTTGTTGGTTGTTTCTTTTCTTATCTTTTTTTGTGTTCCCATCGCTCTATTTGTTTTTTATTGTAGTTTTTCAGTTTTGGCCATGCCACCCTTTTTGGACCCTGGACTCAGATGGGTTACCATCGTGCTTTTTAATTTATCCTGCTTTTTAACCTTTTCAGTGAGTTTTGTAAGGTTTCATCTGTACGACTTTTTTATACGTATGTGCTGCAAAATCGTATTGGATTTCCGTATTTTGTTTTGTACAATGTACGCACCGGATAGTGATATAGTGATATGTGATAATCACATACTATACATTGTATACTATATCGTACTGTATGATAAAATATAATACTGTATGTGATACTATATATTTTACATACACATATCGGCGAAACAATCTTATTTGTTCCAAAGCATAGTTCAAAAGTAGGCGTTTCAATTGTAGGCCTTTTGTCGGCGCCTTTATCGTAAGTTGTGTTATGGGCTTTTCATGTGATCTTCTTAGATTGCTACTTTGATCAGAGACCGTCCTAATCTGACGGTTTAATAAAAAATACCTCAAAAATCACAGAAAAATAATTTTTTGTCCGAATGTTTTTCAAAATTTAGACATGACGTTTAATTCTCTATCGAACAATGTGCAACTCAACCATGTTACTATTTTTTTTCATTTTGAGGCCAATACAATATGGGTCTTAAGCATAGTTGTTCCCAGCGTTTAGTGCGAACGATTTAATCGCGACGAATTATGCGTAACAAACGCATTGAACCTTTTGAAAAAATCGTAAAAATAGTTAATGAATTTTTGTCCGTACTATTCCGTACATGTAAACAAAAATGAATTTTAAATAATACCGCAGTTTGTAATTTTTCCGTTACAAATGCGAAATAGGCTATAGTGGAAGAGCGTAGAGCCAGGCTCAAATCGCGGCCAACGCAATATTTTTGTCAAAGTCCGTCTGTCTGATATTATCTGACAGGGCAGATTTTCAACATTCCATGTCGGCTTCTTTCAAACATAATTGAAGAAGAAGTTCGTACATTTTTCAAACTTACCGCGTGTAAATAGTGTGACATTTCAAACGTCTATTTTCGAAAATGTCCGTACATTTTCAAAAAAGTAGCGTTCATGTTCCGTGTATTTTATGTTCAGTTTAACGGGCAGAAAACACCAATAACTGCGACGTGTGTTTTCGTTGAATTCCGTACATTACCGTAAAAAACGTACAGCTTACGGTAAACTCTGTACCTTTTACATGGACTACCCGTTCAGTTCACCAGACAAAAAGGACATCGCGTTTTTCTCCGATTTATTCAAAAGTCACGAATTATACGTTTTAATCGGGAAAAGGGAAAAAATCGCGCGATTTGAACAACTATACAATAAAAATAAAAGTTCGAACTCTTCGATTTAGTTTGAAATTTGAACTATATCGTACAGCGCAAGTTTTTTGTACCATCATTAGCGAAGCTGCGGCTACTGTACCTTTTTTTTCTGTCCTTTTAATTTTCTATGGCTTCTACTCTTTAGGGTTAGGGTTATGGTTTTTAACGACAACTGACTTTTTATTACTGTCTATACTATTTCAGAACTGTCTGTTTTTTTTTTTTTTTTTCTCTTTCTTTTTGTATATTTTTGTATTTTACGGATTTTAGGGTTCCACATATATTTGTCCTTTTCCATCCTTCTTTTTTGTTCCTTTTGTTTTAGTGCTTTATATCTTCTTCTGCGTTTTAGGTTCTGTTATTGCAGTTATTTTCCGTACAGCTGATTAGAATTCCGTACCTGTTTCGTACCTGTTTCGTACCTGTTTCGTACCTGTTCGTTTATTCTGTTTTTTTTCTTTTTTCTCTTTTCTTTTTCCTCGCAGCCTTTAAAAGAGAAAGTGGCCATGACTAAAAAATCCAAGTCATCCATATTAAATCGTCCTCTCCCTCTCCTTGATATGATCCTTAGTGAAGCTTCTTCCGGCGAGGCTCGAAAACTCGCCCTCTTTGCCTCGGTCTGCAAAACATTCCAGCCTCCGGGGAGATCCGTACCAATTTTGCATATCGATAATAGTGTTGAAAAATTCGCCAACATCCATGAAACTCAGGTAACAAATATCCGTACCAATTTTGCATATCAATAATAGTGTTGAAAACTTCGCAAACATCCATGAAACTCAGTTGCGTTTGTCACGTCTCGTCCATCTTGCACCAAACGTGACAAAAGTGATATCAAATGTGGAAGTTTCGCCTTCTACTCTCCGTTATTGTTCGACGATTGTCAAAACAACGTTGACTTCTTTGGAGATTCCTGAATTGAAATTGGATCATGTGGAAATATTGTACATGTTTCCAATGTTGGAAGACTTGAAAGTAGCCGTGACTCCCGAACTTGTCAAGAAGGATATATGGACCGTTTCTCAAAAGTTCACCAGGATTAAGAAACTTGATGTGAAATTTGTCGACGGTTATTCTGGTAGAAATCAAGAGATTGTCTTGGTTCCTTTCTTGCATTTCTTTCCTAACCTCGTCTCTTTGACGTTGGAATCGGAGCATGATGAGTGGATTTGTTACGTTGTTCATCCAAATATTAGTGTTCTCAACTTAGATATTTTAGCCAATCATCTTATAATCGATTGTCCGAACCTTACAAATTTGGTAATGACAATGAAATACGGTACTGAACTTCACATGAAGGCAAGGAATTCTTTATTAATATACGAATTCTTTATTATAGGTATGATTTAATTAGTGTGTCATTTTCGGTAGTTCAAGACGTGTTGAAATAGTGTAGTTTACGGAATGAGCGAGTCTCTACAAAAATTGCTCATTGTTCCGCATTAGAGTACGAAAAAAGTGTGAGATAACATTATTGACACGAAAAAAGTGCGAGATAACATCATTGACACGAAAAAAGTAGCGTTGCCATAAGAAAAAACACTCAAATTTGAACCCTATCAAATCCTAAACAACGGCGTCCACACGACAAAGTGCACTCAAATTTGAACGACAAAAGTAAATCGCGCAAAACTATTGGCACATGTTCATACTTTGTGAACACACTACACGTTTTAGACTTTAGAAAATATAACTTTTACTCGTAAGCATGTTCCGTTAATTTTTTGTTCATAGAATAGAGGTTGACACTATATTGAGGCCGTTTGATGCAATTTTTAGGCCACGATATAAACTAGAAAAAAAAGCTACGCTATTTTAGGATTTAAACATATTAGTGTTAAACATTCCATTAATGTCCGCACCACAAAAAAGTCGTGTAAACCAACAACATTTACTGTTCTTTTCTTAAGACGTCCCATTAACGTTTGAGTTTAAGAGTCTGACTTGAAATGCGAAGGACACTCACAAAAGCTATTCGTTTTGGACTTTTAACAGTCATGTGTTAATTTTTTGACAACAATATTACCGTCAATTTTCATTCTCAATTTCAATTCCATTTTTTTTTTCTCTAGTTGGTTCTTAGTAGATAACTAATTGGGGAGAGTTAACATCTTCCCATGAGGTTTGACTACACTCTTTAGCCAGACCTCTTAGAAGTAGCATGTGTCTTCTCCACCACTCTAATTCGGTGAGGAGTACTAGAAAGACGGTTAGCCGAATTGCAAACTATTGCATAACGTCGAGAGTTGTTAAAGGCTTTAGGAGAGCTAATTAGTAGGTGAGGAATTGTACGACTACATGTGAAACCGGCAGAATGAAATCGAGCAGCACAATTGGGAAATACATCGGTTTAGGGACAAAAGAGTAACATAAATGAGGCGAAATTTGAGGGAAAGGCAAAAAGAGAAAAATCAGAAGTGGGAGGAAGCCATGGCAGTATCAGAAGATCAAGAGAGAGAAAGGGCAAACTATCTAAAAAGGCTTAGTATGACCATGTGCCCCTCTTACACAGAATGTTCACTTGCCAAATTTTCGAAGGTTAAGCAGGTTATATGAAAAAAAATCAAAAAAATTGGATAAAAAGCAGTAATAATCAATCCAAGCCCAACCCAAACCCAAAGACTTTGCAAAGCACAAATGGACATAAACAAGATGCGGGAGGCAACAAAACAGTATCGTATATTGAAGAAAAAAACATTGAACAATCTAGATTCAAAAACAATTTGACCACACTAAATGGGCTGAAAAGCTTAACTAAATCATTGACTCCAGCAGTTTCTACTCCTTTTAAGCATATTATTATTGTAAATTTCCGTGGCAACCGCGCACAATATAGATTGGATCTTGCCTACATCATACCTCTCTCACCTTCATTAGTGTGGATATCCCCACATAATTTGCTTGTGGCTTTTTGTGATCATTTTGTACATCAGTCAAATGCGGTTCACATTCACAAGTAATTTCTCGAATTCATATTAATTTTTGATAATAATCCACAAATTTCGAATTCGGCCAAACATCGAGTGAATAGACTCGTTCAATAATCGTGCGGTTCAGACCATCACAATGGGAATTGTTCCATTTTAGCTATAAGAAAAAAAACAAAGAAATAAACCAAAAGAGAGACAACTCTTTAAAGAAGAAAATCAAGGTTCATCCTTACAACACAATCCAGAAATTTAAAATTCCAAAACCATCAACAAAAAGGAGAGAAAATTATGGCAGGACGGACCTGGCCCAAGGGCAAGAAAAAAATGGTAGGAAACCAATATTGCAGTAATAGAGGGAGAGGAGAGACTAAATAGTTCAGCAAAAAAAAACACAAATTAAACCAAAGTTCTTCATTTACAGGTGGGCTTTTTAATAACAACCTCATAAATTTTAAAAGTAAGTTATGTATATGAGATTGTAAACTAAAGTTATGCATAGGTATACAATCAAGAGACCTCTAACTGACGGTTAAGACATACCCAGATTCTTACCTCATCAATGTATTGACTCGTTCCAGCCCTTCTCCCTCTTTTGTGAAGTCCTTCACAAAGGAGACTGGATATACCTGCTTATAAAGTCAATACACTACCGACCACAAAATATTAAAACAAAAAGAAGCATCTCGTTTGTTGACTTTGATACTTGTATATTCGTGATACAATACTGAATGGAGAATGGGGAGAGAGGAAGCGAGAACCAGTTCAAGAAACAGAATCCTAATATAAAAGGTGATAATTGAGAAAAAGACTGCAGAAAAACCAAAAAAAACCAAGAAAAAACCAGGAAAAATGGTCAAAAACAAATAAGGAGTTAGGGGGAAAAGGGCATAATACCAAGTGTTGGGCCCAAGGCCTCAATTGATCCATTCAAAGGGTCAAAGAAAACATCGAAAAGACATCGACTGAGGAGGTAGAGGAGTCATAAAACAACGACGAAAATCTTGGTTGAAGAAGTTAGACTTCCTCTCGCAGTAGAAACTGCTCTCGTCGCATACCTCTAAATAAATGTAAAGAAGTTGTTCCCATTTTAAGGCAAATAAATCAAAAGTTTAACATCAGTGTTTGATTTTTTTTTTTGAATGTCGGCAAACAGAAAATGGGTATTTCTCTCTCACAAGGAGGAGGGTTCCGAGGTAAAGGTTTGATGGAAAATGGAAAATGGAAAATGGAAAATGGAAAATTTCAGGCCAGAAAATGCTGCAATTAAGATAAGGGAGCCACTTCAGAACTTGTGACGTGACAAGTCATGAACCAACAAATGGGTAACAAAGGGTGATGATCCCATTTCTAATAACAAGGGAAAAACAACAGCTACTAGACAGCTGGCCTGAGAACAACACAAAGTCCTAAAGATGTAAAAACCAAGTTGTTCGCCCACAAAATATCCGTCGAGCCCATCTTAAATATTATTTTCTATCCTATTTCTTGTCCTCTACCTGCTACAATCAAAAAAATTATCGAACTTCTTACAACCACGGTCAAGTCGCCTACATCACATTTTTCGGTTCATGATTGTCAACCTTTCCCTTTACTTCTTCCAAAGCTCTTCTTTATTTTAGAGAAATAATCTAGAAAAAAACATTTTTTAGCGTTAATGGAGCCAAGGGATGGGTCTGCGCTTATTCAATATAAGAAGTAACAATGTGATTTGAAAACATATGTTGTTTTTTATTGTTGATGCTATGGGGCTTATGGAATATTCAAATTGATATGTTGTGTGAACTATATTGGTTCATTCATGTATTTTTGTGTTTTAGATTGAAAGCCACTTAGTGACAATGGTTTTCATATTTTTTTACGCTTCCATGAGTTCTTGAAACGAAAACTGAGACATCGACAAAAAAACCAAACAACAAGTTTACTTAAAAAAGTTAGAGACTCCAGTCCAAACAAAAAAATCAATTTCAAGTCGATAACAAAACCCAAAACCGAGAACCAAAAACCTTAACCCAAATCTGAACCGTTTCTCCATTAAAATTAAAACTCCTTTGCCGCGATTGCCTCTCCTTTGACCTCTAACGCCACTATGGCCAGAACTCGAAACTTCGAAAAAAATCTCGTAGTCGTCAACAGCGTGATGTCACTGGCATCCAAAGGGTTTTTGCCGGAAGTAGTGTAAATGTGGAAGTAATAGTGCCCTCCCCTTCCTCCACCTCTTTGATGACTCCATCTCTTTTGTCTTACCAAGCCTGTCTTGCATCGATTGCCAGCTCTTTTAGTGCGCAAGAACCACCTGCAGAAAGAGAGAGAAAGGGAGAGGGAGTGATAAGGGGGGAAAGAGATTGTAAATTTATCCATTTTCCACCATTTCAAGTACGGATGAATCTCTTGCAGAGAGAAAAAGAGAGGGCGAGAGAGTGAAGGGAAGAGAGTCAGCGAGGGAGAGAGATTGTGAAAACATCGGCTGTGAACCTTTTAAGTGCGGAAATCCTTTTGCAACATGGTAAAATGTCAATTGCTTTATTTTTATGTGTGAATTATTCCCATGCAACATAGTGAAAGCTTACCCTAATTAGTGTGGGCGACTTTCATGCAACATAGTAAAACGTCCAACGCGTACCCTTTTTAGTGTGGACAAACCTCTTACAACGTTCAGAAAAAATGTGACATTGGTTACAGTACCTGCCACTGGGAACCTGTGAAGGCAAAAGCCTGGAAAAGCCTTTTCCAGATATAAGTTGTTCCCTCTCCCTCTCCCTCCCCTCCCTCCCCCTCCCCTCCCCTCCCCTCCCCCCCCCCCCCTCCTCCTCCCCTCGCAACAAACAAAAACCCCCCTGTAGTTGTAGCAGACGATAATTTGTACAATTCCATTTAACCATATCATATCAACTAAGAGTAGATGAAAAGCTCAGGAACAAACCTCATAGTATCCAATTTTTTTATAAGGATGCTTCTAAGCTCACGAGAACCAATAAGCGATTTAGAAAGCATATGACAAGTTGTTGGAATGCCAACTGTTTGCATGCATTGTTTCATATCACAATTTCAATGCATGTCATGAAATTCAACCTTTACAAAATCAAACTTTCATCAAAAAGACCTTCCAGTAACATCAACCATCGTCAAATGTAAATAATCTTGTAAAGTCACACACATTGTGGAATATTATCAAGCAAAATTCGCATAGCACCACTTACAGTTACACATTGACAGTGCGTTGTGCGACATTGTCAACACATTGTCACCCATTGTGACACATTGTCACCCATTGTCACACATTGTCACCCATTGCCACACATTGTCACACATTGTCACACGATTGACGCATTCACGTTGTCACACAATTTAATACATTCACATTTGCACACATTGTCACACATGTCTTCAACATTTTTTTTCAACTTTTCGATCAAGTTGACCAGATCAAGATTTACCTGCCCGAAAAAAAAAAAACTTTAATTTTCCATTTGACCACATTCGTGACAAAGAAAAATAAACTGAACTCGCATTCGAGTTTATGCTTCACAATCAAAAACCCCTCCCTCCCTCCCCTCCCTTCATTCCTCTTCCCTCCCTTTCCCTCCCCTCCCCTCCCCCCTCCCTCCCAATCAATTCGAACTCGAACGAATGCAAATTTCCACCGACTTCTTGTGACGAAAAAAACCCTAAAACCAAAATTTTTCGACAAAAAAAAACATTTTTTTTCTTTTTAACACCTTTTTCGTATTTTCTCCTCCTTATTTATTCTATCTTTTTTTCTTTCTTATTTTTTTTCTTTCATTCTTGTTTATTCTTTCTTTCTGAAGGGTTTGAAACACAATTATGGTGTTAATGTGGACAAAATAAATACAATAATTTCATTAACGTGGACAAAATATATACAATAATTTAATTATTGTGGACAAAATAAACACAATAATTTAATTAATGTGGCCAAAATAAATACAATAATTTAATTAATGTGGACAAAATAAATACAATGATTTAATTAATGTGGCCAAAATAAATACAATAATTTAATTAACGTGGACAAAATAAATCAGTTACAGAATTAGTGTGGCAAAATAAAAGAAAAGATATAATTAATGTGGACAGAACAAACACAAGTACATAAATAAACATAACTATATAATTGATGTCGACAGAATAAACATAATAATAACACTGATTTTTAGGAAATTACTAATAATTTCAATATTCATCACGATAATAAATAAATTTCCTTCATAAAAAAATATAAAAACAATCAGAAATAATAATAAAGGTAGCTATGATATTAACTTTAATAAATAATTAATAGTAATATATATTGGTAGTAATAATATCACTAAATTATAATAACAACTACTTAGAAATAATTATACTTATAATAATTTAAAGTCATAATAATAATTCATAAGAATATCAATAAATTGTAAAACTAATTAAAAAACAATGACAATTAATAATTCTTATAATAATAATTACTAAAACTAACAACACGAATTGTTTTAATGGTAGTTTCAATGACAAGACAATAATAATTATAAATAAAAAATATGACATTTTTTAGTAGTAAAAATTAACAAAATTAGTGATAACTAGTAACAATGATAATACTATAATCAATAATGCAATATAAGTAAAATATAAACTTCAAAAAAAATCATAACAATAAAATCAATATAATATAAAATATACATATATATATATATATATATATATATTATACATAATAATAATAATAATAATAATAATAATAATAATAATGCATACTACTAGTACAATTAATAATTCATACTAATAAGAAAAACAAATATTTTTCAATCATTAATAACAATAGAACGACTAATATTTCATGATAATTAATAACAATAATCACTAATAATTATAGACTTTAAATACAGTAATTACCAATAATAAATCTAACTTTTAATAATTATTATCATAATAACTAATAATGTTACTGTGGGGGAAAATATAGTTTTTTAAGCTATAGACCTGGTAAACATAATAATGAGAAATTGTTAATAATAATCTATCATAATCTAAAAATCCAAATCTTAGTTTAATTTTATATCTTTACACTAATAATTTGAAAATTTGAAATCGCTCAACCATGCACCCTAAAATTTGGCATAAAAAAGAGAAATTTGCAACATTGATTTTTTTAAAACTTTTCTACAAATCTTATTTTCCTGTTTACCGTGGACGTTTGCCGTCAACCTTTCTTTTCTCGATATCATTATTATTTCTTTCATTTTCATTTTTTTTTTCTTTTTCATCACCAAGATTAATAAGCAATTATGTTGCTTTCGAAAAGCCTTTAAAAAAAAGAAGTCTTTCACGGGATTCAAAACTCGACCGGTTACGTTTGACTGTGGCTATTTGACTAGTTATAGGAATGACTCATTCTGAAAGAGATAAGGTAGCAAATACAACCAAAAATATGCGAGAAGAGCTCAATGCTGAATATACATGTTCTTTTCCGACCCATCATTTCACATATTTGATATTACCTAGTCATATTTCTAGTCCAGCTTATAGGCATTAACATACAAGTTTCCGATGCCTCAATTCACCGACATACATAATCAATAATATGTTATAATGAATGTCATAATTTTAAAAGTTGAATTCCAAAATTCTCAATACTTCACATTTTGCCAAATAATCGGTTTCAAATTTCACAAAAATTCTAAAATTCCTAATTTACCAATTCTCAATCTCTAAAATCTTCAATGTCAATACCCTCAAAATCTATTTTCTAAATTGTCAATTTTCAAAAATCACCAAGGTCACATTCTGAAAATTCTACAATCTTAGCTTACCAATTTTCAATCTCTAAAAATCTTCAATGCCAAAATTTTCAAATTCCAATTTCTAAATCATCAATGTTTCAATTTTCCAAAATCAACAAATTCAAATTTTGAAAAATCTAAAATTTCTACCTTTTAAAGTTTTAGACTGTAAAATCTAAAATATTTCAGCCACACATTCTAAAAATCTACCAAAAAAAATAAACATTACCACTTTTTTTTTTTTTTTTTATGAACATTTCTACCAATCTCTATCTATTTTTCTTGTTTCTCTTGGCCTATTTCTATTCCTAAATGCCGTATTTTTCATATTATCATAGTTATTTTTTTTTCAATCGTTTTTTTTTTTCATCACAAACATTTAGAAAGACAATTGTTTTCTAAGATATTTAAAAAAAAACTAAATTTTGAACGGATTTCGGACTAAGTTCCGTTACACCGTGGCAATTTGACCGTCAACTGAAAACACTTACTCCGAAGGAGCTGAGGTAACAGGTATAGCTAAATCTATTCGAGCTAAAAAACTCAATGTTGGAAACAAGTGGTATTTTCTAGCCCACTATTTCAAAGGGTTTTCGGGCTCATTTTCAGAATGCTCTATATGTTTGTTGTAAAGTTGGATTTTAGAAGCAAATGCTTTTTGAACTGAATTCGAGTGAGTTCATGATCAAAATTTTTGAGACTTTCTCTTCCGAACGTCAAAGACACTAGTATCTTTTTTAGGGTGAGAAAAATATCATCTTCATATTTTTCGGAAACCATTTCGGATGCAATTAGATGAATCGCCGAATTCCTTTCATTTTCAATTGAGGTGTCATCTTCAACGTTTTTCAGTCAATTAAGAAATGAGTTTATTATGATTGAAACCCAACTCAATGTCACGTAAGTTTCTCCTTCAAAAACTTTTTGAGCCACCATAAAAAGTTTCAAAAGAGTGATGCCTTTATTGATTACAATCCATGACTGTTCACTACTTTTGCATTTATTGGAACCGATGTTATCATCAAAGCGAATAAGGGACTCTTCAAATATGAAATGAAATATGAAATGAATGCAGACATGGTATAAATAGACCATTACTTTATAGCTACATCATGCACCAACGACTTTCACTTAATTTCTAATTCAATGGCAAAACTTTTAAAAATGTCGTTTGTTTTCGAAAAGATTTTGATAAACCCTACTAGATACTTTACAATTTAATGTGTGAAAACACATTTGAACCAGCAAAAAAATTCTCTGTGACCTAACTTTAAAAAGAGGTCAACACAGCCGTGCTAATCGCACGACATAGCTTTACAAGTTTTTTTCATCACAATCGTAATATTAATGAAAAAAAATGCCACTACACTTATTAAAATGTTTTACTATACAAATATGTTTTTATATTTTTTTTTTGGCTTCTACTCTGTATGATCCACAAACAAAAGGGTAAACATACATTTATAAGATCCCGGGGTGTTAAAAAAATGACACTCAACTGCTTCCTAAAATAGAAATAAACCATAGACCTAGAAAATTTACTAGAATTTCAGATCACTTTAGAGATGCGAGAAAAGTCATTCTCAAAAGGGTAAATTTTAAAGATTAGAGTCACTTTTAGAGTTTTACACAATTGAAAGCATCCACACAAAGCTTTTTGCAATCATTGAAATATCTTGAAATAGGCGAAAAAAGAAGTTGATGAGTCCTAGTAACTTACTATCTAATTTGAGGGTTTATCATAAAAATGTATTTGCAAGTGATAAATTGAAAGAAATCGAAGAAAAACCAAAAGCCTTAGAGGATTTCGTGCAAAGAAAAGCGGCAACATCATTCACAGATGGGCTCGTTCAGTGGATCGTGTTAGACTACCAACCACCAAATATCGTAAGAGCGCAGAATTTCGAGAAATGATGAAGAGTTTGGCGTTGAAAGTGATGATTCAAAATCGACGTGGACTAATTTCGAGAATAGAGAAAATCAAATTGAAGATCTGTCTAAATTTAAAGAAGTTTCTAGAAGTTGAAACTTTGAACATTACTATGTATACATAGACATCTTTGTCAAATGAATCTTTCTGTTTTATGACGGCTCACTTTATCAACTCTGAACCTCGCACGACATTTGGCATGCACGCACGATTTCTTGCATGCACGCTTAGTTTGCTCGCGATATTGTCCATTTATCTATTAGGACGTGTACACGATTGGCGTGCAAGTTTTTTTTGAACGTGTACTAAATTACTGTGATTTGTTTCGTTTCGTGCGTAGGTACACGATTTTTTCGAGTATAGACGCGAAATATTGTTTGGGCAAAGCATTACGATTTTTAAAGTATTTCGTTCGGTAAAGTTCATATCGTGCGTATGCACGCGATTTCGGAGTATAAACGTCAAATATCATTTGGCGACGAAGCGCGATTTTCGAGAGCGTAGGCGGCGCTTCAATGTACATTTATTCCTTAAAGTTGTGAACCCACGTACGTTTACGCATACATGTAAATAGGGAGGGTTTTTACCCTCGGACGGTGGATTTTGTTATGCGTACGGCAAACGATGTTGGTCGCCTATTGACCAAACATTTTAAGTAGTTCTTTCATGTGAACTAACTTAGACTTAGGTTGGGGTTTGCGTAGGCTTAGCGTGGCTAATACTTAGTCTATTCTCAGACTTAGAATTTATACCTTTTGGACAAAAATTTTCTCTGAGCGGCGGAGCAGTTTTTTTGCTTCCTCTTTGCCACCGATTTCTTATTATTGTATTTCCTATTGTTAGCTATTGATAGATGCTAATTAGCATACTGATTTTGTCTCCTAATATTATGCCTCATTTTTAATCCACACGGCTTCGGCCAAGTCTGGAAGGTTTTCTTCCAAACTGGTCTATTTGGCGATTTGTGGAGTGGAGGCTAAGAGTGTGGCATCTTCTGGTAAGCTGCGCCGTTCTCCGGACAGTAGGACGGTTTGCTTAAGTGTTTTTGTTGTTTGGGCATTTTGGGTGTATAGGGAAGTGTTATTTTTAGCTAAATCCGATTTTCTTGGTTTTTGGTTAGAAGTGCTTCTTATTGCTTCGGTGCTTTTCCTGAGATAACTCTTGTAGAGAATACGTGGAAGACTTGAGAACCTAGTGGCTATCCCACGGCTAAGTATTCTTGTCTAAAAGATAAAAAAAAAATTTATTAAAAGTATAAATTTTATTATATAAAAATAAAAAATAAAACATTTTGTTTTTGTTTTCCGCTATTTCTTATATTCAATCTTTATCTCTTATTTTGCTGCCACTATATTTCTTGGTTTTAGTGTTAAACCTGAATTTAGAACAAATTTAGGGTTAATATGCAGAATTAGGGTTTGGCTGCACAATTAGGGTTTGGCTGCAAAACTAGGGTTTTGGGCGGCAAAATTTGAGTTGCAGCAAATTTTGGGTTTATTCTTTTTTTTCTAGTCTGTAGGTGGTATTTTATATTCTTTGGCTGCAGATTTGGAGTTTTGGCTGTCTAGATTTAGGGTTTGGCTTTGGAATTAGGGTTTTCCAAGTGGAATTAGGGTGTGCTACTGGCTTTGGATTATTGTGGTCACCAGCTTGGTTGTATATCTGGAGTTTGAGCGGCCTCCGACTTTATTCTAACACACTTTTTCTATCTAACGCATTAATGTGCCTTATAGGTTATTTTTCCTCCTCCTAACATTTTTTTTTTTGCCTTTCATTGGTCCTTTAATATTCCACGGCGTATATCTTCACGGTATGGAGGGTCTCGCGAAAGGTTATTTCGCAGACATTGCTCGGAGCGAATTTCGTGGAGCGAATTCTATCCCAGAGAGCTTTGCAAAACCTGACTTGATTCGAACAAGTTTGATTCACTTTTAGTGCTGACCAGAGTACTAAAGGTGTTTGTAAGTAGCTGATGCCTTGTGGGTGCAGGAGCATTTCGATTTAGTGTGGACACTCGTGTAAAGGATCGGTGTGGAGTGGTTCCACCATGAAATTTTTTTATTGAGCATTTGCATTTATTTGCTTTTATTACATGCTATCTGACCCTAAGTGGCCTTAGATTTTTGTGTAACTATATGGAGTGGGGTTTGTTGCTAGATTTTGTTGTAGGTGGCACTGTGTAGATTTTTTCTCGACTGTGTTGTTGTAGATCTGCATCGAAAGGTGACTGGATAGCAATTTTTTTATTTTTATAGATCCGACCTTTTGGCTTTGCCAACTATTTACAGAGTAGAGGTTTTGGTAAACCGGCTTCTTGCTAGATATGACCATCGAGTCTTGATAGTGACTGGGTATATTGACTGGACAAGTGGATTAGTTTGACACGTGTTGCATCTCGGTTAGGTTGTGCGAAACATTTTATTGTTGTAGTCAAGGTTTCTCTCTTGGTTCATGCCTACAAATTGGATAACTTTCCTTATCAATCCGGGTCCACTCGAGGTGGTACATTTTATCGTCCTCCGCAGTTAGATCCTTCAGATTTTCCCAAATCGTTGACCACATCCAATCTGATTGCGATCGCAGATCGCCGTCAATGCGGTCTAGTTTGACATCTACGTCATCATTGTCCTCGGTATCATCTAGGTCATACCTAGAGGGAACCTAAGAAGACTTTCCAGAAGAAACCTTTCCAACTCCTTACACTCGTGGGTTTAGTGCAAACCAGCTTTGGCACAAGCGCACATCTTTTCCATCCTCTTCTTTGCGACATGGTTTTTTCTTCAGAGGGATCTATGGGTAAGATGCAATTTTCTTTTTCCGGATTAAAGGTCACCATGTCTTTTCCGCATTTTCGGATGTTATACGACACTGAAATGAGGGATTTAGCATTTAGATATCAGAATAGGTTTGATCTCCGTGTCACCTTTTCCTTTTTCGGTCGATACTTCCGTGGTACGGCCCTCACTCTCTACACTCGCAACAACGAGGATGATTTTGCAATGACAAAGTACCTGATTTTTTTTGAGGGGTTACCAGAATTCCTTGGGCAAGTGGATATTTTATATTAGGCTTCGAGACCGACGGTATTAGATGGTAATGGGGACAAATTGTATCTAGGTATCTCCGAAGTTCCTCGTCAGTATACAATGGATACTAGAGTGGCAGTCCTAGCTTGAGCGGGGGGAACCATTCATTTACGGGACATTCTTTCCGTTATGTTTGACATCCTCTAAGACGAGTACCGGATGCAAAATCCGTATAAAAAGAGTTGATGAACTTAGAGCGGGGGGAACCATTCATTTACGGGACATTCTCTCCGTCATGTTTGACATCCTCTAAGAAGAGTACCGGATGCAAAATTCGTATAAAAGAGTTGATGAACTTAGAGCGGGGGGAACCATTCATTTACGGAACATTTTCTCCGTCATGTTTGACATCCTCTAAGAGGAGTACCGGATGCAAAATCCGTAAAAAAGAGTTGATGAACATAGAGCGTAGGCCAGGTGAAACTGCTTCTGCCTAGCGAGCTTGGATGAAACTCTGCAAAGTCATTTTTGGACCTCATGTCTGATGCAAAGGCTGTCGAGAAATTTGTGGGACAGTTTCAAGGTCTATCAAAGAGGTTTATCCAAAACCACCTCAACCAGATGTATAGACTGAAATTCACCTTGGAGCAAGCGGCTCAATACGCGGTAGAGTATGAGATACTGACATCGTGGTGAGACGCCCATGAGCGGTCTAAACCTCCTCACAAGAAACCGGCTAATCTATCTACTCCACCTAAAAACCCATAGCCTCCTTATTGGCCCCAGAAGACGGGAACCATGGGAACTCCACCCGTTAGTCACGGAAACCGAATGTGTTTCCGATGTGGAAAAATCGAACACGATGTATATATGTGTCCGGACAAGGCAGCCACTTGTACTCATTGCCAGCAAAACAGACATTATGTCCATCAAAACCACATTAAAGACCCTAACTTCACTTATCAAAATCAGATAAAGAACGACGGAATTCTAACCCGTTCCACGAAACAGTCACTCCGTCTAAAGAGACCTAGAAGGAAGAAGCTTTTCTTAAGATCTCTAGTAGAGAGAGAGAGAAGGCCGAGCTTCAAGCCACAATGGCGGCCATGATAAAAGAGCAATTTGTAGCTTTCATGGCGGAAACGAAACCCTAATTTACTGGGGTGGCTAGGACCGTTGCCCACATGCTGTCGTAGGCCGGGTGAACTCTTTAGGATTATACCGTCCAACAACGTGTGGCCAAATTTGAAAAAGACTCAGTAGACCTTAACCGAGTGGGCAAATTACAAATTATTCGTATCCCACTCTCATTTGGAAAAGAGCCTCTACCTTCCTTACCGGACACCGCTCATACCATCGCGAAAAAAAGACACTGACGATATTGGATGGCACTATTCAGGAAGTTGCATAGACCACTTCTTGGAGCTAGTCATTCGCATGTTTGCATGACCATTTGATGCAACTAGTCCCAAGAAATATTTTTAATGGTCTTCGTGTTGCATCACATTTGAAAAGTGCACGTAATCCTGAGGAATTTTTAAAATCTTACCAAGAGCAACAAAAAATTTCAAAATGTTGCAAATGAAATCAAGTGGAGAGTTTTAGTGGTTGTACCAAATCTAGTCATACGTCGTGGTCAATCTATACTATTTTTACTTTGATTTTGTATTTGAAAAATCTGTTACAAGCATTTATGACAACAAGTGTGCCACTGAATGGGATGTTGAGTGAAGGTATAGATGGCCATTGAGAAATGTGTTATTTTTCTAAAACTTTTTTTAGTTTTTCAATATGTATCGGACGAAAAAAAGTATATAACTTTGGGTTGGGTGCTAATTTTTCTTTACTCAATACTCAAAAAAGTAGTGGATGACACTTTAAATGCAAGATGTGATGATTTAGCAATTAACGAACTCTAGAAACAATGGTAATTGATTTTCAAACACGTTAAAGTTAACAGCTCTACAGATAAAGATGTTCATTGCATTTGCATTGGATCTTAGGACGAAAAACCTAAGACTTTTAACACTTTTATGGAAGATATGGTATGGCAAGAAATTGTGAACTTGGTGTTAGAAAAAGTTGACATAGATACGAAATTGTTTACACATTCGAAGGGTGGTAGTAAATGGTTGTTGATGGAAATCGAAACAATTCAAATAAGAATGGTGTCATTGAAGTTGATGATGATGATGAAGATAACATCTTTAAAGCATTACAAAAAAAACATCCCGTGTTTAGCTCGTCGGTAATGGAAACCATTCAAAAACCTTCGGCCTTAGAACTCACGCAAGAAAAAATTAGGATGCATTTGCTCCACGAAGTTCAACAATACAAAAGAAAGGTGATTTAGAACATTAACAAAACCAACAGGCAAACCCATTGAAAAAAAACATTTGTTTTTGAAATTGAGTTTTTTTGCTCGAATAATTTTAACTATACTGGCCAATTCGACTTTTTTTGAGCGAGTGTTTTCCATTGCCGGTCAAATATGTTAGGATATGGGGCGAATCATCGTCGGCCAAAATCGCGCCGTCAAATGTTTGATTAAATTCAGTGTGACGATGATGTTTCGTTTCGTGTGATACTTTTGTGACGGTTCGGTGCGATCACAATCTATTTGTACGGACTCTGGTTCGTTTTTAAGAAAATGTTAGTTCGCAAAGCGTGACGTAATATTTTCGTCCGCGGGAATATTCTATATGTATGATGAAGTAGCAGTCTTTTACCACCGTCGATCCTACTACGATCATAAATGATCTTGCCACAGTTTGTTTCGATTCACTGAGAGCATTTGTCAGTGTAGAAGTTTGTTTGATGCTGCAGGCTATGGGAGGCGCACTCAGAGTGCATCTGGTCGTTAGGTTTAAAGAATGTTTGCTATGTATTGATTTCAAATGTATTTGTTCTTTATTTTGGTAGTGAGTATTTAGTGAGTGAGTAGAGTTAAGAAATATATCAATATTGTGATCATCAAAATGTATTCAGTGTGAGTGTGACTGTGAGTGAGAATAATTGATAAATGTGAGTTAGGAATCTGAGTGAATTAGATTGGTACAAGTGAGCGATTGTTTTGGAAAAGCTTCGGCTTAATATATTAATATTTTGTCTATGTGATTTGTTATGTGGGGAATGAGTTTTACTTAGGTGTAAGCTTCCACTGTGCATTATCTTGGCTGATTATTGGAAGTAAGTCGATCTTTGTGTTTGTGTGTCCGTTTAACAATTGGTATTGGAGCGGGTAAGGGATCTAGTTTGTAAGGAAGATGCTTCAGTTTTGAGTAAAGGTTAGTGACGGGGTTAGAGAGTCAGTAAATAAGTAAGAGCTATAGGAAAGAAAACGTTGGACGTTGTTCTTGTTCTCGAAGGGTTTTCCCATTCATGTGAGAGTAAAGTCAATTCTGGAGGTTTAAGAATTTTTGAGGATCTGTTTTCTGAGTTGTTTGACACGGTAATCAAATATACTACTGCGAGACTTTAGAATGAGTTTGGAGGAAGTAATGGAAAGTCTTATCTGAGTAAGGAGCCGAGGCTCAACCCTTATTGCGGTGAGAGTTTGAAGAGTGAGAAGAAGTTTAGTTTTGGAAAAGCTACAGCTGAATCATTTCTCCCGAGTGATCCGGCTTGCCAAGTTAATGGTGGAGCTTCAACCATGTTCGAGGAAAGACATTGTGATTTGTTTTCGAACCGGATTTGTGTTGTGGATGAGAGAATATCCGGCGTTAGAAGGAAAAATAATTGTCGAGTAAGTGATGATCCGGCTCCGAATTGGAGTCTAATTGGAATAAAATACAGATAATGATGTTGCAGATTTGAATGAGAAAAGTTGCAAGGAGATGCAAGAAGTCGAGGATGATTCCGATGTGGAGGACAAAGAAGCTAAAAAAGATAAGAGCGTCAGAGAAGAAGAAGAAAACGAGGAGACCAAGAAAGAGTGGAGAAAAATGTGTGGAAAATATGGAAAGAAAAGTGGAAAAGGTTGCAGAGTTTTCCAAGGAGGAAAAATGACGATCTGTACAGTTTTGTTTTCAACCGAGGCAAAAGAATGCTCGGAGAGAGGAGAAAGACGTGGTCGTGGTCATGGTTTTGGTCGTGGAGAATTTGTGGATTTTGCAGAGAATGACTCTTGCCGCAATGTTAAAGACCTTTTAAGTTGAATGCATAAAATATAAATGAAAAGCGATACAGTTTTTAATTTCGTGTTGACAAAACGGCAAAGGGCTAATAGGCGAATTGTCAGTTAAGTGTAAGTATGGTCAGAGAGTAAGGAAGGTGAAAGTGGGAAAAAAAAAATTGTGAGTGCAGATTTTGAAATTGATAAATGAGGTGAGAAGGAGAGCAGTGAGCAGTCAGTCAATAAGTAAGTAAAATGTGAAAGAGATGTCAGTAAAAGAAAGGCAGCAGTGAGAACTCAAATGAAGTGAAAGCAGTGAGGAAGTAAAGAAGCAAAATGTAGGACGTTAGTGAGAGAAAGAAGTGAGAAGTGAGTGAAAATGAAAGTGAGGTACGGAAGTGAGTGTACGGTTAGTTTTGAAATGTACGGTGAGTTTGTTCGGTGAGTACGTTTTGTTATAAGTGTGAGGGCACAGTTTTATTGTTTTACGTACAGTTTATTGTTAGAGAGGGGGCGACCAACATCTGTGTCGCGACTCCAAAAAATTCTCCCAATATGAGAGGGATTGATAAGATATTGGGCGAATCGGCGTCGGCCGAAATCGCGCCGTCAACTGTTTGATTCAATTCAATGCAACGATGATGTTTCGTTTCGTGTGATACTTTTGTGAGGGTTCGGTGCAATCACTATTTGTTTGTACGAACACTGGTTCGTTTTCGAAGAAATGTTAGTTCGCGAAGCGTGACGCAATATTTTTGTCAGCGTGAATATTCTATGTGTATGATGAAGTAGCAGTTTTTTTGTACGGCCGATCCTACTACGATCCTGCACGATCTTGCCATAGTTTGTTTCGATTCACAGAGAGCAGATTCGTCAGTGTAGAAGTTTGTTTAATGCTGCAGGCTATAGCAAGCGCACTCAGAGTGCATCAGGTCGTTATGTTTAGGGACTGTTTGTTATGTATTGATTTCAAATGTATTTGTTCTTTATTATGGTAGTGAGTATTTAGTGAGTGAGTAGAGTAAGGAAATATATCAATATTGTGATCATCAAAATGTATTCAGTGTGAGTGTGAGTGTGAGTGTGAGTGAAAATAAGTGATAAATGTGAGTTAGGAATCTGAGTGAGTTAGATTGGTACGAGTGAGCGATTGTTTTGGAAAAGCTTCGACACAATATATTTATATTTTGTCGATGTGATTTGTTATGTGGGGAATGAGTTTTATTTATGTGTAAGCTTTCGCTATGCATTATCTTGGCTGATTATTGAGAAGTAAGTCGATCTTTGTGTTTGTGTGTCCGTTTAACAAAATAAACACGGTTAAGCGGAACCGGTTGACTTTGAAACCGGTTCAAAGACTTATTTTTTTAAAAGCTTATGGAAAAAAACATAATCGCTCATAAATATTCGTGATAAGAAAAAAATGATATTAAAAAGAAAGGCCAAGAACCGTCGGAAGAAAAACGGGAAAACCAGATTTTTGTGGAATAGAATAACTAACAAAAGATAGTTTTGCAAAATAACGTTTTTTATCGAAGATTTGTGTGGTGCACGGTTATGAGAGTTTGGATTACAATTTATTAGTTTGAAAAACATTAGATAATTTAGATTTGGATTTCGAATATTGGAACATTGAGAAGTATAAAATTAGGGAATCTAGGATAATGGGATAATTATGTGTTTGAATATGGAAAATATGGAAAAAATCGCATAATTTGGACAGGTCGGAGTTTGGAACCTTAAGGATTTATAAAAAAATTCATTTGAAAAAATGGATTTGGAAATTTTATGTTGTTAGTGTGAAAATCAATGGAAAATTCGGATTGGATTTCGGATATGGGAAAATTGGGAAAGTAATTTTTTTGGGATTATGGGATAATCAAGTGTTTGAATGTGGAAAATGTGGAATTAATCGCACAATTTTGACATGTCAAATTTTGGAACCTTTGCGGGTTTGAAAATTTTTCATTTAGGGAATTATTTTTGGAAATTGGGAAAACAAATAGTTAATATTAGCATGGAAATAAAAGTTACTTGTGGCCACATATTGAATTCAGAACTTTGTTGGAATTATGTTGCATTAAAAATAAGTGTAAAAAAAGTGATTTTTTATTATTATTGATGTTACAACTTGTGGTGTAATTTACAGTAGCACAAGCGGCAACACTCGCACTAGTACTAACACCAGTACCACTAGTATTACTAGCATTACCAGTAGTACCACTAGTATTCCTAGCCTAAGCAGTAGTCCACAAGCATAGTACTAGCAGCAGTAGTACCAGCAACAACACTGTACTAGAAGCATAGTACTAGCAGCACTAGTACTAGCAGCAGCACTGTACTAGCAACAGTGGCATTTGTGAGCAGTAGTAGTAGCAACAATATCACTTGTCAACAGTAACACTTATTACAGTTTACCGCAGTAGCTAACAGAAACAACACTAGTACTATCAACAGTAACATTTGTCCTATATTTCAGAATTCACATTTTTCAAGCATAATGTGAGAGAAAACTACAGAAATAAATCAAAAAACGAGAAAATGAAATATGGAACGTGTACGAGGACATAAACACCTACGAATAGTTATAAAAACCCTAAAAATGAGCTTTAATATATCGCGATATATTTTATCGACAGCCCAATATATCGGCAAATATTGCGATATGTAGCTCTTTGATATATCAAAACGAAGTACTGAATATCAAGTACCTAAAATTCGGTATATATCGAATATCGGCAAGTGGTTTACGATACCAAACACTACCAAAAATAATGAAGGTTTTATGTTGAAATCACTCAAAACGAGTTCATAATTCTAAATTCAATTTGCTCCATAAAACTCAATTGTACAAAGGTCGGAATATTTTAGCATATTCTAAAAACGACTCAGCAAACCCTTTGAATTGGTGGGCAGAAAAAATCCATTTGTTTTTTGAATTAAGCCTTTTAGCTCGTACAATTTTATGTGTACCTGTTATTTTGACTTTTTCGACTTTTCGAACGAGTATATTTTGTCGCTGGTCAAATTGCCACTATGAAACAAAATCGATTAAATCCAAAATTTGTAAAACAATTGGTTTGTTTTAAAGGTTTTTCGAAATCAACGAAGTCTTTTATCAATAATCCTGACAAAATAAATGAAAGAGATTGAAAAAAAAGGAAACAATGATGAAAATATGAGAAAAAAATTAGTTGGTTATAGAAAACTTCAACAGAAAATATTAACAAATATTGGAGATCCGTGGAAACTTTATTATATTAAAAAACGAAGAGTTTTTTTAGAGTGTACTTACAAAATTTGATATCTTGAAAGGGTTGGAATTCATAAATTTGGAAATTGAGATTTTTAGATTTCGAAAATTAGTGAATTGAGGAATTTATCAAAAGTGTGGGATTTAAAATTTGAAAATTAGGTGTTTTGGAAATTTGAGATGGTAGGAATTGAAAATTTTGGAAATTTTGAAATATCAAGTTTTGAAAATTAGGTAATTGAGGAATTTGAAACATTGAGAATCTCGGAAATAAAATTTGGGAATTAGGTCTTTTGAGATTTTTAAAGGGTAGGAATTCAAAATTTGTGGAATATGCGAATTAACGAATTTTGAAATTTGTGAATCAAAGAATCTGAAAGTTTGGTATCGCGGAATTCGAATTCAGAAATTCAAACATTTAATAATTTGAGACATAAAAAAACTATAATTTAAGGTCATTTAAAATTATTATATTTTTAAATTTTTGAATTGAAGAATTTAAAAGTTTGAGAATTGGGGAATTGGAATTGAAAAATTCGAGCATTTAACATATTTTGAGAGATTGAGAATTTAAAATTTGTTTGGAATCATCAGATTTTGAAATTGAGGAATTAAAAATATTTAGAAGTTTGAGAATCTAAAAATTGGAATTTGAGAATTCGCACATCTGATATTTTGAGATATTTAGAATTCAAAATTTATGAAATTTATAAAATTAAACATTTAAGACTTTGTACGCTGGTGAATTGAGGAATTGGAAACTTCATGAGTTGAGAATTTGGAGTTTTTGGTTAGATGTCGGAACATTCAGTGTAACTTAAGAGTTATTAAGGGATTATATAAAGATCCGAACATCCAAGAAGATTCGGTCAAAATTGCAAAAGTGGGGGGAGGGGCTGGATAGAGGGGTGGTTAAGGGTGTTGATGCCTTTAAGTAGGACTAAAAATTGGACTAGGAAATATACCTTAACTAGCGCCATATGCCGATACAATTTATGTGAAATATGCAAATATAGTGTTAAATCGTCCAAATTTTCAACTTACATGTTTCTCTTGTCTGACATTATGGATTTTTTTCTAAAATGGACTTAAAAATGCATTAAAAAGACATAAACCAATAAAGTCATACCATGGAAGTGGTAAAGGGGCAAAAAGAAATTTACAAAATACACCAATAGTTAAAAAAGACATTTTGGAAAGTATAGGGGTCGTGAAACCTAACTAAAACATACATACAATGAAAATCAGAGCAAACATCGCGATTTTTTTTCTCAAATCGGAGGAGGGTGTGGGAATTGCACAAAATCCGGAATTGGTATGTCTTATACCGAGGAAAAGTTGAGCCAGCCAGAGATTGAACTTGGTTAGCAGTGAACGCGCTAGTTTACAACTAGCCACTGCACCACCAGTTCCACCAGCTCAGTGTCAAGAGTGGCGAATGCGTATCGATTTATTTTACGCGGTTTAAGTATGGACGGATCATATATTATCCTACATTGAACCGGCAACCTCGAGCCAACCGGCAGCCTCGAGCCACGTTGCAATAATTCTGGAAACGATATATCGGAACAATATATCAATTATAGGTGGTCAAATAAAGGTACGTATCCATTATTGGCAGCTTGCTACCGATACACAACACTACAAATTATAACAACTATTTAGGACAGTTTTCATTATACGAATAAACGTTGAAATGTTGTTCTAAAAAAGGACAAATGTTAAAATTGCAAGAATTCAAAAAATAGAGCTATCGAGCGAACTAAAACAAAAATCAAAAAAAAAAAACCAAACGACAAAACAAATAAAAAAAAAACAAGAAACTCGAGACAATAAACTTCAAAATAAAACCATCACAAAACAAAAACACAAACCCACACATAAACCAAAACCCAAACCAAAATGAGAGGAAATTACCTCACAACTCTAACAAGGTGACCTTTCAAACAACTTTGTCGAGCCCTCTATTAGTCGGTTATACTGTTTGGTCTCAAACTATGTGTCTTAGTAGTCCTTTGTTTCCACTCAAGTCTAGGCTTTCATTGAAAAAAACAAAACATATAAATGGTAAAGAAATGTGGTAACACGTGAAGGAGAGTGATAGAGGGATGAAGAGAGCACAGAATTGAACAGGGAGAAAGACGAAAAAAAAGATAAAGAGAGGGAGAGAGAGAAGTCAGGTGAGGAGAAATGACGAAAAGGGATAACATGAGAGACGGAGGTTCGAAGTGGGACTAGAAATTGGAGTGGAAAAAGAGGGAGAGAGAGAGAGAGAGAGAGAGAGAGAGAGAGAAACGCTATATTCGCTTTAACACATCTAAACAAAATTATCCAAAAAACTTTCAATAACGTTCATAAATATTCAAAAATGTTCAAAAATGTTCAAAAACATCACCCACCTTCGCGTAGAAACAGAGTACTCTCCCTCGACCATATCGTCTTCGTAACTTTTGAAAAGTGCCATCGAGTGAGCCTCATTTCTCGTTTCTCGCCACATGGGGCATATAGTCTTCCCACTGCCAACACTGCATCTTATCCTACCACGTGTCACCCGCCATTATGCCTTTCTCTTATAAAAACGTGCTCTGCCGTGATTGGCCCAAAATGTTACGAATGAATCGTAACGAAAATCCTACCAAAAACTATCGTTCGCTAACCTAGACTTTGCCGCCCTTCAGTGGTCAAGGCTTTTTTCGGATGTCACCGTGTGGCCATCAGGTGGTGGAGAGGTTTATTTAGGGTTTTGGTTTTTGTTTTGGAGTGTCAACCACCAATACGACTCTCTCTCATAAAATCTTGCTCCGCCATGATCGACCTAAAATGGTACGGATGAATTGTCACAAAAATCATACAAAAATTATCGTTCGCTAACCCGGACTTTACTGCCCTTCGGTGGTAAAAGCTAGCTTTTTTCGGACGTCTCCCAGTGGCCATCGAGTGGTGGAGAGGTTTTTTTTTAGGATTTTGGTTTATGTTTTCGGACGTCTCCTAGTGGTCGTCGAGTGGTGGAGAGGTATTTTTAGGGTTTTGGTTTTTGTTAGTGGTGGAGAGGTATTTTTTGGGTTTTGGTTTTTGTTTTGGAGCCGGAGAGGGATTCTTTGGCCAATCGGATCGCGACAACTAGACCCAAGCTTATTCTCGGTTGTTTCCAAAAAGACAAAAATGTTGGAGCGACATTTAGCGTAGGAGGATTTACCTCGAGTCTGAGAGAGATAAAGAGAATAATAGAGGGGAGGGAAATTAGTGCAGGAGAGAAAGGGAGTGAGAGGGAGGGAGGGGGAGGAAAAAGGAGGGAGAGAGAGAGGGAAAGAGAGGGAGAGGGAGAGGGAGGAGAGGGAGGGAGAAGAAAAGAGAGTGGGAGCGAGATAGGGAGAGATGAGAGAGGGAGAAGGGGAGGGAGAGGGAGAGAGGTGAGAGGGAGAGGGAGAGGGAGAGAGGTGAGAGGGAGAGGGAGAGGGAGAGGGAGAGAGAGGGGGAGGGGGAGAGAGAGAGAAGGGGGAAAAGAGGGGAATAACAGGGGGAAAAAAGAGATGTGTAGGTCTTACAAGAATTGGGCCAACCTAGTAGGTTGAGGCAAAACATGCGATTCAAGTCATCCATGTTGGGAACCTCTTCCTCTCTTTCATTCTTTTCCTCCGTTTTTTCCTTCTCTTTCACTGTTTTTCAACAACTTCTTTCTTTCTTTCTTTCTTTTTCCGTTTTTTTGTCGCATCTCTTTTAAAATCAAACAACACTTGCCGTTTTTTTTCTTTTTCAGCTTCCATTAATAATGTTGTTTTTTTTAGTTATGGTTTTCAGTTTTAGGGTTTCGGGTTCACGTTCGCATTCTATTTTGCAATCGGGACAGGTCCAGCTCAGCATAGAAGCATCATAGAAGCGTCAGGAAAAGAGGGAGGGAGACACGTGGCATGCCAAGCAGAGGCGAAAGTCGAACAAACATATACATTCGAGATCAAAAGGGGACACGTGGCAAACCATGCATTTGCCAGAAGAATCCAAAGGAAGAGGAGATTTGGAAACTTGCGAAGGAGCCATGGATGTAGGTTGAGAGAAGGAAAGAGATAGATTTATTCCTTCACTTTTTATAACAACAAAGTGATATTGGAGCAAGATTGTGTGTCAGGATTAGACGTTAGGATGGAGGACATTGCTTGAATGAAAAAAAACATCAAAAAGGAAAGAAGAAATTAGGGCAAAAAGCGGCGCGAAAAATTGTGATTTTTCCTGCCAAAAATTGAAAACGAATTCCAGGGTGTAAATGGAGCGAAATAGCGTCCGTCTGTTCCAAAACCCTAAGCCCAAAATTATATTGCCAACCACTGATGGTACGGTACGAACCATGATGCACATCATAGGCCGCAAACGGTCAACCGAAACCGTGACCGACCGTTAACCGACCGCCCGCGCCGGATCCGGAACGGATTCGGTTGCCAAATTTTGGGGGTCGGGCGGTTACGGTCGGTTGATTCACGAGGAAAAAAAAGCGGTCGAAAAAAAAACGGTCGGTTACGGTCGGTCAACCAAAAAACCAAAAAAAATGAAAATTATGTACTGTCCCTATAATCCAACATTCTTGTACTTTGTACTCTTTGGCATCGTGGAAGTACGTGACATCATGATTAGCATCGCAAATCTGACACGGTACCCCGCCAATCGTTATTAGCGTGTAAGTTTTTTTAGCGTATAAAAATAATTACCGTGGTGTACGCTATTTAAGAATTTGAAAATTTTGGAAAAAATCATACATTCTAATTGTTTGATTATGGTAATTTGGATCTTTGAAAAAAAAATGTCGGTCGCAAACATGCTTACACTAATATAGGTCTCCGTACAAAATCTGAAAAATCGTACACAAATCGAACATTCACACGGTCGAAACGCGGCTGTCGGACGAATATGTGCGAGCGGGATTTTTTACGACCTGGTTTTTTTCCTTTTTAGAACGCACATTCTCATGCGTCCGCGGTTATTAAAACTAATTTATTGTACTTTTTACATTAAAAAGGTACATTTATGTACGGTCTAACACTGTCCGTACTCCACTCTATTTAAGAGACAACGTACTGAAAATAACCCTAAATAGAATAAAGAAAAAAATAAAATGAACTACACTAATGGAGAAAAAAAAAAGCGTGACGGAATTAGCATACACAACGCTAATAACGATTGGCGGTGTACTATAGTAAGCTATTTGTTTCGCAAATCAAAGGGAACGCGACAAAGCGTCGCAAATCTGACACGGTAGTACAATTTTCATTTCGCAAATCTTAGGGAACGCGACAAATCGTAATTATTGGCTTATTCCGTCGTACATTGATTAATTTTGTACCTTTTCGGTTACAGGCGGGCACGCTTAGTCGAGAAAAATCAAGATTCGGTCAATTTGTTTTTTCGTAAACGGCGGTCGGTTAACGGTTAACAATTTTGGAGCGTGACAAAACTCGGTCGGGCGTCGGTTACTCAGATTTTGAAGAAAAAAAAACGGTCGGTTTCGGGTATGAAAATTTTTGACTTTTGCGACCTCTGATGCACATCGTATCGCATTGTGCTAGCCGTACGGTGGTCTGCACCGCGACACACGGCAACGATAGCTTTACGGCGGTCCGTACTGCGGGCGGACAGAAAAAAAATCGAGACAGACACAACGCCTATATAGGGGTTTCCAAAAAGGCGAACAAAGTTCTCTTATTTATATACAGATATATACAGATGGCGTTTGTCACACATCCAAGTGGCCGGCTATATCTGCTGGTAGTAAAATAATAAAATATACTAATAACAGGATTAGATTACGTGCTCACTCACTTTCTTGGGTACACACCATATCTGATCATAATTAAACCTCTGTACGGACACTACTTTTTTTCACACCTGATAGCCCGTACACACCTATACTTTTTGGTCTACCGAAACAGGCGGACTCTAGGATAATGTACGGAATTCCATGCACCGACGGGTGTTTTTCGAAAAATTCGCACTTTCCAATTTGTTGTAAAGTGCACTAACGGCTAACTGGTTTTTTTCTCCCTGACCGTAATCAAATACAGTCGGCGAAACGGAGAACTCCCCGTTTCAATTGTGAACTACAGGTAAGTATGGGTATCGAACAAGCCCTCATACAAGTGTGGGACCTTCGGCACAAGAACTACAGTACTGCAGTATCGCGTAATGACTGAAATCGAGATCGATGTATCGCCATATCGATATATCGTAGAAACTTTAGAGCAGAGGTCGACACGGTCAACCGAACAGTGACCGACCGCTAACCGATCACCGCCGATCCGAACGATCTGGCTGCCACCTGGGGGCCGGCGGGTTGGGCTGTTGATTCACCAGAAAACAGTGGTTACGGTCGTCAATCAAAAAAACGAAAAAACGAAATTTTTACTTTTTTCCAACATTATTGTACGGTACTTTGGTATGGTGGAAGTAAGTGACATCACATTGAATGCCGCAAATCAGACATCGTACTAACATACTCATTTCATGAAATCTTATTATTGCCGCAAATCGTAATCTATTGTAAAGTGTAAATTATGCACTTTATACAGTGTTTCCAAAAATATGTCAAATTATTATGAAAATATCATGTGACAGATCGTAATTATTGGCTTACTCATACATCGTACATGTTTCCACAAATATATCATATTATTATGTCAATGTCATGCGACATCTAGTAATTATCAGTTATTAAATCAGCGGAAATCAAATTATTAAGTCAATTTCCCACGACAAATCCTACTTATTAGCTTACTCACATGTTTCAAACAATAAATCGATAAATTTAATTGCTATTTAAGTTAGAGAAACTTGACCACAATTCAAACAAAACCTAGTCATACACCAAAATGGAGAAAAAAAATCTCGCTTCTCATAAAACAAAAATCCAAAACGAACTTCAAAAATAAAAAAATGGTGAAATTGCTCAGTATTACCTAGTGAAAGAAAGCAGGTTGGAAAAAATTTGAGCATGTCTATGAAACTAAAACATCAAACAAATATATAGTAAAGGGGGGAGGTTTTGTGGCTTATAATACATGTTTCATAGTTTATCAATACAAGTCAACAAACGGTACTTCAACAATTAACACTCACATATGTTCATTTTTGGCTGACACGAATAGTTCTAAAGGACTTCTTTGTAAGTTTCTTTCAAAAACGGAGGCGAAAACGAGTGACCGAAAAATAAATTGCGAAAATGGTGGCGTTGATGGGTTGCGAGGACCTTCGACCATTTTCGATGGTCGACGGTTTAGGTATGATTTATTTTGAATTCCATTTAGGATGGCTTTAATGTATATGTCATTATAAATTGTTTTGTTAATAAATTTATATTCTTGAGCTTCATCACTATTTTTTCATCAATAATTTATACTCATACGCTTTATTTTATTTTTTTATTATCATTTGGTTTGTCATGATGTTGTTTTGTATAAACCTTATTTATTGATCATGGTTAGTCATTGTATGATATTTTATTTTTCTTCTTTTTTTGTTCCCAGGTTTTCAAGCATTTTGTCAAGCATTATTTGATGTTGGTCTTTCGTCCAACAAAAGTGTTGACATCGACCAGCTACTCCCGTCCGTTAATAGCGTAAAATACTACATTATATCTTCTACAAAAGATATTCGTAGTTTGATCATCCCAAAACTTAAATAAAATATTGATAACAATATTTTTGTCGCATTTACGACCGATCTCTAGACCGAGACAATAAAAGGAACCTCATTCATGTCAGTAACGACTCATTTTGTTGACAAAGAATTTAAACTTCATGCTCGGACGCTTCAAGTCGATCATTTTCCGGAGGAAAAACATACCGTGGAAAATGTTTTAACGACTTTCAAAAATTGTTTGACCAATTTAAAAATGTCCAATTTTGATGTTTTGCAAAATCGTTGCGTTGTTTTGACCGACAGTGGCTGTAACATGTGTGCGGCTGAAAGTCTACCGAGTATGTTTACTTGGATACCTTGCGCGGACCATAAAATTGCAACAAATGTGACAACGATTTTGAACAAGAGCGGAACTTCCAAAAAATACAAATACTATGTGGAAATTTCTGAATTGTTTGATCTAACTGACGCGTGTAAATCATTCGTCACGTTTTTCAAACAGAGTAATTTACAAAATCTTTTGAAAAATACTTTAAATCAAGAAAACGCAACGCGGTGGAATTATTTGTTGCGAATGCTTAAGAGTATTTACGATGCATTCAATGAGATAGGACCAATCGCTCAAGCAAAAATGAAATTGATACTTTTTGCTTGTATCGATAAAACTCACCTAACCGAACTTATACGATTTTTGGAAAGGTTTCAAGAAGTGACCCTAAAGTTGGAAAAAATCAAAAAACCAACTTTACATTTAGTTTTGTTTGAACTATCGTCCCTCCATAACCATTGTAAGATAAGAAAAACATCTTCCAATGACGGTGAGAAAGAATGCCCGGCCGATTCCCCAAACTTGCAAAAATTGAAATAACTTTTTATGAAATTTGTGCTACCGAAGTGGGGCCTTCATGGGTATCATATTATCACAGCTCTCTTAGATCCTTGACAAAAACAAAAGCTTGAAATAATTGGGGTATCGAAAACCGAAATTGAATGCGCGATGGTCAAACTTCGAGAACTCATAAACAACCTCGGTGATGACGTTGATTTCGGTAGTCCTCAACGTATCACAAAAAAACGAAAAACATCGCAAAGTATGGACGATTTCCACAATTTTTTTTGTGAGAGCGACGACGAAAATGAGGTTTTTATTACAAACGACAAAAAAACGCTCGTTAGTGACAAATTGAAACTTTATTTTGATTTAAAATTAACCAACGACGAAAGGTTGAACTTTAACATACTTGAATGGTGGAAAAAAATATCAAATGTGCGTGTGAAAGATGGAGGATATCCTATTCTAGCCGGTGTTGTTAGATCTATTCTAGCTATTCCGGCTTCTAGCTCCATATTCTAATGCAATTTTTCGGATGCCGGGAACACCATAACAAAGAAGAGGAGCTCACTAGCGGCTTCAATTGTTAGTGATCTTTTGTGTGTTAGATCCAACCGAGATCTTTTAAATGCATAGTTTTTTGTTTTGTTTTGTTTTCTATTTATTGTTTTTTTTCAGTATTAGTTATAAATATTTTTTTCTTTGATATTTTTTTTGTATTTCATAATTTTTCTAGTGTTTATCTTTTTTTTTTAAAACCGGAATGCTTATTTTTACCAAATTACCAAAGTGCACTATTTATACCATATTTAGATTTATAGATTTTGTGTAAAGTTTAAGGTTGATCATTACAATGTGTTTTTGTTTATTGATTTTCTATGTGAAAAACTATGATTTTTTTTTTAAACATACATAATTAAAACTTTACCCTTTTTGCATAATTCATAGCATAGTATCGTAGTCGAAAGAAAAACCGTCCGAAAATTGTAGCGATAAGTTTAGATTTGCGAGAGAATAAACATTAATATAAGAGTTACACGCAAAATTAGGAACAAATCTCTTGAAGGAGGTGATTGTCGAGGAAAAAAAATATTCGTAAAGGGAGATTGCAAAAAGACAAAATAGTAAAAAGAAGAGGTACACGAGCTGTTTTTTTGCAAAGGGAGATGTACCACTACACCACTCATTGTTATTAGCGTTAATAAGTCGCTACTACTTATAGCCAAAAATAACAAAATATAACGTGGACTATAACCTGCCACGTCTCCTTGGATCAAATAGTATTATTAATCATAGTTTTCCATTAACACTACACCGCGAATCGTAATTACCATTATTAACGCTAATTCCGTCACCACGAATTTTGACCCAAAAACCTTAAAAAGAGTAAATAACTTTTATTTTTTCTTTACATTATTTAAGGTACTTTTTGAATCATCGTTAACGACTCTAATATATTGCTGTTTTAAATAGTGTGGTGTACGGTCGGTGTCTGACCGTACAAAATTGTATTGTGTTAACGCAAAAAGTACAAACTATGATTTAATACATGCCGTTATGATGTAACTGCGTTTTCAAAAACCCCGTAGTGCAAACGTCAAAATGACAGTACAAACTATGATTTAATGCATGCCGTTATGATGTAACTGCGTTTTCAAAAACCGCATAGTGTAAACGGCGTAATGACGTGAAATTGTACGTTTTTCAGATTATGTATGTGTACATAATGTTGTCCATAGCCTATTTCAGCCATGGATAACTCACAAAAAACACCCACAGACTACCCCAAAACAGCCAGCTGTGTTACAGATAACACATATTACTTCACAATATACAAAAGCATCTCAAACTACACCAATATGTAGTATGTACTCGACACTATAACTTCCCAAAGTTACATCCTGATCCACAAATGAATCCAAAAGATATGAGCTCCAAAGTTTCCCAAAAACAGTTGACAGCTTATCAAACTAGCCAAGTAAATCTCTTACAGAATTCTACAGAAACAACACAACAGAATGAAACTACACAATAGAACACCCACACAAAGTTTCATATCAAGATATCAATCAGACTGGTCAAACTGACAGGACAAAGATGCAGAAAAAAATCCTGCCATTACTTTGATAAACTCAGCTGATACTGAAAATAAACTAAGTCCTTACATTTTATACTCATACAGCTATCTACTGAGCCTTGCACTAATCAAGGTACTACACGTGTAACTAGGTACTATACCCTAATAAAGTCACTGTACGTCAACAGTACGTCTACTGTACCGGAAGTACGTCCAAAACCCTAATTGTAACTTTTATCCTATTTTAATAATGTAACACTAAAAACTAAATCACTACATACAAATTAATGTTGTTTCAGATATTTACAGATAGTGGCCGTACATACATTGTGTCACTTGCTTGGTCAGCAATTGGCGAATCCGTCCAAATTACTGTAAGCGTCCGTACTAGTCAATTCCGAATTCATGGATCGTCGTAAGATGTAAGTAGATCTTCGCGATGGACAACACGCGTCCAAATCATTAGCTGTGGTCCCATTTCAAATTGATGCTTAGTCAGCATGGTTCACATAAGTCCCCGACTGTTGTTGTGCGGTACGAAGCACCTGAGTGCGTACGGCGGGCTGTGTCACTTGTGGTCCTGCAAGAATCGCGTCCGTTGACACGATTTGAATCAACGTTCCATACTGAATCCATACAGTCAATTTATTGGATGTCCGATCCAAACTTCATCCGTTCCATTCTGTGAATCCGCTCGTTCGATGTTAGACACGTGTATGTGAGTGTCGGCGCCATTCCGAAATACTTGCAAAATCCTCATCTCCTGACGCGTGTCCCTGTAGAAATACGGTACAATCTTTTGTCCTTATACTACTGTAACACTATTAGGGGTTAGTACTAAAGTGTGGATACCAAAAATTATTCTAAGTACAAATCCCTCTCTCACTGACCTATTTACTGAGTACTAAAGTTTTCAAATCACAACGCTTCCCTAAAACTTTAGACTCGGTACTTCACTTAGTCTACATAACTGTCTATTGTAATTCAGGTACATACTGAAGAAGGGACTACGAAGAATATTCTAAGTTTGGAAATTCCCTCCCACAACCTTCACTACTAAACATCCAATACTTTACAAAAACAACACCTAAAAGATTTTCAAAACAGATAATTATTACGGACAGAAACCAAAATTGGAGTTATTGATAAACTAGAGTAAATTTTTTTTTTGAAAAAACGAAAAATCTAAATTAGAATGGATAACATTAATTATTTATTTACGATAATTACGATTCGCGGTGAAATAAATGCCTAACCCTAATAACAACGAGCGTTGTAATTTTGTACTTTTTCGGTTACGGGCGGATACGGTTAGTCGCGAGAAATCGAGTTTTGGTTAACTTTTGTTTTTCTTAAATGCCGGTCGGTTAACGGTTAACAAATTTGGAGCGTGACATAACCCGGTCGGGCGTCGGTTACTCAGATTTTGAAAAAAAAAACGGTCGGTTTCGGTTATGTAAAATTTTGACTTTTGCGACCTCTGCTTTAGACGCATGTGAAGCTGCCTAGACCGCTCTTTTTTAGCCCGCGATTTAACAAATTGCCCAATCTTCTACATTAATTTTTGCTATCTTGTCTTTTTCTCTAGCTTCCTTCTCGGCTGTCTCCGTCACCTTTTTGATCCTTTTTGAATTTTGACTCTATTGTCATTTTGGTTATCCGTCTTTCTATCTAGATGATCCTTTTCCGTATGGAAATTGCAATTCCTTAACCTTTTCCACCGAAGGGTTTATATACAACACCTCATCCAACAGCGATTAGGGTTTTTGGTTTTAGAGCTTTTAGGGTTTTAGGGTTTTAGGGTTTTAGGTATTTTAGGTTAGCAACGGCGGTATAGTGTTCTAGATTTATATCCAAAATCAGATCCATGATTTTGGTATATATTGACAACTAGAGGTTTGAAAGTATATTTCTTGGCTTTGTCGACGATGAATATCGGTATCACGATATCGCTGATAATCACCATTGCGTTTTTTTTATTTTTATTTTGTTTTGTATATATATATACATATATATATATATATATATATATATATATATATATATATATATATATATATATATATATATATATATATATATATATATATATATACATGTTTTTGAAGTTACTTTAGTTGTACAACAAGAACAGACTTTATCGATTGTACTAAATCTACGGTAATGTCCCTAAAAAGCCCAAATTTTTGCCTCTAATAGTTGTTTTTACATAGGCACTTGCGGGGCTAGCCTCTAACATGAAAAATGCTAACATAAAAAGTATGTTGTTATTATTATAACAATAGTACGCAAGATTACTATTATTATTATTATTATTATTATTATAGTCGTTCTGGCGAGGAACCAATGTATATGTACCATGTCAGGCGAGATTCGATTGGATTGGTTGAAGTAGCATCATATTTGCTTATTGTTGATTTTTTTAATCAAGTATCAACTATACAAACAACTACACCGCTAATCGTTATTAGTGTTAAAGTTTTTTTTGCCACTTAAAACATCTTTTCTCCGTACACACTTGTCAGATTGTCAATTGGACAAACCTTCTTATTGGCGGTCTCCGATTGACAATCCCACAACTGTGCACGGATAAAAGATGTTTTAAGGGGAGAAAAAGACTTTAACACTAATACAAACTAACGAGGAAGTAACTCTTATAGAAGAAGAAAAAAAAAAAAACGATTATTTTCAATCTGATTGTTTCCAACTATTTCCATACTAAAAATAGAATAGTAATAATAAATGAGTTTTCCATTCCTACAAACTTGGTAGAACCGGATCCTAGCTTGTCGTGGCCTCCTAAGTAAAACATTCATTTTCCCAACTGTACAAAAATGTAATTAAATCAAGATTTGAAGTCTGTACATCTGGTAGTGTTGCTCAAGGTTAATTAACAAAATAATAAGAAATTTAGCGATTACTCTTTAAATTTGACTACAAAAGAGCCATTGTAAATACTCTTATTGTAAATGATTTATCATGTACAATAGTCTCGACCGTGTCAAACCAAAAATTAGGGAAGTGTTGACGAGTTTTGATGAAATCAATTTATTTTATCTTATAATACTAATTTAATACCCTAAAAAGTATAAGACTGTCGGAGTGCATCCAAAGAGATTTGGAGATTTGGAGATTTGGAAATTTTAGGGTTTTGGAAATTTGGAAATTTGGGGATCCAAAGTCTTCCATATCCCAATTCTAAAAGTCGCGACTATTGTAATAAATAGTGTTGTGTATCGAACCAATTAAAAGTCGATATATCTCAATAGATATTATATTATATTTCTATATTTTCTATACACAAACACAAAATAATAATCATGTTATAGTTCACATTTTTGACCAATTAAAAATGATTATTGAACCGTTTTCGGAAACGACAAGGTGGACACTACACCTTGAATCGTTATTAGCGTATAGACATTATTAGTGCAAAGAAAAAATTAGTGTCATTCATCATAATTTAGTGCCAGGAGACGTGGCAGATTATGGTCCATGTCTTTAAATAGTGTAATTTATTATATTTTAAGGTATCAATGTCAAAATTTTGGGGTGCCGATATAGCGTACATAAGGCTAATAACGATTCACGGTGTACTATAGTAGGATAAAAATAATCAAATTAATAAAAAAAATAAAAAAATATTTATATTACTATTATATTATTAATATAAATAATGGAATGTCATTGGATGTAAGAACAGGACTTGTTAGAAGGTAATACTACATAATAGAAAAAAACAATAATTAGAAAAAATAATAATAATAATAGTATGTAATAGTAAGGTGTAAAAAAAGGTTTAATAATAATGTAAAATATAGGATTTAAGAATAGTATGTCCATGAAGGACAAAAAAATAAAATAAAATAAATGTAATAATAGGATGTACTCGGGTGTAATGCTCAGCTTTTTTTGCAAATTATAAAATATTCTTCCCAAAATTGTCGAGAAAAATGAGAAACCATTCATTTTTTTTCGTTTGCATTAAATTTTAATTGGTAATATCAATAATATTTGCTTACCAGGCATTTCCATATGCTTCGCCAACAGTAACATTTGGTGAATAATCGGTGGAGGGAGAGAGGGAGAGAGGGAGAGGGAGAGGGAGAGGGAGAGGGAGGGAGCAGAGGGGGGGAGAGAGGGGTAACAATTGGCGAATAATCGGTGGAGGGAGAGAGGGAGAGGGCGAGGGAGGGAGAGGGAGAGGGAGAGGGAGAGGGAGAGAAAGAGAGGGCCGGGGGCGAGAGAGGGGTAGTATTTGGCGAATAATTGGTCAATCTTTCGATTTTGAGCTTTTCTATCAGAAATCAGAAAGGACAAAAACAATTCAAATGAACGTTTGAAATTTAACGAAAAAAAAGATAAAAAAGTAAATAAAAAGAAATAAGAAAAAAAAAGAAAAAGAAAAAGAAAGAAAAAAAACTAAATTTTCGGACGAAGTTTTTTCTTGCGAGGAGCGTTGACTCGTCCCCCCACCGCCATTCTCGCCTCTCTTTTGTCTCCTCTGTCGCTTTTATCTTTTTTGTCTCTTCTGTCTCTTTTGATACTTTTGTCTTTAGTGGGTCTGCACATGTGACGCGACAGAATCAAAATATTAACAAATCACTAAAATTTCCAAAAAACAAAAAAACAAAAACAAAAAAAAACAGTAGTAGCAGTACCAGACACTAATTAACCCAAAGAAGGCATACGATAACGGATATGTACCTTATTTTGACCTACCGATAATCGATATATCGTTAAATAAAATATTAATATAAAAACACTTAAGTTAATACATCGTTATGATATATTGTTGTGATAAATCCATAAAAAAAATTATCGCGATATTTTACCGATAAATCGCACTGATAATGCTGAAAAAACATTACCGCGATAAAAGTACGGTACAGATTGTACCCCTGTACAGCCTCGGTCCTATACTTTTGGTCTTATAAAGTACGATTTTTTTGTACTTTACTGCTCCACAATCCGTACCGTACTTCCGTTCAAAGTATGGACCGGATTGTGATATGTGACATGACATACTATGTACTGTATACAGTATAACTCTATATAATATATAGTACTATTATATAATATATAGTACTATCGGTATAGTATATATTACAGTTAGTATAGTATATAGTACTAGTGAATAGTAGTACTATAAATTTACATATACATTGGAGATAACAAATTTATTTGTCCCGGAGAGATATATCGGGCCTTTTTATCTTTCGATAACTGATAAATGTAGGTTATCGAAATTATCTCGATAAAAAAATTATCTATACACAGCACTAATAAATATAACAACGATAAAAAAAAACTAAACAAATAAACGACAACAGCATGTTAATAAACATAATATTAGTGTTGTGTATCGGGAAAAAACTTATCGTGATAAAACCGGTAACGATAATTATAGGTTATCGAGCGGTGAGGGGTCCCGATATATCGCTCGGAAACAAATATTTTTTTTTAGTATACTATATCATAGTACTTTATACTACATTGTATTATTTTTTACACATTATATAGTATGGCATGCCAGGTCATGCGTCCGTACAACAACAGTACAAGTGTACCGTCTGAACCGTACAACTATCGTCGATAATTATCGGGCCCGATATTTATCGGTAATTATCGCGATATATCGGTTATTCATCACGATAATTTCGTTACCGATATATCAATTCAATAAATCGATTATTGGTAGGTCAAAAAGAGGTACATATCGGTTATCGGCCAATGGCTACCAATACACAACACTACATAATATATGTAACAACGATAGAAATAAATAAAAGCCCAAACATACATAATCAATACGACAACGATGATAATAAATAAACAAATAAAAGATAAGAGTATCAATCTACATAACGTATTTCACAACAAGAAAAATAAATAAACAAATAAATAATAATAGTACAAAAACTACTAATTATAGTATTTCTCATAAACGGAAAGAAACATGATTGTTTTGTATCGAAGTTTATCCAATACTATTTACTCTGTAAATCGGAAGGGAGGGAGAGGGAGAGGGAGGGGGAGGGGGAGGGAGAGGGAGAGAGAGGGAGAGAGGGAGAGGGAGAGAGAGAGAGAGGGAGAGAGAGAGAGGGGGAGAGAGAGAGATAAGGTCTCACCCCAAGAAAAAGTCTCGTCTAACTCTCCTCTGCCCTCCACCTCGCCATCAGTCATTATTTTTCATATTTATAAACATAAAACTCCTCTATAACCCTTCTGAAAAGTATTAATTATCGAATATTTTATTATATATATAGATATATATCCTATATGTACTTATATATACTATATGTACTTATATATACTATATTTTTATTATTTTTCACTTTTTAAGATTTAAAATTAAAAGTAAAGTTTTATTTTCGTACATAGAAATAAAGAGAGAGGGGAGAAGGGGAGGGAGGGGCCGGGAGGGAGGGGCAGGGAGGAAGAGGAGGGAAAGGAAGGAAAAAGGGAGAGAGAGTAACCGCTGATGTCACTTGGAATGGGAGGAACAGAGCACTAATGGGGAGAGAGCGGGAGGGACGGAAGGAGGGAGGGAGGGAGAGTGGAAAGAAGAGAGGGAGGGAGGGAGGGAGGGAAGGAGGGAAAGAGACCGCAAGAAAAAAGAACAGTGAGATATAGAGATAGATAGAGAGAGAGAGAGGGAGGGAGAGAGGGAGAGAGAGAGAGAGAGAGAGAGCTTCACCACCTACCTCCATTCATTTTGACATCTTTCTTTTCGCTCTCCTTCCTCTGACCCCTGTTGGTCGTTCCATCTTCCTTCCCTTCCTCCCCATCTCCATTTCTCTCCCCCTCCTCCTCCCCATCCCCCTCTCCCTCTCCCTCTCCCTCTCTTTCTTCCTCCACCTCTCCCTCTCGCTCTACCCCTGGACTCTCTCCCTCTCCCATATCTTCATCGCTCCCTTCACCCCCCCATCTGTCCCCCCCCCTATCATTATCCCACCTCTGTCCCACAGGGGGTACCCAAAAATCCTCGTCCACCTCCTCTCCCCCCCCTCCCTCCACCTCCTCCTCCCCCTCCCCCTCCCCCTCCTCTTCCCTCTTCTCCTTTTCCTTCTCCTTCTTCTCTTCCTCCCCTTGTCTCTTCTTCCCTTTTGTCTCCTTCCTCTTCTCCTTCCCTCTCCCCTCCTTTCCCTCTCCACCCTCTCTCTCTACTCTTCCCTTCCCTCTCTTCCCCTTTTTCTCTCCTTCCTTACTCTCCACCGGCGCCATTTCCTCGTCACCCTCTCCCTCTACCCCCTCCCCCTTGGCCTTCCTCTCCCTCTCCGCCCTTTTCTCCGCTTCTTTTACCTCTGTTTCCCAACACCCTCCCTCCCTCCCCCCCCACTCAGATTCCATCTTCCATATAAGACAGAATCCATAAAAGACAAAAGTCATGAAAGACAGAAATACAGACAAGACAAAAACTCATATACGACAAAAAATGCCAGCTGTCAATCGTACAAAATATCAAATTTACGAAAAAAACAAAAATACAAAACTGTCACACAAGAAAAAATATGATTGCAGTTAACGACAAAAAACGTCTCCCTCTCTCTCTCTCTCTCTCTCTCTCTCTCTCTCTCTCTCTCTCTCTCTCTCTCTCTCTCTCTCTCTCTCTCTCTCTCTCTCTCTCTCTCTCTCTCTCTCTCTCTCTCTCTCTCTCTCTCTCTCTCTCTCTCTCTCTCTCTCTCTCTCTCTCTCTCTCTCTCTCTCTCTCTCTCTCTCTCTCTCTCTCTCTCTCTCTCTCTCTCTCTCTCTC
>JBBHKE010000419.1:0-16742 GCA_037447655.1 Zygnema cylindricum | reverse complement strand
TATATATATATATATATATATATATATATATATATATATATATATATATATATATATATATATATATATATATATATATATATATATATATATATATATTTAATAGGTTTATTAAATAAGTATTATTTAATATTGTATGAAAATCGACCCGATATGCACCTCTGCACCTTGAATCGCTATTAGGGTTAATACTTTTTCGCCAGTTAAAAGTTAAAACATCTATTCTCCGTACACACGTGTCCGATTTTCAATTTGAGACCGCCAATCGGAAGCTGGGAATCTTATCTTTCGATCGCAACCGTCAGATCTACGAACCGACATTTATGTACGGAGAAAGATGTTTTAAGAGACGAAAATAACAGTAACACTAATAGCGATTCACCGTGTACAGTACACCGTGTATCTCTATTAGTATTGATAATTATTTCGCCACTTAAAACATCTTTAATCCGTACACACCTGTCCGATTTTCAATTTGAGACCGTCAATCGGAGGCTGAGAATATGGCCTTTCAATCGCAACCGTCAGATACACAATCAGACAAAATATGTACGGAGAAAATATGATCTAAGAGACGAAAAAAAGAATTACACTAATAACGATTCACGGTGTGGCAAACTGTACGGTTTGAAGTAACATTGACCTCTATGAACTTAAAACATGTCGGGATTCGCCAAAATAAATTATTAAATTCGCTGCCAATTATTTTTTTTAGAAATATTTTTTTCGTGCGTAAAACGTCGAAAAATTGTCTTTTTTCGTGTATCTGCCACATCGGACGGTGGCTGTTAGCTAAAAGAAACTCAAATTTTTTAGTTTATAATATATTTTACAGTGCGCCAACACACAAAACCTTGTCGTATTTTTTTTGTATGCCCGCATCCTCATCGGACGGTCAGATATTATCCGACAGATGAAACGTAATTTTTTGAAATTTCAAGTTTGCATGAATTCCGTGCCGCCGCCGTCGCTATTGGAGATACACACGTGTGTCGCTATTAGTGTTAAAAATATTTTGCGACTTAAAACATCTTTTCCCTACAACATTGTCGGATTATGGATCTGACGGTTTCGATTGAAAGGTAAGATTCTCAGCTTCCAATTGGCGGTCTCAAATTAAAAATCGGACGAGGGTGTACGGATAAAAGATGTTTGAAGTGATGAAAAAATTATTAGCCCTAATTGCAATACAAGGTGTAGTATCGCTTGAAGACAAAAATAAACTTCCAATTTGATTTTAAAACATTAAAACTACACCGCTTATCGTTATTAGTGTTGACGTTTTTCTCGCCACTTTAAACATCTTTTATTAGTGCACGCTTGTCGAATTGTCAAGCCGATGGTTGCTATTGGAAGCCAAGATTCTCACCTTCCTATTGGCGGCTTTCGATTGACAAAACCGAATGTGTGCACGAAGAAAATATTTTTGAAGTGGCAAAAAATAAATTCTTATACATAGTAATTAGCGTTGTCGTGAATGTTAATGAAAGGTGAAACCGTTAGCGCAGCTACACCGTGAATCGTTATAAGTGTGAATTTCTTTTTCGTCTCTTAAAACATCTTTTATCCGTACACGTATGTCGGTTTTCAGATCTGACGGTTGCGATCTAAAGGTAGTATTTTCAGCTTCCGATTGACGGTCTTAGATTGAAAATGGGACAAAAGTGTACGGAGAAAAGATGTTTTAAGCGGGCGAAAAAATTATTAACCCTAATAGCGATTCACGGTGTAGATTCCAAATCGTACGTCTCGGGTTCAAATCGGAGAGGTGGCGTAGAAAATAATTCATAAATAATTAAATATGTCAACTTTCCACGATCCTATGATATCTTACCTGACGATTTTAACTTTTTGTCTTTTTCTCAATCATCATTGAATGAGCCTTCCCCTCCATTTCTAAAAAATGTAAATTTTTAGGGTTTCTCCATCAAACTTTTGAGCTACGTTTTTCCATATGTTTTTTTTTTATACACCTGTTTTTTTTTCAAAACTTTGTTTTTCGGGCAGCTTTTCGTATTGAACTTTTCCACCCTCGTATTTTTTCTCTTTTTTTATACACTTTAATTGCAATTTTGCGGTGTATCTTTGGACCTTTAAGTTGCATAAAACTATTTATTTTATCAATTTTGTAATGTTCTATTCACATTAAAAACTGAAATTTGCCGAATGAGTTGGTCTATATATTTAAAAATTAAGCTCTAAGTATTCTCAAAATATAAGCTGTAAACATTTTTTTGTATATACACTAACTTTAGTATTTTAACTTATTTTAACAAAATTAGAGTTTTTTTTTTGCCTCCATAATTTTGCTGGTCAAGGAAAAAATCTGTTCCTGGTTTATTTGAAATTACGAAAATTTCTTTACATACAAAAAAACTCACTCCTAACATGACGGCCGTCGTTTAAAATCGCAGCAATCCGTTAACCGGTTACTTGCCGTACCATACTTCTTGTCTTTTTCAAACTTTCTCACAGGTCTTAAAGGTTTGTCAACGGTCTGGCCGTCAGTACAAAAAAGAACCGAGATTTGTACTATTTTGTACAGTTTATGTACCATGACGTACATTATGACATAAGCACCTGCTCTCAAACCAAAACGACGCGTGCGAAGTCAATTCGCTGTTAATTTATTTATTTTGTATTTTTTTTATTTTTATTTTGTATCGTGCGCCAATCTACAAAAACTTGCCCTACTTTTTTCGTATGCCCGTCTCCTTGTCGGCCCGTCGATCTTTTATGAATCGGACGGACGACGCGTGCTGGATGAAGATTGAAAATTTGAATGAATTCTGGCGCCGTCGCTCTTGGAAATTATATGGTGTATACTAAAATACGTTATATAAATAATTAAAGTTACTTTATTGCACGCTACTTGAAGGCAGGGCGGTTAAAGCCGTCGCTCTTGGAAATTATATGGTGTATACTAAAATACGTTATATAAATAATTAAAGTTACTTTATTGTACGCTACTTGAAGGCAGGGCGGTTAAAGCGTCTGGTTGATATAAAGTAGGTTGAGAGATCATATCTCTAGTAGGGGAGAGGCTATGATTACCATAAACATATATCCTCTTCGTCCAGCTGATGATTCGTCATTTGAGGAGAAAACCTGTCGTCTAGTAAAATTAATGAGCCTTCCTCTCTACCCAATTTTAGATTGTCTTTCACATATGTTTTTTATTTTAACTTGGCTACTCATTTTTTTACTTACTTTTATCAAAAAATGACTCTTATTTTTGAACTTTGTTTGTTGGACACCTTTTCACCAACACCATAATCAACAAAAACTAACCGTCTTAATTTCTCTTTTTGAGCTTTAGACCGAAGCAAGAAAGCCTTCATTGTTTCTTCAAATATCTTTTCCCTCCTCGACCGTTTTTTTTATCTTCTTTTGAAATTCCTTTTTTTTGTCTTTTTCATTCTCTTCCTTTTTGTTATACTTCAACTTTTTTTTCCTTTTTTTTTTCAAAGTTTTTTTTCGGTTTTTTTGTATCGTTTTTGCCTTCTCTTTTTTGTTTCCCATACCCAAATGTAATACCATCTTGCTTTCTTAATATATTTTTATTTATGCATGTATAATAGGAATTTAAACAGGTCACGAAGGTCCTCACAATGAATCACCACCTTCAAATTCAAATGAAAAGAAAACGTGACAGGTACAAGACAGCAAATCCTTAACCTATGAAACGTTCGGTCCATTACTAAAACAAGCAAATATGAAAAAATACCATTTATAATCAAATATCTTTTGCCTCCTCCGGCCGTGCAATCGCACATAATAAAAATGACAGTCGGAAAAAAATGAATTACTTTGTGAAAAACAAACATAAAATTAAAAAATAAAAATTTGAGGTCCTTCTCTTCATAGTCCTGGATTTCTTTTTCTCTAACTCTCTCTTTATCGAGTGTGCCTCGAACATATTTCAAAAATGGGATAAAAAAATTACAAGTCACACAAAAGGTCTGGAAAAAGGTTTTACACTAAATCAAAAAAATACAGAATCAAACATCCCAACCCACCCTCGAAAGGGAAACAAAACAATACCCTTCCCAAAACTGTTGACTAAAAAGCTTCGCTATTTGAAGACGCAAATCAATACCATACCGAAAGCAATAGCTATCTTCTCTCTCACTCTCTCTCTCTCCCCCTCCCTCCCTCTCCCTCTGTCCCTCTCCCTCTCTCTTCCTCCATCTTTCTTTCTCGCTTTCTATCTGTCTCTCCCTTCTTTACCCTTGTACCTAGGGCCAGTTTAGCCCTCACGCCTTTGCCTCCACTTTCCCTATCTTTCTCAGCAATTATCCTACAGGTTTTAAAACCTGAAAAAAAAATATAATCTTAAACTCGACTTAAAATTGGACTTAAATTTGGACTTAAGAACTCCACTTAAACCAGACTTACAACCCGACGAAAAACCCGACATAAACCCGAGTTGAAACTGGATGTAAACTCGATTTAACCCGACTTAATGCCTACTTTAAACCGGAGTTTAAACTCGACTTAAACGCGTAACCAAAGACTGGGAGTTCGTTGTTTGGGAGTTCCCTCGGAGCTATAAGCTTTCCGACATCCTGGGCACCTCCCATCATCCGAAGCTATCCGGTGATGGCAGAAAAGACAAAGCCGAAAACCGCAAGAACAAGGCACAAAAGACGAATCCGTCATATCCAACTCTTCCGTACAGATAGGACAAAACGAAGGAGCCGGAGGTGGAGCTCCCCATCCCGACCTCTTCACGATTGTCCCTACTTGCCATCCGCCCTCTCTATTTCCAGTCAAATCCAGATATTTGACACTACTACTCGAGCTCTCTGAGGGAGGAGAGAGAGAGGGAGGAGGGAGAGTTTGCGGTCGAGCCACGTCATCCGGACGCCATGCCCTCCCATTGATGGATCTCGACCGGAGTCCCATACCATTGCTATTATATTTATACTCGGGTCGAAGAGCCCCGACCTCAAACTGGAATTCGTGAGGATGACCCATCCCCGGAAAACTAGTCTGATGGGAAAATCCTTTCCTTCTATTAACTCCTCCGGTAGGGACCGGAAGTCCCGAAACCCCCACCCCGAGGGCGGAAAACCCGATACTGAGTCTCCCTATATCGTCAACTCTCCTATCTGTCGAACAATTTTCCCCATTATTTCCCATCCCCGGTTTCCCACCATTGTTCCCCGGAAATTTTAGACCACCGTCCGGCCGTGACTCTAATAACCTCTCCCTCTCGTCTCTCCCTCCACCCCCTAGTTTTCCGTATCGAGGACGAACTTTTTCCGCCTCCTTTGTCAAAGCATCTGCGGCGGCCTCCCAGTCGTCTTCTCCATCCGAGGCCCCTCCCTCCCCTCCCTCTCCCTCTCCTCCCTCGTCTTCACTCGCACTCTCCCCCCAACTGCTGCTTGCTCTACTACTCCCTTCCCTGCTGCTAACTGCTCTCTCCTCCCTCTCCTCCCCTGTTGACTGCCCTAACCTACTACTGTTGATGCCCTGAGTCCCACAACATCCGGAACCTTCTGGGACGTGACTATAATGACCGTTTCCATGACCGGGAACCGAAGAGCTCCCATTAAGACTTTTTCCCAGACTCTCGTTTCCTTTCTTGGAATTCTTTATCTTTTCCTTTTTTCCTACCGTCCCTGATTGTACTTGTTCTGACCCTCTCTCTCGACACGTCCCATTCGACAAAATCTGATGACCTCCTCCAGTCTCTCGAAGGACCAGGCTTTTCCTCTCAATGGAAACCTCACAGTTTCCTTCCTCACATACTCCGTTATAATCGATAGTTAGACGCGAATCATAAAGATTTCTCTTTTTTGGCAACCTGTCACCTCTCTCACCTCTCTCTCCTCCCTCAAGACCATTGTCGACGACATCTCTTCCTTCATCCGCAAATATAACCGCTTTCTTTCCAACAGCCTTTTTTCCTCCACTCTGTTTCTTCTCCTTTTTGGCTCCTTTTCCTTGAATCTTCGCCGCTTTCGCCTTAGTGCCGTTGCTTCCCTCCCCTCCCTCCTTGACTAATTCCACATCCGTACCCTCGAAAAACCTCCCATTAAGGTTTTGTGACTCCATATCCCCATTAGTAGCCATCGTGCAAAAATCTCCAACATCCTTGTGACCATTTTCTGGACCATTCTTCTTTTCTTTTCGTCCCTTTTGACCATTTTCGGGAAAATCGTTTCGTCCACTTGTGCAAGCAATCTCAGGTTCATCCAAAACTTGTTGATTCCCCTTCTCTCCTCCCACTCCCCTCCCATATTCTTGCTCATCAATTGGAGTGGAGCTAACTCCATTTCCATGGACTCCATTTCCATGTCCTTTAGACCCAAAAACCACTTTCGGTACCTTATCTTTCTGAGCCTGGATTCCCCAATCATTTGCCTTTATCTCAAACTGTTCAACAGAAGATTGTTCGAAAAAAATTCCATTTCCTACCCCAACCCCTTCCTTCTGACCACCGTTCGTGGAAGGCGAGGTTAAGCCCCCATTTTTAACAACTGCAGAAAAACACATACCCCAACATCGAAACTCGTTAACCGGTTTATGACCTACATGACGACAAGAAATGTCTTGCAGAAGAAACGGAGAAAAGATGATAATATTTTTTTGGTGCATGGTACGAGTTTACCGGTTAGTTTCCTTAAATCGTAGATTGGATATTATTTTGTCAAACTGTTCTTTAATAGAGATAACTGTCTACTGTAACTGAAAATAGATAATGATGTGTCAAGTCTTTACTAGAGGGAGAGAGAGGGAAAGAGAGAGAGAAAGAGGAAGAGAAAGGGAGAGAGAGGGAGAGAGAGAGACTCGCCAGCAGGAAAAATAGAGGCAACCAATTGATCTTACATATTATATACTATAAGACTTTGCCAAACACTAAACGATGAGAACATGTTACAAAAATCACACATGTTTTGCTAACTCAATCCTTTTTTTTTGGGTTATCAGGAGGCTACACTGCCCATCACTATTCGCGTAAAGGAATTATTCGTATATATATATATCAACAACATTAATATAGGGCAGAGCGACGTGGACGATTTCAGGCCACTCCCTTACATGTGCTAATACCACAATTTTACAATTTCAGGTATACTTGTCTCAGCAAAACATCACTCTACACTACAAATTACCTTAACAGAAACCCTAAAAACCTGTAAAAACCCAAAATAACCTAAAAAAACTTTAAAACCCCAGAAAACCATAAGAAAACTCCAATTCACACCGAGATGGAAAAGCCTATTTTATGCTTTGGTAACAAGAGTTTGAATATCTCCTTTAGCATATTCAAATTTCCACGAATTGCAGTAAGAAGATAAGAAATTTCTTCATTTCTGTAATACCTGAGGCTTACATTGTTCCCAAGTAATATTGTAAAGTACAACGTGTATTGTTACTACCGATAATGTTTTAAAGTTTTTATCGTTCAACTATTCTCGGTCTACACGTGCCCTATATCAGTTTTGGAAACTGTCAATCGGAAGCTAAGAATCTCGTCTTTCCATCGAAAACAAAAAGAAGACAAGTAGAAGGAGAAGAAGAAGAGAAGAAGAAGAAGAAGAATCCGAGAAGTGTGCATGAGAAAAGTTGATTTAAGTTACGGAAAAATCAACGCTAATAACCATACACGCTATAACTCAGGTAGAAACCTTGATCGTTGATACCCCCATCCCCAAGTCAATTAGATTAGAATAATATTTAAAAACATGGGTAGAGAGGGGGGAGGGGGGGGAGGTTGATTTATATGGATCTTTCGTTGATTGGCCAATCTATCTAGCATCGCACAATCCCATTCGACCATTTGAATGAGCGTTACGATCGATTTTACTATGACGGTCGACGTTCGCAAGCGCGGCAAAATTTGAACCGGTTGTTGTGATATTTTGAAAGTCAAGGCTGTTTATGTGATTAACCGTCAAACTTAAACGCAGCGGTACTTTACTTGTACCAATGTGTACTTAAGTGAACTTTAAACGTACAATCTTTGACAAGGTGACGTAAGTGACCGTGCGCTTCCAAGATAGTCACTTCCATGATCAATTCCCTGTTAGTATTGTTCTATTTCGTTTCATTTTTTAGGCGTAGATGACTTTCTTGTGACTCTTGTAGTCTCCAAATGTTTTTTCCAGTTTTACCTCTTTTGTACACAGATGGTTTTGCCATCGCAATTTTTGCAATAATGACTACACTTTTTTAAACATTTTTTTTAGTTTTTTTAAACAAAAAAACTACGAAGGCGTGCCTCTTGATCGAATTTTCAATCCTTTTATTCTGTTGATATTCATGTTACCTCTTATTTAAGTTTGCAATCTTAAAATACTGTTTTCCGGAATAAAATACGGAGCTAACCTATTTTATTAATTGAATGCGTACAATACTTTTTTTACTATACGGTTGTTTTAAAACGCCTCTCTTTGCTTTGTCGTTTAGGGGCGCCTATCCTTTTTGAATGTACGATTTGTTTCGTAAAGGTACGATAGGCTACATGATTTTTCTTTACAATGAAAAGAAGTGGCGGGTGGTAGGACACGTCACGCAAGAATCAAACAAAAATAAATCTACTGTAATATATGGTCGCGAATTGATCATACAGACCTTGAATGAATTGACGTGGCGATATGAACGGATATAAATCGAACAGATAGCCCAAAAATTAGAGCGAACGCGGATTGGAAAAGTAGGTACACGTGGCACGACGCATAGTTTTCGATACTCGAGTTTCAGTGAGGCGGGACATCCACTACACCGCCAATCGTTATTAGCGTTGTGCACGCTAATTCCGTCCCGCTTTTTCTTTTTTATTTATTCTCAAATAGAATTATCCACACTATTTTAAAATAACCCTAATTCCTAATTAGAATAGACGATTACTTCAAAAAAATTCAAATTCCCAATTAGCGTAAACCACGCTAATTATTCGTATACGCTAAAAAAGCTTACACGCTAATAACGATTGGCGGTGTACTGTAGCGAAAAATTGAGGCTGTTTACAAAATGCTGTACGTTTCGTACAGTATCGTACCTTATTTTTGGGGGAGAGAATCATTTTTACTACAAGGTGTTTCTGGATTTTCCAAGGCTATGGGTGTAAACCACGACCGTCGGATGTTAAGTTTTAGAATCCGCGACGGAATGGCTCAAACCATCCATTGTGTGGCAAATGTCCTCATAGGGGACACTAGGCGCACACTGTACGTCTATAATTGGTCCACGTGAAAAAGAGCTAAATATCCACTTTGAAACACGCGAGTAAAATATCCAATTTGAAAGCGCGATCAGGTGTCTACACGTGTTATTGGCCATGAGCATTCCGCCAGGGTGGATCCGCTAATGCGAGTCCACCGAAATCCTCGAGAAAATCTTTGACGGAGGATATTCTTTGGCGCTCCTTTTGCCATCCACCGACCTTCGTGGCCCAACACTAAAAAACAAGGACCTATTGCCGATATTCGATATATATCGAATTTAGGTAACCGATAATCGATATATCGAGACCATGTACGGAGAAGCTAAATATCCGAATATTTTTTTTTTCCGATTTTTTTTTTCAAAATTCCCCCCCCCCACCCCCCCCCGTGGCGGGCGCTCAGTTTGGGGGAGGGGGGGTGGGGGGGGGTCCGTACGATATTGCGTACGGATTACCGTTACTTATCTGTACGGTATATGTACAGAAACCCTTTTTTGCGATATATAACCCGATAATTAATGTTGATCGCGGTACGATATACCGAGGACTTTGCTCGATCGATATTCGATATATCGAAAATCGAAGATATCACGATATGAAACTACCCGATACCCAACACTAAAATTTTGGGTTTTAAAACACTGTAGTAAAGTTCCTACAAGAATATAATACGCACGTAATAATCTGATATTCGCACATACAAATCTAACATTTGCGTACGCTTTTCCAAATCTTAAGCTACCTCAACGGCTCTGCCTATACAAAATTTTATTCAGACTTTCCGCTTAAAGAATCTTTAACGTCTACACAAAAGGTTGTGTGGTTCCAATAAACACGCAAGTGAAGGCTTTTTATTGCCAGTGACCTTATGCATGCTTCTACAAAATATATTGGCACGGACGTTAATATGCAGGCTTCTAGAAAATATATTGGCACGGACGTTTATATGCAGGCTTCTACAAAATATATTGGCACGAACGTTTATATGCAAGCTTCTAGAAAATATGTTGGCACGGACGTTTATATGCATGCTTCTATAAAATATATTAGCACGGACGTTTATATTCGGGTTTTATAAAATATATTGGCACGAACGTTTATATGTAGGCTTCTATAAAATATATTGGCACGTACGTTTATATGCAGGCTTATATCAAAATATTGGCACGGACGTTTATATGCAGGGTTCTACAAAATATGTTGGCACGAATGTTTTTATGCAGGCTTCTATCAAATATATTGGCACAAACGTTTACATGCAAGCTTCTATAAAATATATTTTATAGAAGCATTAATATGCATGCTTTTATAAAATATATTGGCTCGGTCGTTTATATACAGGTTTCTACAAAATATATTGGCACGAACGTTTATATGCAAGCTTCTATAAAATATATCGGCATGAACGTTTATATGCAGGCTTCTAAAAAATATATTGTTACGAACGTTTATATGCAGGCTACTATCAAATATACTAACAAGAACGTTTATATGCAGGCTTCTATAAAATAAATTGGCACGGACGTTTATATGCAAGCTTATACAAAATATATTCGCACGAACGTTTATATGCAAGCTTCTATAAAATATATTGGCAATGTCGATTACATGCAAGCGTCTATAAAATATATTGGCACAAAATTTAAATGAAGGCTTCTATCAAATATATTGGCACCGACCTTTAGATGCAGGCTTCTATAAAATATATTGGCAGGGATGTTCATATGCTTGCTTCTATAAAACATATTGGCATGAACGTTTATAGGCACGCTTCTATAAAATATATTGGCACCAACATTTATATGCAATCTCCTTAAAATATTTTGGCACAAACGTTTATATGTAGGCTTATGTAAAATATATTGGCACGAACTGTTATATGCAGGTTTCTATAAAATATATTGGCACAGACATTTATTTTGCATGCTTCTATAAAAACATTTTGGCACGAACGTTTATATGCATGCTTCAATAAAATATATTGGCACGAACATTTATATGCAAGCTTCTGCAAAATATATTGGCACGAAAGTTTATATGCAGGCTTTTATCAAATATATTGGCACGGACGTTTATATGTAGGCTCCAAAAAAATACATTGGCACATCGTTTATATGCAAGCTACTATCAAATATATTGGCACGGACGTTTATATGCAGGCTTCTATAAAATATATTGGCACGGACGTTTATATGCAGGCTTCTATAAAATATATTGGCACGGACGTTTATATGCAGGCTTCTATAAAATATATTGGCACGGACGTTTATATGCACGCTTCTATAAAATATATTGGCACGAACGTTTATATGCAGGCTTCTACAAAATATATTGGCACGGACGTTTATATGCACGCTTCTATAAAATATATTGGCACGGACGTTAATATGCTGACTTCTATAAAATAAATTGGCACGGACGTTGATATGCACGTTTCTATAAAATTTATTGGCACGGACGTTTATATGCAGGCTTCTAAAAAGTATATTGGTACGAACGTTTATATGTAGGCTTCTATCAAATATATTGGCACGGACGTTTATATGCAGGCTTCCATAAAATTTATTTGCACGGACGTTTACATGCAAGCCTATACAAAATATATTCGCACGAATGTTTATAAGCCCGCTTCTAAAAAGTATTTTGGCACGAACGTTTATATGTAGGCTTCTATCAAATATATTGGCACGGACGTTTATATGCAGGCTTCCATAAAATATATGGGCAAGGACGTTTATATGCACACTTCTATAAAATATATTGGCACGAACGTTTATATGCAGGCTTCCATAAAATATATTGGCAAGGAGGTTTATATTCATGCTTCTATAACATATATTGGCACGGACGTTTATAAACCGGTTTCTATAAAATATATTGGCACGTACGTTTATATGCACGCTTCTATAAAATATATTGGCACGGACGTTTATATGCAGGTTTCTAGAAAATATATTGGGACGCATGTTTATACGCAATCTTCAATAAAATATATTGGCACGAACGTCATATGCAGGCTTCAATAAATATATTTTGGCACGAACGTTTATATGAATGCTTCTATAAAATATATTGGCACGAACGTTTATTGGCACGATCGTTTATATGCAGGCTTCTAAAAAATATATTGGCACGAACGTTTATATGCAGGCTTTTATAGAAATATTTCGGCACGAACGTTTATATGCAGGCTTCTATAAAGTTATACTTGCACGGACATTTTTATGCAAGCTTCTATAATATATATTGGCACGCACTTTTATATGCAAGTTTCTATAAAATATATTAGCACGGATGTTTATATGCAGTTTTCTATAAAACATATTGGCACGGACGTTTATATGCACGCTTTTATAAAATATATTGGCACGAACGTTTCAATGCAAGCTTTAATAAAATATGTTGGCATGGACGTTTATATTCAGGCTTCTATACAATATATTGGCACGAACGTTTATTGGCACGATCGTTTATATGCAGGCTTCTATAAAATATATTGGCGCGAACGTTTATATGCAGGCTTCTATAGAAATATTTCGGCACGGACGTTTATATGCAGGTTTTTATCAAATATATTGGCACAGCGTTTATATGCAAGCTTCTACAAAATATATTGGCACGAAAGTTTATATGCAGGCTTCTATAAAGTTATATTTGCACGGACATTTATATGCAGGCTTCTATAAAATATATTGGCACGGACATTTACATGCACGCTTGTATAAAATATACTCGCACGAACGTTTATATGCAGACTTCTATAAAATATATTGGCACGAACGTTTATATGCAAGCTTCTATAAAATATATTGGCAAGAACGTTTATATGCATGCTTCAATAAAAGATATTGGCACGGACATTTATATGCAGTTTTCAATAAAATATATTGGCACGGACTTTTATATGCATGCTTCTATAAAATGTATTGGTACGGGTGTTTATATGCAGACTTCTCTAAAAAATATTGGCATGAACGTTTATATGTAGGCTTCTGTAAAATATATTGGCACGAACGTTTATATGTAGGCTCTATAAAATGCATTGGCACGCACACTTATATGCAGGCTTCTATACAATATATTTGCAAGAACGTTTATATGTAATCTTCTATAAAATTTATTGGCACAGACTTTTATATGTAGGCTTTTATAAAATATATTGGCACGAACCTTTACATGCATGCTTCTATAAAATATATTTGCACGCACGTTTATATGCATGCTTCTAGAAAATATATTGGCACGCACGTTTATATTCAAAAGCTTCTATAAAATATATTAGCACGCATGTTAAAATGCTGGCTTCTATAAAATATACTGGCACTCACGTTTATATGCAGGCTTGAATAAAATATACTGGCACAGACGTTTATATGCAAGCTTTCGTAAAATATATTGGCATGTATATTTATATGCAAGCTTTTGTGAAATATATTGGCACGAACGTTTATATGCAGGCTTCTATAAAATATATTGGCACAAATGTTTATATGCAGGCTTCTATAAAATATATTGGCACGGACGTTTATATGCATGCTTTTATAAAATATATTGGCACAAACGTTTATATGTAGGCTTCTGTAAAATATATTGGCACGAACGTTTATATGCAGGCTTCTATAAAATATATTGGCACAGACGTTCTTTTGTATGCTTTTATAAAAATATTTTGGCACGTACGTTTATATGCATGCTTCTATAAAATATATTAGCACGAACGTTTATATGCAAGCTTCTAAAAAAAGTATTGGCACAAAAAATTATATGCAGGCTTCTATAAAATATATTGGCACGAACGTTTATATGCAGGCTTCTATAAAATATATTGGCTCGAACGTTTATATGCAGGCTTCTATAAAATAGCACGAAGGTTTATATGCAGGCTTCTAAAAAATATATTGGCATGTACGTTTATTTGTAGGCTTCTATAAATATATCGGCACGGAGGTTTATAGTATGAAAGTCTAGTCTTATGGTATGTGCCCATGTGTTAAAGTGTCGTGTTTTTTTACCGTTTTGGTGAAAAAAATCAGCCAACAACGAGAAAATCTTTTGCCTTACGATAATTGAGTACAGCGGACGTCATCTAGATACTTTTAAGGCATTCCATTTTTTTCATCTTCTGTGCTTATTTTGGTGTTTTCCTCTTTGCGACCCACAGGCTAACCCAACCCATCAAAAAATTTAATTTAAAACCACCTCGCGAGTTGATTTTTAGTAGTGTTATGTTTCGGTAGCCATTCGGCGGTAACCAATATGTACCTTTTCTAGACCTACTAATAATCGTTTATTGGCTCGGTATATCGGTTTTGGAGTCTTCATGGAAAAAAAATGATTTATACCCAACGTTTGAAGCTGACGTGGCATGACGTGGTCGTGGATAAAAAAACACAAGACAACAACATCCACAGTAGTACATTGTAAGTTTGAAGCTTAAGCAAATTGTACTCTCGTTTTTTTCACTTACATTATTAAGTTGTTGAGAAAAATGACAGATAATAAATCCTACTTTGGCACTTGGCAACACTGCCTAACCCAAGGAAGAAGACCACAAAAAAATATAGACTGAATAACCGTTGGAGTGTGTTACTTATGTATTAAATGATATAAAAATCAAAATACTTCGTTCATAATTTGATCTCGATCTCGTTCAGATTGAAAGTTCGTCAAGTTCGATTGTAAGACATTTGATCGCCACATCGTTTTAAAGACATGGCCAAACATTTGAGCCCTGGTTTTTGTCTAGGGTGCATAAAACACATCAATTATAATGCAATGTGACGCCATAAGCATTCCCACATTTATTGTATTGACGCCTCTTGACAATTTTCATAATCCGACAACCGATAAATTTTTGTAGCATTAGATTGTCGATTCTTATATGACAACCGGAAAGTTAATATGAGGTAGCTCGAAAGCCGTTCACTGGACAATCATTTCCCCCTTGCTAGTTACGGTATTGTACCTAATTAGAAGGCGGGACTATAAAAGTATGAATAGTAACAGTTTAGCAACTAAAATTGAATTAGACACTTCCCTTACACGTGTATATATCGAAATTCTCGGATGGTGTTGTACTTTTTTGTTGTTAATGTTGTGTACCAGGTATTTAAACATCACGATATTTTCAATATCGATATTTATGAAAATATTGAGCGGTGGGGAGTCGCGATGTATCGCTCCGGGACCATCAAAAACATTGGGACAAGGGTCCGTCCAAGTGAAGTACGAAAAGAGTATGAAAGTATTCCGGAGGCAAGGCTTTTGAAAATATTTTGAATATCATTTATTGACCGATGTACGGAGGTCATGGGATAGATTCCCACGATCGCCCAATTCGTATATTGTTTTTCTGTCACGTTAGTGGCCTTACCGATATTCAAAAACGATATCCAAATGTTCAATAAGTTTAAAAACGGATACATTGATTATCGGCACTCGACTCAAAACACAATACCAATTTTTGCCCTACACTTTGAAGCTTCACAAACTACCAGATTTTGGAAATTGTTTTTCACCTCTACCATTGCTTCCACATGTCTCTTTTTTCCACTATCATTGCAGCTTTTCCACTTATACAGTAGTTTCCTCTATAATGGCACCAGCTCTTCGGCAAATTTCGATCTTTTTGTCACATGTGTCCAACGTCATTTCTTGCACTACTATCGACAGACTCGTCTTCTATAGTCTTCGTGTAGTGTCTCAAACCAAGATCGCCAACGTGCGGCCACAAGACTTGCCACGTGGCGCTTTTCCGTGCCATTGTTGAGCTAGTTGTTCGGAAACTTATGATCGAGGAGGCGGAGACACTAACCTGTGGCGGGCAACGCTCCTGCGCTTCCGCCTACGCCATCTGTCGCAGCGTCTCCCACAGGAAAAAATGTTTTACTAGTTTTTTGGGGGAATTTAGAGTGATTTTAGGGTTTCTAACACCTGTTGTCACTCCACTCGTGAGATGCGCTCTCCCTCACTTTTTGCTTTCTCACTATCTGTTTTCCCTATTTTTGTTTTCTCCAACAAGTGAAAAGTCCACTACAGGTGAAAAAGTTTCATCATTGTGTATACCTTTGATATCCTTTTAACCTTATTAAGCTATGTTTGAGCTCGTATTACATATGCAAATCCATCATCAGTTGCTTCAATCCACTTATCTTTTACCTTCCAATCTAGGAGCCTTTTTCTAAATTGCCTCGCTAGTTCTAATTATATTTTTGATAACGATCGCACACTGACCCATATTTAAAGACGATTCTTTGTCATTTTGTCAAATATGGAAACTTTTTCGGGCATTGTTTTTTTTCGACCGTACACACATTCTCCACAAGCTTTGATTAAACTATTTTTGTATGATTGGGGCTCCTAATAATGACCTTGTTGAACTGATGCCACCTGTAACTTGATTTGCACTTTGATATAGTTACACCAATAAAGGTCAAAATAGTAAACTCCCCAACTTCGCTAAAAGTTGGCCAAGTTTGCAAAGTCAACTTCTCTCCCGCAAACTATTATGGCTTCAAAAGTTCGGTTACTTTTGTCAGCACTTCATATGTCATGTTCACTAACC
>JBBHKE010000418.1:14766-34485 GCA_037447655.1 Zygnema cylindricum | reverse complement strand
TCAAAACATTTATGTTTGCACAGAATTACATCTTACGTGGGACATTCTCTCGGTTTAAAATTGTCTACATTTGTGTTGTAAAACATAACAGCCTATGGTAATTATTCCCATATATAATTTACATTTGTATAGTTCATCAAAAAACCCACCTATGGTTGTTCCCAAATATATAGTGTACAACAACTTTTACAAGCATAAACACCCACAACACGAACCATGCCCGTGTAACGGGCGTTTTTTATCTTGTTGACTAAAATTTTGTTGTTCCATATATTAGCGAGGACACCCGTTCAAATACCGGTTCGTTAAACGACGGTATGCTGAGTCAGATGCCAGCTCCCTTTCCGTACATTCTAGCTTGAAATTAGAAAACGTAATCTGTGCTTCCCGCGAATCTTCCATTCAACTCTGATCGCGTGACTCATGTATTTCAACGGCTGACGTGACGCGTACAATCTATTTTTGCCGGTTGACGGCAGAAGCTGTCCGCTGTCCATATGCACATCGTGGCACTACCGACTGCGTGCCGTACGCTCTCCAAAATCCCAAGTAGAATCTGAGTCCGTATTTAGTGTTTACCTGTAATCTGTGCACTGTAGTCTGCTTTATTTTTTAGTTAATGGAGATTTATTTGACTTTTTGATGGCAGCATTAGGATATGTCCCCATGTACTTCTAACTTTGCGAATTTACTTGGTATTTTAGCGCGGATCCGCCGGACCCGTTTTTCAGGTGTCCATATATGTAATAACGGAATCGTAACTCATGTTTGTGGCTATTTTATGCGTCGACGATACCTGTGACGGTTGTCAACGTTTACAAATCTGTGTCGCCGCACGTTATTTTTTCGAACTGCTTGTGACGTCGCATGTCTTTCCGTGACATTGTAGACGTACCGCCAACCCTGAAAAAAAATTACGTACCGGAAGGAAACGTACAAAACATCGTCGCTTAAAATCGTTAGAAAATTTTGATTTTTTTGACACGTGCGAATATGTGTTATTATTTGTTTAACTAAAATAATTTTAAGGTTTGAAGGTGACGTTTATTGACGTGGCCTTGTGTCGAAAAACACAAGACGACAACATGTAGCACATTATAAGTTCGACGATGACGCAAAATGTACTTCTATTTTTTCGTTTTTTTTTTTTCGATTTCTTTGTACGGCTGTTCTGTACGCGGTACGGCGCTTAGGTGCCTAACTGAAACGACAGAAAAAAACCTTTACTTTGACACATGGGGACATACCAAAAGTTTCTCCTCACTCCTCACTTGCGCAGGTTATAAAAAGAGCTGGCTGCTGTACAACCCAAACAAACGAAAGAGGAAAAGAGAGACCACCGCTTTTGGGTCGCTCCCATATTTATTCCCCGGGATTAGATGTACCTCCTCGATTGAAATAAATTAATAAATTATAAATTTGACCTTAGAGATCTTCTTCGAGGGCTCTGACTTAGTCGGTGAGTGAGAGCTGGCATAGAAGCATATCGCCAGAAAATAGCCAAAAATCTTCAATCACACCAGAGATTTGATTCTATAGCATGAAAATTTGTTGTTGTCTTGTGAGTTTGTCAGAACAACCCAGGCTGCGCTATGATGATTTTGTGTACGGATTCATTGAAAGTCAGCACGAGCCAGCGAGGCATTCTGGGCTCTTGCAGCCTATCCACCTCCAATAGTGTTGAAGCATACTTGTTCTGTCCACGCGTTTGCTACGGTACAGTACTGTACTGTACTATACAGTACAGTTTTGTACTTTCCTGGAACCGCTATTTCCCGGGGGATAAAGTTCCCTCTAGGCCTCTACACCGCCAATCGCTATTAGCGTAGAAGTTTCTTTAGCGTATACAAATAATTAGCGTGGTTTACGCTAATTGGGAATTTGTAAATTTTCGAAGTAATCGTCAAATAGTATGGATAATTCTATTTGAGAATAAAAAAAAAAAAGCGGGACGGAATTAGCGTACACAACGCTAATAGCGATTGGCGGTATACTCTACTGTAATGTAATGTACAGTAATGTTGTATGAACTTTCTTACACTATGAGAATCACATTTTTTTACAGGACTCAGACAGGATCTCGCTGAAACTTGCGTTAGATTGCTTCTCTAGAGTCGACGGCTCCAATATTTTTGGTAATGCTTAATATTAATACTCTTAATACTATATACTTAATACTCTTTAATAATTAATAATTTCCTTCCAAGAATCCATGGAGCGGTCAGGGAGCTGTAGTGCTCCAGCTCTCCCGACTCCAAAATACGCCGTCGGACTTGACTTCGGAACGACATTTTCTGGATTTGCATTTGCTCCGGAAACTAGTACAGGTGTAGGAGAAGACGTCAAAATAGTTGAGGATTGGCCTATTTTATCTGACACAGTGAGTCCGTACTGCAAAACGAAAACTGCTCTTTGGTACGTCTTAGAAGACAAAATATGGGTGGTGAAGGATTGGGGCTGGAAAGCTGTGCAAGGATATGCGGCAGCAGTGCAAGGACATGCGGCAGCAGCCGCGAGTTCTAAATATTATGAGCCTGGATTTTTTAGAAAAAAACCAGAAGAGAGTTATAAATCAGAAGTTGGAATGCTTGTCACACATTTTAAATTACTTTTAGCCGATGAACCTCCAGATCATATCGTCTTACCTCCGGGAATCACAGTTGATAAGGCGATCCAGGATTATCTTTGTTTTATGGCGAAGTTTATACTAGACAAGGTAAAAGCGGAGTTGAAGCTAGAGTTGCTTTTAACTGACATAGAATGGGCGATTACCGTTCCGGCGATATGGAGCAATGAAGCAAAACAAAAAATGAAAGACATCGCAAAATCTGCCGGAATGTCAGAATCTGGATTGGAAAATGTGCATATTGTGTTGGAGCCGGAAGCTGCTGCTGTGTATTGTAATCGTAAAATGGATATAAATCTGGAAGTTGGGGACAGGTTTTTGATTTTAGATGCTGGAGGAGGAACAGTAGATATTGTGGTTCTTGAAAAAGTGGGAGAAGAAGGGCAAGTTAAACAAGTTACAAAAAGTGAGGGGATTTTATGTGGAGCCGCAACGCTAGATTCTTTACTTCGAGAAGATTTGGAAAAAAAGACGAACTGTTATCAAGAAACTATTTTGAAAAATCCGAATGTGGAGTTCAAAGTCCTAAAAAATTGGGATGAAATGAAACAGGCTTTTACGTAAGATTTTGATTCTTTCTCTGACGAGCTCGGTTCTTTTTCCGTATTTTGAATTTTTCAGTTTAACTACCTTTCTGTTGAGCTTTCTTTTAATTTTTATAGCTTGGATAGTTATTTGTAGAGCTCCTTTGCTACTAGCCTATGCCACTTACATTACAATCTACCTTTTTCTTTGATTGTTAACTTGACAATTTTTTGTTATCCCATGTGTGTATTTTGCCCAACTTTTGTCTTTTACGCAGCGGAGTTGAAACAAAGTACCTTGAGATTCCTCCAAAACTGAGAATAGCCTGGGAGGAAAAAAGTTCGCACGAAGAAGATCGTGGAATAATCGAATACAAAAAGGAAGATATGAAGCGCCTCATGGAGCCAGTAATAGCTGAGATCGTCGATCTCACTGTAGGAGAATTGAAAAAAGCTGGTAAATGCAAAGTTATTTTACTCGTTGGAGGATTCTCTCAGTCAGATTACTTGTATAAATGTGTTTTGAGAATACTTGGTCATCTTGTTGAAAGAATGACAAGACCTCAAAATCCCGGAATTGCTATTTGCCACGGCGCCCTTTTGCAAATTTTGCATCCTAATGAAGTTATTTCGTAAATTAGTAGGAAAACGTACGGAATGAAGGCAACTGCCCTATTTAAAGCGGGGGATCCATAAGACGAGTTTTGTGACAAGAGACGGAGAAAGACGGTGCTATGTCTTTTCCAAATTTGTAAAAATAGGAGAATCGGTTTCTGCGTTGACGCCAAAGACAAAAAAACTCTACCCTAAGGAAACTGGACAGAAAAAGTTGCAAATTGAAATTTTTAGCACATTGTCGGAGGATCCGGATTACATCGACGAGGACGGAGTTCAGAGAGAAGGCTACTTTGAAGTTGATATCTCAAATACTTCGGGGGAGAAGGAGAGAGAGTTCGTTGTCGGTTTGTGGTTTGGACAGGCTAATATTAAAGTGGAATTCAAGGGAATGAATTACGGGTACCGAGATATAACGGAAGTGTTTAAGTTTAAACCGGATAGTGTTGATGAAATTTCAGCTGGCGTTAGCGGCCTTTCCCTTAAAAGATGATTCTCATTTTTAAGGATGTTGGTTATGGATGTGAGATTGGAAAAAAAATAGTGTATAAGGTATACCTCTTCGGATGAGAAATGGACTCTTCCTTTTGGTTGAAGAACTTCTATTTTATAATGTTCCGCCTAGAACACATGTTTACCTTTACAAAGTTTCTATTTATGTTGGGTGTCAAAATTATTACTTCCACTATGGGCTTTTTCTGTTTTTATTTCCTCTTGCCAGATTCTTGGCAAAATTGTTGGGTAGTGCTTAAGCTTTTTGAGACTGATTTTGTGTAACCGGTTGTTTTGGCCCAATTTTGTGAAATGGCTATTGTCAATAAATTCACACGTATTGCAAGTCAGTTTTACAACTGTTTCTCTGAACTTAAAATAAGAAAAAATAGTTGGTGGAAAATCTCCTCAAAACTTCTTGAGTTAATATTGCAGAATAATCAGAGCTAAAACTCTTCTCCTTCCAAACAAAGTTTGAAAGTATTTTCTTTTTTTAAGTAATTGTAAGATTTTTTATGTTTTTCTTTAAAATGAGTCCATTCTTGGATTTTCTTCCTAATCAATTAGACCCCACCGTGTAATCTATTTGTTTTTAAGTTCACTCCACACTATTAACCCGAATTTCCGTTTTAAAACATGATAAGGTGCTATTGTTACAACCTTTTCTTTTTTGCTTTCCTTTCTCCTCTGTATTGTTTTTGAAGACTTAGTTTCGTACACACAAATTTTAGTGTAGCCATAAATACGTTACAGGATGTACACAAATTAGGGGAGTATTCGGTCGACGATGGTTCATGTGATTTGGTAAACATTACTTGGAGGATCGCGAAGCGATCCGGATGTGGACATACGACGCAATCTTATAGGAGTGTCGCAACATTTAATGCGACGGTACGAAACCTTGAGAGGTACGCAGCGGATTTGATTTGTCGAAGCAATCCGATATAAAGGATTCTTTACGGCCGATGGCTGTACTAACTTTAGTTATGTGGCGTGAGGACAATCGGCAAGTATTTTAACAGACGTTCTTGTACATACAAACAAATGAGTGTTGACTTTAAGTATTGTGAGGAATCAACCTGGCTAGCTCTTGCCGTTAGGACAATCACCGTGGGAGTACCAATTAGACTTAGACTTATCAGTAAACATGCGCATTTGTTCTTTTTATTGTTTTGTCAGATATAGGTGGCTCATAATTTTATATATTCATGAGAGCCTTGCTGAACAGATATCAATGGGTTAAGAAAAGTAGGGACCTAAGCTGTAGTTCTTTAGAGTTGTCGAGTATAGGAAACGTAGACAAGAAACATGGTTGATGGCGTAGCTTTGTTGCTTTGAGATGACATAAGAGTTTTTGGAGATATCATGTGTATTGAAGTTGTTAAGTGCTTTGTGTATTTGGTTCGTGTGTTATGTATTCTTTTATGTGTGTTGAGATCATTCTTATCTAAGTCGTAAGGTGTAGTCTTTGATGTGTCACAAGGTTAATAAGTACATTTAAGGAGAGAATGTCATTTATTTATGGTGGACTATATTACTCATCACTGGGGATACAATGAAATGACATTGGTAGACATTTGGGAAAAATATACCACATTAATAAAAAAACCGGAATTAGAGTGTCCCATGTTTTCTCTTCCGTTCTCTTCTATTTCCTCCAAAATTCCTTTAATTAAAAGCCGCCTCAAACCATGTCCTCAATAATGAACAAAAGCCGAAATGCGGCTACCTGTGTGAGCGTGCGCCTAAAAACCTCCAAAAATTTGGCGTCTATCGACTCAATTCATTTAACAACTTACTTCAAAGCTACGTACCGGAATTAATAAAACGTCAACCCAAACCGAAGGGGTTAAGGGCTCTGGTCGAACAGGCGTTGCTAAATAATCCTACAATCAAGTTTATTTTGATACTTATGGGGTGTCCCCACGTAACTGGTACTTTGATAAAGTATTTTGGACTTTAGTGAAGATTCTCCATACTACTTTGAAGAGCGTCCAATGTGCAAAAATGAAATGGTAACTTTGAAATGTGACGGTTGTAGACGTAGGTACAACTTTGTGACGGTTGAAGACGACTACGAAACTTTTAACAATAGGTGACGCCAACAAAAAACAACGAAAGTTGTAACGTCTAGATTTTTGTAATTTTGTGACATTATAGATTTTTGAGGTTTTGTGACATTGTGACGCCATGCTCACTTGTGACAACGTCAACTTCACAAATTCAAGAACTTTTCGCCATGGCTATCCGATTTCGTTTTTTTGACTTTTCTCACTCGACTTGCCATAAAAACATTCATAAAGGTAGTCCAAAGAATTATTTTTCAAACATCTTTCATTTCATACCAGAATTGTCGTGCTTCATTCTATTAAATGTGAGATAAAACCGATATTGTGAGAGGGAGATTGTAGAAGCGACGACGGCGCAAAATTCTGCAAGGGACCCATGAATGAAAGGGGAGGTCCGAGACCCCTACAGATTTTTTCCGTACATGCTCATCTTAATGTTTACTATAGTGCATGTACCAACACAACACCATACCGTTAGTTTTTATAAATAAAGTGAACAATGAAATTATAGAAAACAATGTTCAATTCTGACAATGTACCATTGGGCGCATCAAAAAACAAATATTTATATAAGATTAACAAGTTTGACAACTAGGACATAATGGTGCACAACTTTTATAAAAAATGTTTTAGAAAAAATTATGAAAGAATATTAGTGAAAAATATGTGCTCGGAATGGCACCGTTAACCCTATGTAGAGCGCGAAAAATTAAGGTTTGTTTACATATTACAACTTCGTGTCAAGATAGAGTGAAAATGCAAATAAGTAACACACTCCAGCTAGAATAACTATGGATATCCACACTTTTATTTATTTTTAATAGTATCCATGAAATGTTAACAAAACCTCATCTTAGATGGGTTTGTATTCAACACTCGTTACTAAGGAAGGTATATTGTTGTCGTCAATGTGAAATTATAAACACTAGTAATAGTTTGCGTATGGAGACGTGCAAACTGCGATGTTTTATCTTAACCACATTTCCTGATTTAGTTCATGATTTAATGCCAATTGAGCACGATCGAATAAGTGTTATTGACGATAACAATTATTGACAAAGTATAATGAAACTGAGACGGTTATGCGACATACACCCGCTCTGGTCGACGAAGGGACCAAAATGATATTTTATTATTATAGGAAATAGTGAGAGTTAACGTACAAACAATTAACTTAAAATAAAAATTTGTATACAGCTCCCGGTTAGATTTAATGTTCCAAATATAGTTCAAAAGAAGGTGAAAGTAGGCCCATACAATATGCCTATTGTGCGCAAAACATACAATATGCCCTTAAGACCCATATTGTATTGGTCGAAAAATGAAAAAAAAAGGTGACAGGGTTGAGTTGCACGTCGATCAATAGAAAATTAAACGTCATGTCTAAATTTTGAAAAACATTCGCACAAAAAACATTTTTTCTGTGATTTTTGAGGTGTTTTTTTATTTAAACCGTCAAATTTGGACGATCGCACGGTCGATGATCAAAGTAGCGATCTTAAGAAGATCACATGAAAAGCCCATAACATTACGATAGGACAATCTGTCATATTAGCGTCTGCAATTTTGAAGGCCACACTAAATAAAGCCTCAAATTGACCAACCACGTTCCCCGTCCGCGTTTTTTTTTTTTTTTCCGGGTTTTCTTTCCCACGGAATGTCATCCTACGCCGTGTCAGTTCGCTAAAAAATTTCGTCATGAGGCATGCGCTGTACTATGATCATACATCAGATTGTACGATTGTACAATAGTGTCCACAACGCACACCCATACAGTATGCCTACTCTTCGCGAGTTTAGTGCCAAGTTTTGTGCGCCTACCAAAGGCCTTCCATAAAAACACCTACTTTTGAACTATGGTTCCAAAAAAAAACGTCCAATAGGTATCAGTCCTGTACAGTACACCGTGAATCGCTATTAGCGGCAATGATTTTTCGCCACTTAAAAACATATTTTCTCCGTACACATTTGTCGGATTGTGGATCTAACGGTTGGGATTGAAAGACAACATTTTCAGCTTCCGATTGGCGGTCTCAAATTGAAAAACCAACAAGTGTGTACCGAGAAAAAATGTTTTTAATGTTTTTCGACACTTAAACATATTTTCCGCGTACACACTTGTCGGATTTTAAATCTGATGGCTGCGATTGAAAGACGAGAATCTCGGCTTCCGATTGGCGGTCTCAAATTGACAAACGGACAAGTATGTACGGAGAAAAGATTTTTTAACTTTTAACTGGCGAATAAATTGTTAACCCTAATAGCGATGCACGGTTTAGTGTCTATACTATCCAACATTATTGTGCTTTTATACTCTTGTCAAGAGTCTTTAAAACAGTAGGAAGAAGCTCATCTTGAAAGGAAATAGAGTCAATCGGAATGCGCTCACAAATACTTAAATGTCTCAATGCAGAAGCGATATTAAAATGAAATCAAACATTACAATACATCGAAAGCGCATAATCCAAGATAGAAATAAATTAAATACTCAATAAAATAAACTCATATTAACTCAATTCTTAAACATTACACTTCTTAATTAATTCCTCCTTAATTGGCTCTTGATTGATTCCTAATTGTTATACAATCTAACTCACACAAGGGCTTTTTAACTTAGCCGTGGAAACAATCTAGAACACTAACTCTGGAAGTGTCTAGATGTACTTAGACGTAAATGTGGTATAAAACAAAATGAAACTACTAGAAACCAAATTGACAATCCTGTACGACAGACTTAACTTATGCGAAGCGAAACTACTACACGTACGTTGCGCAAAATGAAACTTCCTAAAGTACTAATCTAGAACTTAACCGAAAAGAAACAAAACAAATCTAATCGTGTACACGTAAAAAGTACACGCACGAAATAATACTTCAAACTAAACAAAACAAAACCGAATCCGCGAACCGACGCACGGAGTTCTAAATGAAACCAAACTAAGTACACAAAGTGACGCGAGACCAAATCTAAACCACACTAAAAACGAACAAGCATCACGTAAACCTAGATTCAATAATTATAAAAAGTAACATTCCCCCTCTCAATATTGAATCTTTACTAAATCTTAACTTAACTCAAAACAATCCTAACTTAGGCCTTCCTCTCACAAAGACATCATACATTGTAGCTTTAGTTAACATGTCAGCTGCTTCTTCACCCGTTGGAACAAAAACGAACTCAATCTCACCAACATTTACTAAATCTCTTATAAAATGCCACTGAATCCTGATGTGTTTAGTCCTCTTATGAAACAATGGAGTCTTAGCTAATGCAATACTAGATATACTATCTGAAAACAACTTCATACACTTAATGATAATTCCCAACTCACTTAACATTTCTCTTAACCAATTTGAAGCTTTGGCAACATGGCAAGCCATCATATATTCGGCCTCCGTCGAACTCAAGGCCACCGTAGGTTCAAGTCTCAAAATCCATGAAATTGCACCTCCATATAATACAAAGGCGCAACCGGATGTTGACTTTCCCGTGTCGAAGTCTCCACCCCAATCGAAATCGTAATATCCAAAACAATCTAACTCTGAATCAGCCATATAAACTAAACCATAACTTAGCGTTCCAACCAAATATCTAAAAATCCTTTTAACACTCTCTCAATGACACTTCTTAGGTGCTTGACGATACTTACTCACAATACTAACAACAACTGAGATATCTGGTCTAATTCCAACACTAAGATACATCAAACAACCAACTGCTTCTCTATAAGGTACATCTATTGTTGGCTCACTTTCTGCTTTACTCAACTAAACTCTATGATCCAAAGGTGTACTCAAAGGCTTAGCATTCAACATAGAAAACCTAGCTAATACTTCCTTACAATATTGTTCTTGACAAAGTTCAGGGAACCAAACTCATCTTTTATCACCTCAATACCAAGAATGTATCTAGCTTCTTCTAAGTCTGTAACTTTCAAGAATTTACTAAGAAAACATTTCAAATCTTGGATCCTTTCAAAACTATCTGAAATCATAATAAAATCACCAACATACACACTAGATATAATCTGATCAACTCCTTCTCCTCTGACATAAACACCTAAATCTGAAAATGTACGAACAAAACCAAAATCCAAAAGTACCTTATGAAAACGAGTATACCAAGTCCTTGGTGCTTGCTTAAGTCCATAGAGGGACTTCTTCAACTTCCACACATGTCCAGGTTTGCCCAAAACTCCTTTTGGAATCTTCATATAAACTTCTTCTTCCAATTCTCCATTTAGAAAAGAAGTTTCCACATCAATTTGGTGGATATGCTTTCTCTTAGCAGCAGCAATCGCAATAATCATCCTTAAACTATCAAACTTCCCTACAGGTGCATATGTTTCTGTATAGTCTATACCTTCTTTCTGCTCAATACCTTTACCAACTAATCTTGCCTTATATTTGACAATTTCACCAGATGCACCCGTCTTAGTGTGAAATACCCATTTACAATCAAAAACTTTCTTTCCCTCTAGTAAAACTACTTCTTCAAATGATGCATTATCTATAATAGACTTAAGCTCTTCTCAAAAGCTGGTTTCCACCTTTTTATTCCAATCACTTGATGCTATAGCTTCTGAGTAGGACTTAGGATCCCCATACAAAGGCTCACTCAGTAATTGCTGTAAAAGAAACTCATTTAACCTAACATTAGAAATAAAATTAACTAACTTATCCTTTGCATTTATATGAAGGGTTAATCTCTCAAGAGCCTTTCCTTTGTTTTCTCAATTACTTCTCCTAACAACAACTACTTCAACAACAACATCATCTTTCACGTCCTCACTTACAGATGGCAAAATACATTACCTCCTTTGTCAGCTAAGGGATCTTTCACTAGACTTAGAACTTTGGCTTCCATTCTCACTTTTCAAGCCTTCAGAATCAGATTGGGAAGATTGAATTCTCTTACCAACTTTAGTAGATTTCTTCTTTTTTAATGGAATTTCTTCATCCTCATCTTCGTCACTCTCGTCATCATTTTTGAACTCCTCCAAATTGCTCTCTTCCTCAAAATCCAAACATTTTTCTTTATCCTTTGTAAACTTTATTGCTTTCGCCAAATCTTCGTGAAACTCCATATTCCTCAATTCGACAACCGTTCGAGTATCGGGATTGAAAACCCTGTATTGACTTGAATTTTGACTATATCCAACAAAGATACCCGTCCATGATATGGGACTGAATTTTCCCGCTCGATATTGTTTCTCGATGTAGACAGTGGCTCAATATCCTCAAATCCTCAAATGTCAAAAGATGGAATCCTGCCACTCCACAGTTCTTCAGGCGTCTTATCTTCAGAAACCGAAGTTAGTTTTTTGTAACAAATGTAATTTGCTGTAAGAACAGCATCTCCCCAAAACCTCACACTATGTTTAGTGCTATGCAACATAGCTCTAACCATCTCTTGAAGTGTCCTATTCTTCCTCTCAGCAACTCCATTAGACTCAGGTGAGTATGCACCCGTAAATTGCTGCTTAATACCTCTTTTCTGACAAAAAATTTTAAAAGCAACAAATTCTCCTCCATTATCTGATCTAACTACTTTTAACTTTCTATCCATTTCCCTCTCAGCCGTTACAACAAATTCTCGAAACTTAAATAACGCTTCTGACTTATGTTTCAATAAATATACCCAACTCTTTCGACTATAATCATCCACAATTACAAAGATATACTTATGTCCTCCTAGACTTAATGGTTTGACGTCTCCACATAAGTCTACATGAACAAGCTCAAGAGGAGCACTAGCTCTATACTTCACATCTTTTACCGGATGAGGTTTTCTAATTTGTTTCCCTTTGCTACAACCATTACAACCTTGAACTTTTTCTCCTGATACACACTCTAATCCTCTTACTGCTCCACTTTTCATCATATTCTTTATGTTAGACTCAGAAGTATGATAAAGCCTTTGATGCCATAAACTTAAATCTCCTCTTTCAGAACTTACAGCATTAACTGAAATTACTGATTTCTGATTGTCTTGTGGTCTAATCCATTTTAACTTACTTTGCATACAATCGGTTACATAACCTTCTCCAAATTGATTTCTTTCTCTATCTTGGAAAACTATTCTTCCATTTTCAAACGAGGTTATTCTACCACCATTCCTTTGTATCTATGGAACACTAACAAGGTTTACAACTCCATCAGGAAAATACAAAGTATTGTTCAAATTCACTTTCTTTACAACAACTTGACCATTCATATTCTTAACAGGTAAATCTAATCTGACAGTTCCCACTGTATCTATCGGAACAACATGTCCACTAGCAACCGTAATAGTCTTAGGAACTGTAAGCTTTCTCAAAATCTGTAAATAAACTTAAGTCCCTACAAGCATGATGAGTTGCACGTGAATCAACTATCTAATCTTTATAACTTTGACTCCCACATGCAGAATTTGCAGAATTGTCAACAACATTTTCATCTTCTTTCATCATCATAGAAAATTTTATCTCCCTTTCTCCCTCTCTCTTATACAATCATTTTGTATTTACTTCTCTCCATTATGTAAATGCATTGGAAGATTGAAGAAGGCGTAAGTTTGATCGCCTTCTCCTTGTCATAACTTCCGCTCGCCTTGAATGTATTTAGCCTCTCATATGCCTTTCAAGCTGCGAATCCAATTCCTTTTCATTACGGGCTACACAGGCTGTTTGACGTACTTACAACGAGAATATTGTCTACACACACAATAATAAAGAATATCTTGTCTTGGCTATCAACATTTATCACACATTTTGAGTGATTTGAGTTTCTTGTCGTGAGTACTAATTTTTTTTAACTCATCTAACTTCAATTTTCATTGCCTTAAATCTTGTTCCATCCATACAAGGATTTAAGCAATTCGCAATCCAAAATTCCTCTTTCGAATTCCTCAAGGGTGAGAATAACGTCCCTACGTAGTTCTTTACTTCAATTATTGAACTCAATCTTGGAAATCAATTCATTTTATTACTCGAAAAAATAGCTTTTAGTAAATCTTAATGTTAGCATAAATTTGACACCATCTAGTGAAGGGGTATTCGCTGGGAAATAGCGAATAGCGAATACCTGTAGGACTATTTCTTGCTCTGTTACGTGTTTTACCAGGAAAAAAAAGTTTATGTAGTGTAACAAGGGCACAACCATCACATATATTGGAAGTTGATTGATGAAAAACGGTGAGCCTTTGACAGGCCTGTTTTGTTCTTAATCCCTCCCATGACTACCTCAATCACTCACTGACTGAAGCAATTCTCGCTTTGATACCATTGAGGGGATCATTAACTTACACATAGAGTGCGCAGCAACTCGCAATCTCACACTAAACCAAAAACTCTCACACTTGCACATCACAATTAGACAAAGTTTGGAAAAACACTTTTATATAACGCTAGAGTTTTTCTAGTTCCTCTCACCCTCACAAAGTTCTCTTGTATCACAACCCTTCTCACTACTCAATATTGAATCAGAACTTACAAGAGGAATGAACTATATGATTACCAAAACGAGACACTCTTTCACCAACATCAGCGACATAGTTCCATCGAACAAAAGACTACAAGACGAACACATTTCTCTTTACCTAAGACCTTATTGAGCCAAACAAAACATGCATGGACCGGCTATACACATATCAAGCAGTTTTGCTGGCGTTGTGTCTTGAGCCCAAAATAGAGTCAATAACGCTAATTGTTTCTCTATATGAAAAGCTTCTCTACACTAATAGCGAAACACGGTTTGCCTCACTTTTTCGTTAACTCAGTCTTTAGTGTTACTAACTCTAATAACGACGGGGCAGTGTGTCTTTTTAAGATCCACCGACAAAAAAATCATTGACTCTTGAAGTATCTGTCGTTTTGCGGCAGAGATTGGTAGGTTTGTGTACGACACCGACAATATCCAGTATCAGATCGTCATAGATATTACCTGATTCTTGACGTCGGTACAAAATTACCGTACCACTTTATTCCGTGTTTTCAATTTTCACAGCGTTTTCAATTGCGAATCGGGGGAATCAGCGTTGGCGCTGACAACATGTTTTAAAAATGTACGGCCAATGTACAGCTTTTTGTCACTCTCTCTCCTTCCCTCTCGTACAAAGATATACTTATGTCCTCCTAGACTTAATGGTTTGACGTCTCCACATAAGTCTACATGAACAAGCTCAAGAGGAGCACTAGCTCTATACTTCACATCTTTTACCGGATGAGGTTTTCTAATTTGTTTTCCTTTGCTACAACCATTACAACCTTGAACTTTTTCTCTTGATACACACTCTAATCCTCTTACTGCTCCACTTTTTTTCATCATATTCTTTATGTTAGACTCAGAAGTATGATAAAGCCTTTGATGCCATAAACTTAAATCTCCTCTTTCAGAACTTACAGCATTAACTGAAATTACTAATTTTTGATTGTCTTGTGGTCTAATCCATTTTAACTTACTTTGCATACAATCGGTTACATAACCTTCTCCAAATTGATTTCCTTCTCTATCTCGGAAAACAATTCTTCCATTTTCAAACGAGGTTACTCTACCACCATTCCTTTGTATCTGTGGAACACTAACAAGGTTTACAACTCCATCAGGAAATTACAAAGTATTGTTCAAATTCACTTTTCTTACAACAACTTGACCATTCATATTCTTAACAGGTAAATCTAATTTGACAGTTCCAACTGTATCTATTGGAACAACATGTCCACTAGCAACCGTAATAGTCTTAGGAACTGTAAGCTTTCTCAAATCTGTAAACAAACTTAAATCACTGCAAACATGATGAGTTGCACCTGAATCAACTATCCAATCTTTATAACTTTGACTCCCACATACGGAATTCGCAGAATTGATAGCAACATTTCCATTTTCTTTCATTATCATAGAAAAGTTTAGAGACTTATCGCCTTGATCGTCATGAAAATCTGAATAGTGAGTTTGATGTCCTCCTCCACGAGATTGTCCGAATCTTCCACGACCTCGTCCTCGATGTCCACCTCGATCTCTTCCTCTTTCCGAATAGTAAGATGATCCTCCTCCATTTCTTTGAAAACACTGAGCACTAACATGTCCCCATTTCCGACAAATATTGCATTGCTTTTCCCTATCCGGACAGTTAGTAGCCATATGTCCTTCCTTATTACACTTATAACAAATAACATGATTTACATCACCTTGATCGCTATAACCTCTTCCAAATCCTGAATACTGAAAATTGTTTCTACCCCCTCTTGATCTAAATCTTCCTCTACCTCCACGATCACGTAGAGAATATACCTCAGACGTGTCAGTGTGGTTTACATTACTATTTCCAAATCCTCTACTATCTTTCTCTTTGCTCTTCTTTGCACCTTTTAGAAGGTTAATAGCAAAATCAAAAGTGGGTTTCTCTGTTGATCTTATAACTTCTACTGTAACATCAAACTTAGATGGTAATCCATTCAGGAACACAAATACTTTTTCATCTTCAGGAGGAAACTTTCCTGCGCTATTCAACTGCTCTATCAAAACATTAAATCATTTTAAAGCATCATCAATCGACTCATTATTCTTCATTCTAAACTGAATAAAGTCTTGAAATACATAATTAGATTTAGTTGCGAATCCTTTCTCATACAAATTTTGTAAATGGGTCCAACAAGAATGAGCGGTAGCATGAGTTAACATATGCTCATGAACCGAACTACTACTACTCTGAAGTAATGCAGTCATAGCTGCCATATCTTTAGTATCCCACTTTTTCCTTCCTTTTTCATCTAATGGTCTTTTCTCTTCTCCTGTAAGTATTTTCCATAATTTCTTTGGAGTAAACCTTCACAAGTTGGTTTTAAAACCCAAATATAGAGTGGCAGATTTGACCATTGGAGCTTCCGGCTTTCACTATCACAGAAGACTTCTAAGTAACACTAAATATATACAAATTCATTATTTTGTAAGCTTCTACTCTTACTCTCTCACTGTATGTAAAAGCGATTGCGTTATCGCTGTTTCTAAGTCAATCGCTTATTTTAACTTATGTTTCTATAGGTTCTTATTTTCTAGTTCCTCGCTAAGGAAACTTGTTGGTTCTAGCTAGCTTCCTACCTTTTTTTGAATTTTGTGCATGAACTTCCGCTTCACCTATTTCTCCTTCTTAACCTCTACCCAATCTTGTAAATTACTTAAGTTATCCTCCGCCATCGCTCCTCCTGTCATTTCTCCTCCGTCCCCCCTCTCTCCTCCTCTTCTCGATTTCTCCTCGGTCTTCCCTCCCTCCTCCTCTCCATGATTTCTCTTCTGCTCTCCCTTCCCTCCCCACTCCAAGGAGGAGGAAAAAGAAGTGAGAGAGGGGGAAGAAGGGTGAAGGGGGTTGCTAGGGGAGAGAGGGGGGGAAGGCGAGGAAGGAGGAGGGAGAGAAGTGGAAGAACGGTGAAAGGCGGAATGATGGGGAGAAGAAGGGAGAAGGTTTGCCATGGTATTACTCTCTCCTCCCTCCACTATCCTTCGGGGTGTTAATGACACAACGACATCCTTGGTTTTCAACTCTTTGGAAGCACAAGGGTAGAAATAAAATTCTTCAGCTTTTTTAATTGAAGGACGATTAAATTTTCCATTTTCGAGCCCACTATGGATACATATTTCTATCATCAAATTTTCATTAGACGTATCTAGTATTGCCACTGGACCTTTATAGTTGGAATTCAAATCCTTGGAAATGATGCCTAAAAGATTCGGAAGTAATAAGTTAACATAATTCTTTCCTTCTTTTATATATTTCTTACTTTCTAAATGCTTCAAGAACATTTTAATACCAGCTTGTCTTAAAGGTGTTCGAGCAGCAGCGCCATTAGTTATATCTATGACCACATCCTTGCTATTTTTGGTTTCAATAAAAAAATCTTCGAAACAATGTGCTTCAAAGGTCACCTTCTCCGAACGAAAAAACCTTGAAATGAAACGCAGGATATTGTCAACTTTATAAAAAGTATAAACACTGTCTTTAACATCCACCTCGTAAAAAACATAAGTCCACTTTCCTTCTTCGTCGAATCGAATAAATATAATGTTTCGCGCCGCAATGCAGGTTAAAAAGAGACCCCCAATAGCAATCATAATCGAGATAGCAGAAACCCAATTAGAAAAAAAATCCTGAAACCCATGAAAGTACCTAGAAATTCACCATTTAGTGCTAAAATATATCCAGTCCACTTTCTTTCTTTCCAAGCAGGGAAGGTATTCACAATAATTGAACTTTCAAAGACAGAAAAAATTGCAGATAGTCAACAGCTGTCCAAAATTCAGCGCACCCTCCTCAAAAAAACATCTACAAATATGAAAGCACTCGTAACTTTAAAATACGCATAAACTCAAAGAAATGATGGCGACGCTTGTAAACACTATATCTTATTTTCTGTATGTAATTTCTCCCACGTATTTCTCTTTGCCCCCATACTCCTACTCGAGAGGGGGAAAGAGAGGCAGAGGGAGATGGAGAGGGGGATGAGAGCGAGATGGAGAGGGAGGATTGGGAATGAGAGGGAGAAGAAGAGGGAGAGGGAGAGTAAGCCTTCTCTTAATTGAAAGGGACGCGATGAAAGGACGAAAGAAGAAATAAAAGACAAACAGAAGCGGCCAAAAACTACAAGGTCGACAGAATAAAACCATAGTTCAAAAGTAGGTGAAAGTAGGCCCATACAATATGAATATGCCTATTGTATGCAAAACATACAATATGACCTTAAGACCCATATTGTATTCGGACCTATTCGGACCAATTAAAACATTCGGACAAAAAATTGAGCCAATTAAAGCATTTGGACCAAAACAATTATTTTACACCGTCAGATTCGGACGATCGGACGGTCTCTGGTCAAAGTAGCGATCTAAAAGATGACATGAAAAACCCATAACACAACTTATGATAAAGGCACCGACCAAAAGCCTACCATAAAAACGCCTACTTTTGAACTATGAATAAAACGACAACTGAATATAAATAGAAAAAGGTTATGCTTGTCGTGAATTTCTATACAAGACAAAGATGGAAAAGTCAGGAATATTTAGTGAAGGTGTCACCAAGGAAGGTGAAACTTATTACAGTTACTGCACTGCAGTCAACAAATTTCTAACGGAATGAAGTCAACGGTAAAAAGTGACGGAAGACACGGACAAGTACAATGAAGATGTGACAAGAAGTACGAGGAAATAAATGGTACGGAGATCGGGGCAGAAAACGCGAGAACAGAAATAGGTGTACTAGCAAAGACAGTTAGTGGCCGAATGTACGGAGGGTGGAAGTTCGCTTTGGCAAAAGCGATCCGTACAGGTGGATACGTAATATTTGCGCGTTCATTTCGTGCGTAATATACGAATTGACCAACAATGCTACAACTCTACAAGTCGATAAAATTCTAACGGACTGAAGTCGACGGTATAGAGTGATGGAAGACGCGGACAAGTACAGTGAAGACGTGACAGTGTCCCCGTGTATTAAAGTATCGACTTGTTCCGATTTCACTTTCGCACATTGGGACTCTTCAAAGTAGTAGAGAAAATCTTCACTACACCGTCTATCGCTATTAGAGTAAAGGAACAAATAGCGTAAAAATAAATCAGTGTTATTAACACTAATCGAGATTTTTTTTTTTTTGAAAAAAAAAATATATACTAATTAATCCTTAACTGTAATTTGGGTTGCCCTGAATAAAAAATACCCTCCCTTTCGGTGTCTACAGTAATATGTGTATTCGTACAAAATCTGACAGTTCGTACGCCGTCGCGCTGTTCACACAGTCGACGGACGAACAACGACAACGTGATTTTTGTCGACGAGTTTGTGTCTGTTTCTTCCAGTGCACATTCACATGTATGCGCAATAATGTTAAGTGTCTTTTTATGCCTTTGTAAATCAAAAAGTACCATTTCGTACGAAGATAGCATTTCCGTACGCCATACTATTTCCATTTCAGTGTATTTCCATTATTAACGCTAATTGAAAAAAAACCCTAATTAGAATAATGGAAAAAATATAATTATGGATTGCATTTGAGGTTTTTTTTTTGAACAAAGGGCACCGAATTGGCGTTATATACTCTAATAGCGATTGACGGTGTACAGTCCAAAATAGTTTATCAAAGTACCGACTACATGGGGACACCGTAAAAAATACGGAGATCGGGGCAGAAACGCCAACGGAGGTGACTTGTGTACGGAAACACTTAGCCGGGAGTTGCTTCTAATGTACACCGTGAATCGTTATTAGCGTACTGTACGCTATATCGACACCCCGAAATTTTGACATTGATACACGAAATACAGTGAATGAATCTAATTTATCTTTGACGTTAATTACGGTTCTAGCAAATTAGCGTCAATGGTATGACCGTACTAGATTCATGAATAGTGTCGATCTTGGCATTAA
>JBBHKE010000418.1:0-14756 GCA_037447655.1 Zygnema cylindricum | reverse complement strand
AAAATAATTAAAAAAACAAAAAAAAAAAAAAAAAAAAAAAAAAAAAAAAAAAAAAAGCAAGTACAAACAAAGCTAACTATTGAAACACTACAAACTAACCTAGATGCTAAAACATGAAACTACGCTCAACTAAAAATCAGAACTATGGATATCGTCTATATGCGCCGGTTGGCGCGGCGGTAAGTCTCGCAGTCCTCGGCCATCAGTCACCACCGTGTTGTGTCGTAAATGAAGTGAGAAAAAAGTGTCTATAGAAATCAACAAATATAAAAGTACAACATTTGGAGATCATAAATTCTAAATGGAGTTAGAATGGTAGAAAACATTAGACGTCGTTCATTAATTCTTTAAGCAACAGTATTGGGTGTGCATACAAGCTACACCGTGTATCGCTATTAGTGTTGATAATATTTTCGCCAGTTAAAATATCTTTTCTCCGTGCACACTTGTCGGATTTAAAATTTGAGACCGCCAATCGGAAGCTGAGAGTCTTAGCTTTCAATCGCAACCTTCAGATGTAAAAACCGACAAGTGTGTACGGAGAACAGATGTTTTAAGAGACGAAAAAAACATTAACACTAATAACGATTCACGGTGTAGTAGTGCCGTTAACTAATTTAATTTCACGTAACCGACCCTACTACCATTGAATGGTTCAAAATTGTGGTTAAAGAAATAGTGTGGTCCACATCACTAGTGGTGGGAATTTGTATAGTTGGAAAACGTGAATTTAGTAATTGGTAAGGACCTAACGTCATATCATGGAGTCCAAATTTCAGTTTAATAATGTTGGAATGGTTCACATTAATAAGAGTATTCACTATAAAATGCGAATAAGTATAAGCTAGCTTATTTGATGTGGGTTCACGAACCCATTTGGGCCACACCACATATTGTGAAGGAGTCAAAATTTTAGTTATCTTCACTTATGTGGTGCATAATAATAATGGCATAAGGTACACTATTAGGCATGCAAACGGTGTGGCACAACATATTCACAGCATGCCTTTCGATTGTTTGGGAGTTTCTTTGGTTGAGTTCCTCCAAAATTATGGTCCAGTTTTTTTTTTTTTCGGAAGGAAGAGTCCTAGAAACCTTGTCGTTTCCATCCTTATTCTATTTGTATTTTATATGGTGAAAGACTCTATTGTTCTCCGACCCGCTATTGTTATGGATTGTGGAAGTGTTCGAGAACTTTCTCAACGTGCTCCGCCGAGTAAGGGAGGTTTAAGAGGTTGCTTTTAGTGGCTCTTTCGCTATAACGAGGATTGGATAGGATTTTTTGTTTCAGGTTCGCTATCTTGTTCTTGATTTTGTGCTTGTTGTTACTTCCAATGTTTTTTGTTGTCAGTTTCGTTCCTTGCTTTTTTTTTGTTGCTTCCACCTACATTCGGTTTTTCATTTTGGTTTTTTCCTTCCATTTGTCGTTACCATTGTTTTATATGGTTTAAGAATGTGAATGCGCTTTCTTAATGGAGTCTTAGGGTGAAGTTCCATTAGACGAAAAGTGAGGTTGTTTACAAAAATTCAGGCCTCTCCGTACTATGTCGTACTTCTTATTTTGTTTTTATGCGAAAAGCAACATTACAAAGACTCTTGCCAATATTCTCCAAAAGTCTGGGAGTTAACTGTGATCGTTGGATGTTTTTTCGCAAAGCATTCGCTTCGAAAGTTTATGTAACTGGAGATGTACCTCGTGAGGTACGTCACCAATTACATAAATTTTTGAGCCACGACACGTTGGATAATAAGCATACGTGCCAAGATGACAACCAACGGAAATCAAAAAAATCTCGCACACGATATACGCATTCAAAAATACAACAAAAAATACAAACGACGCTGTAACGTACTTTCGTCATGCTATTTGTGTTAGCGCCATTTGTCACACTATTTTTGTAAACGCTCATTCGTCATGCGAAAAACAAAAACCCAAAAAAAATGAAGTGGTCTGACAAGGCGTTTACAAAGAGTACAAAAGTTATGTTGGACGATGACCTGGTACGCACGTACATGGTACGCAAATGAAGATTTTTGGTCGGTGTAAAAATCATTGACGATTTTCAATATGCGATCTTAACTCACGTGGTACCACTCAATTGTGAACACGTGGATTACAGACTGCGCAATGGAACTTCGTTCAAAATGTAGCATTCTGTAATGTTGGCCGTACAATTACGGAATGTCCTAATGGAACTTCACCCTTTTTCATAAAATTGATATGTGCTCAAAGTTAAATACTAGTAATATTATTATTAATATTACATTACTAAACTTAAGGAGACTTTATTAAAAAAAGGCCGATGGTAAACCATTTGAGTCCATGGGAACAAAAAGGGGCGGCAAGGCCAAAACTGAAAATCACAATGCTAAAACTAGTTTGGAATAGCATTGCAACCATAGTTTTAAAGTAGGCGTTTCAATTGAAGGCCTTTTGTCGGCGCCTTTATCGTAAGTTGTGTTATGGGCTTTTCATGTGATCTTCTTAAGTCGCTACTTTGATCAGCGACCGTCCGATCGTCCAAATCTGACAATAGTCCTATCGTAAGTTGTGTTATGGGCTTTTCATGTGATCTTCTTAGATCGCTACTTTTATCAGTGACCGTTCGATCGTTAAAATCTGACGATTTAAATAAAAAATACCTCAAACCTCACAGAAAAATATTTTTTTGTCCGAATGATTTTCAAAGTTTAGACATGACGTTTAATTCTCTATCGAACGATGTGCAACTCAACCCTGTTACTATTTTTTTTCATTTTGCGACCAATACAATATGGGTTTTAACTTTTAAGGCCATATTGTATCTTTTGCGTACAATAGGCATATTGTATGGGCGTACTTTCACCTACTTTTGAACTATGATTGCAACGCCGCGTGACAACCGGTGTAAATAACAACCATTGGTGATGTTGGTGCGTAACGTAGACAGGTAACGTCACGGCAAGCTGAGCATTGCAATATAGCTGTCGTGCAGGCGTTCATCGCGGAAAAAGTAAACGTACTGTCAGGAAAGTACAGTATCTATATTGTAGTTTGGATACTGGACAGGTAATATGTCGACGTGGAGGATCCATTTTGTTTTTTTGTGCTTATGGATCCTGATTGGTGCCTGCTATTGTTCCAGGTTCGGAGTATCTCTCCACTACAACCATCGCACTTGTGATATGGACGGCAGGAATGCCTTCCCAGTTCCCACGAACTGTGGGGAGTGGTCAGGAGAGAATCCCTGAATAGATCACGAGGCGGCGCGATCGAAGATTCCGTTCGGACTCTTTTCTGCACAGCTGGCAGCTGCAGATGGCCGCAATTTTGGACCACCTTCCGCTGCCGCGTCAAGATCAACACAGAATAGAACGGGCCACGTGGATAACAACCTTGCACTGACGTGGATTTCAACATCCAATAGTTTGCCGACGTTCCTTGAAGGGAAAAACATCATGTGGATCTAAACGGGCACTCTGTCGGTCAATTGAAGCTAACGTGGAGCGTTGCTATAGATTAAATGATCTAACGGCTGAATTTAGATTATGGCTCCAAAATATGAGATCGGACGGCTTTAAATCTGAGTTAATTTAACGACGATCGGACGGAGGTCTAGAAGAGCTGCGGTGCTGGAAGGTGTCTGTCAGATCGGACGGCAGTACGGCTGCGGCTTCTGTGACTTCTTCGTGGTGCTGGCTGATCGGACGGTTATGTGAGATCAAACAGTTTCATCGAACGGCAAAAAATGATCTTCGCGCCTTGTGGCTTGTCGGTCGGCTTTGCTGGGTTTTTGAAGTCTATCAGCGAGTGTCCAATCGCTGATCCTCCGTTATTTCGCGCGACATTTCGTCTCAGCGCCTGAAAGTTGATCTGAATCCTATGATACTCCGTCTAAACTTTTCTTCTCAGCGCCTGAAAGTTGATCTAAATTCCACGTTCCTCCGTTATTCGCAGAATCATTTCTTCTCAGCGCCTGAAAAGTTGATCTGAATTCCACATTCCCCCGTTATTCGCAGAATCATTTCTTCTCAGCGCCTGAAAGTTGATCTAAATTCTACGTTCCTCCGTCATTCGCAGAGACATTCTTCTCAGCGCCTAAAAAGTGGATCTGAATTCCGAAAGAGAAAGGTACATCCATAGTACAAAACTGTACTGTACTGTACAGCACTGTACCTATAATTCAATATTGGCAGCAATTTGTCCTCTTTCCAGCAGCAAGTCTCAGCAAAACCTTCCATCATTAGAATACTATTTGCACTCCTTGCACTGAAAAAAAAAACCTTTCTCTTACTGAAAAAACCTTTCTCTTACTGAAAAAACCTTTCCTGCAGTTTTGATATTCTGTTTTCTCTTCTTTTTCATTTTTTTCTTCTATTTTCTATTTTCTATTTTTTTCTTAGTAGGACAAGGACGTCTGCTGGTGGTTCAACATCTAATGTAAGTTAATATCTAAGCTGTACGGATTAAGGAATATTTTAAATAACTAAGTTGTACGTAATATATTATGTTATCTTTTCTTTTAACATAGCAAGTCTTTCTCTGTTTCAATATTTATTATTTTTGGTGAAATTTGAAAAACAGAACAAAACTTGCAGTTATTTCCTCTTCCTTCTTCTTTTTTTTTTTTTTTTTTTTAGAGAAACAGAGGACATATAAGAAAAAAAAAACTTTCAACCTCTCATATAAGCAATGTTGCTTTTTTTTCCTTTCTTTTATTCTAGTTTATTTTAGTTTATTTTAGTTTATTTTAGTTTATTTTAGTTTATTTTAGTTTATTTTAGTTTATTTTAGTTTATTTTAGTTTATTTAAGTTTTTGTTGTATTGTTAACCTTCTGTTTTCTGCAACACTAGAATCTGAACCACCATTAGAGTGGATATTTTTTACTGCTACTTATATCCTCTTTACTCCGTGCACACTCGTCGGATTATTAATCCTATCCGACGGTTGCGATGGAAAGTAAGATTCTTAGCTTCCGGTTGGCGGTCTCTGAAAGGATATGGAACAGGTGTGCACGTAGAAAAGTTGATTAAACTGGCGAAAGAAACCTTGATTTAATAATAATTAATAGTAATAACAGTAATAGCGATTGAAGGTGTACTTTATGAATTCGTTATTGTTGTCAATAATAAATTGATTAGTATTTTTAACCTTTTTTTTTTTGAACAAGATTTTTTGTTTAGCTAGAAAACATAATATTTTTTACAAGAATTAGAGTGAGTTAAAGGACCTTTGTACGATAAATTAAAAAATATACAGTAAAAAATATATACTGTAAGCCTATATAGTTGGCTAATAAATTTTACAGTAAATTTATAAATTATAAATCATACAGTGGATTAATAAATTATGCAGTAGATGAATAAAAATTACAGTAGATTAATTAAATTTTTGTAAATTACGGTAGATTAATTAACTCTACATTAGTTTCATAAAATTCACAGTAGATTAGATTATTAACATTTTAATGAACTCCACAGTATATTAAAAAAGTATACAGTGAACTTGTCATTCCAATATTTCTAAAGAAAGGCCATGTAAAGTCCTCCCACCATTGTCAGAGTTACTATTAAAGTTAGTGATTTTATTAGTTTTAACACTCTATTACTAAAGAGAGAGGCAGAGAGGGGGATGAGAGAGAGAGAGGGAGGGAGGGGGAGAGAGAGGGAGGAAGGGAGAGGGAGAGGGAGAGATAACATTACTCCGTCCATCGCTATTAGAGTTGGTGAATTATTAGCGTTGACACTTCATTAGAATTAACTACACTATGTTTTGCCACGTATCTTATTGTGGTCCGCTTACCTTAAACAGTGTTATTGACACTACTTTATAGTTTCGGGTCAAAAAAACAGTACCTGGAAACTCTGATCGCGATGGGTGGTGTACTTTCAGTATTAACTCTGTCGTAAAAGTATTTTAGTAGTAGTATTCTAGTAGTAGTATATTAATATTAGCGCTAACATGAGGGCTGTTTTGTAAAGTTTTCCATTTTTAAAGTAGTGAACCTGCAAAAAAGTTTCAAAAGTTTGAAGAACAAGGAAGAGGAAGAGGGAGGGAAAGGGGGAGGGAGGAAGAGGGAGGGAGGGGAGGGAGGAAGCGGGAGTTTTGAGGAATGCTTAGAAGGTGAACTCTATAAGGTTTTCATCGTTAACTTTAAGACGTGATGAAAAACTGTGAAAGTTAAGCTGAACTCCTACTCTGTTTGCCTATTGAACTTCTATCAAATTATGTTTCTGTTTGTTGATCTTGTATTGTGTTTGTTTGCTAATTTAACTCATATTGTTTTTGTTTGTTTGTTTTCTTGTATTCTTTTTGTTTGTTTGTTTATTAATCTTGTGGTCACGGTCATGTTTTCTTGTTTATTGTTGGAGAGTTTTGTCAAGAAAATGTAAATTGTTATCTCAAAGTAGACTTGTGAATTGGGTATAAAGGTCCTAATAATTTTAGAGTGTAATGTAAACTACTGTACAATACAGAAGTTTACAATTACTGCAGTTTAGAGCAGTTTATAAGTACTGTAATTCTCAGTTGTTTGCAATTTCATGTAATTTACAGCAGTTCACAATTATCGTAATTATAAGCTGGTTTGCAAAGTAGAAGTGCCAACTGGGTATAAAAGTCTTAATAAGTATAAATTGCAAAACTGCATTTTTCTAATAGAATTGGGCTAAGATACACCTTATATTGCTATTGGAGTTTGTGAATTATTAGTGTTACACTTTATTAATGCTAATTATATTAAATTATGTTTTGCCACGCGCCTCGTTATGGACCACTTATTTAAATAGTGTTGTTAACACTAATTTACGATTTTGGCTCAAAAATACACGCACTTGAAATTAGAGTGATTAACTCAAATAGCGATGGGCAGTGATGTAGTGTAGCTTTGTCAATTGGGTGTAATTTTCTTAATTAGTAAAGACTGGTAATGTTACATGTTCGCAATAAAATCTGCCTGCCTAAGATATAAAATTTGCCTAAGATACTTTCTCTAAAAACTTAAAATCTTGAGCTCTAAAACTTGATAGGGTTAACTTCCATTACACAACGAGCCAAACATTTTTGAGTTCAAGAAAAAATGATCAATTTGTATGATCGCCTTCTTTGGCAAATTAAGTAATTGCATCCCTTTGACTTTATATTTGTTTTCTTTCTGTTGCGACTTTTGTACAGGTTGTCACAGTGTTAAGGCCATTTCTTTCGCCGATTTTTTCACATTTACAGATTTTCCCATTTACCGTTTTTTCATATCCACTGATTTTTTGTGCCAATTTTTCCTGGACCATTTGTCTTATTATTATTTCATTCGGCGACAAAAAACTTCAAAATTTTACCTCAAAAATCTTCAAAGAAGAAACAGTTTACCTTCGAAAACCTTTGAAGAAGACGAAGAATAATTCTACCTCCGAAGAAAGTTCGAAGAAAACCTTGAAGAAAACCTTTGAAAAAAACCTTTGAAAAAAACTTTTGATAAAAACCTTCGAAGATGAGAAATGCCAGTAAAGGAGTTTTGACTGTCGCAAGTCGTTGTTTGCAAGTTTTAGAACAAGGAAAAGTTTTGGAAGCTCGTCAAGTTTTTCCTCAACAAGTATTTCCCTCAGTTTTCTTACATCAACAAGTATCCCCTTTACATCAAGAAACTTCTTCTTCTTCTTCTTCCTCTCCTTCTCCTCCACAACCAGGACATGTAGGGCAAGTTTTTCCAATCGACTGTTTTTCGAATAATAAGAGAGAAGAGGGAGTATGGACCAAGAGAGAGAGAGAGAATTTGGAGTTAACAGTGAGTCAAAGTCAAAGTCAAAGTTTGACCGAGGTTAGAAGTCAATATGGGTTGGAGTCGAGACGACCGTTTTCTTCTTCGGCAGCCGGTGAGTTTTACTTTTGCCCTTATTTTTTTATTTTTTAACACTATATTATTCGATTCTTTTGTTTCTTTTTTTCGTATTTTTTTCTTGTTTCATTTAGTTTTTATTCTTTTTCTCTTTTAGTTTTTATTTTTTTCAATATGTATTGGACGGCAAACGGCGTTTATGTCTTCTCTTTCTTTCCCGCTTTCCCTCTCTCTCTTTTTCAGTCTCCTCTCTCTTTCTCTCTCTAACTTCCCTCTTTCTCTCTTTTTCTCTCTCTCTTCCCACCCTTATCTCTCCACTTTCTCCCTTTTTCTCTCTCCTCCCTCCCTCTCTCTTTCTTTCCCTCTTTCCTTCTTTTTCTCTCCTCTCTCTCTCTCCCCCTCTCCCCTTCTACTGGTTGTTAGGAACTCTGAGATGATGATTTAAGATGGTTTTTGATTGGAGGATTTTTGGGGTTTTTTAGATTCTTGTGTTTAATAATTTAATATAACTAATTGGTTAAAAAATTTAATAAAATTTTTAAGTAACCTGTATTATGAAATGAATCATTCTTTTTTTCTTATTTTGTGTGTTCATTCAATGCATTTTTCGACTGTTGCGAGGACCAACAGAAATCTTAATAACTAGTTTATTTATTTTTTATTTTTTTTTTTGCCAATGAATCATTCTTCCTTTGCTATCAAAAATGAGAAAAACATTCTTCCTTTTCAATACAGCTCCCAATAATCCCATAATCTTATTCCTTGTACTTAACAGTTTACAATAATTAATACTAAAAATATATTTTTTAAATCTATTCAGTGCCAACACTTACAACCATCAGTTGAAAACCTGACTTACCTTTTTTTTCAATTCTCTGTCTCCCTCTCCTATTTCTAAATTTCCTAACTTCCATGTATTACGAAATAAAATAAATCATTATTTTTCTTCTATCTTCGTTAAATACGGTTCTGGACTCCTCTAAGGACCAGCAATACTATCGGTCAATAACCGAATACTTTCTTTTCCTGTTTTATGAAAACAAATCATTCGATCATTCAATGATGTACTACCTGTCCTAGTGTTCTCAAAGAAATGAATCATTCTTTAATCACTTTTTTTTTTTTTATCAGCTGCGGACTACTCAGAGGACCAACAGTATTACCGGTCGGGGCCCATGGCGGCCTATCAGAAACATATCGCAGAAGGCACTCTGGTTTCCGGAGACCAACACCAGGTAGTAAAACCATCTCTTTTTGTCTCTCTCCCTCCCTCTCTCTATCTCTCTCCCTCCCCCTCTCTCTCTCTCTCTCTCTCTCTCTCTCTCTCTCTCTTTCCTCTCTCCTCTCCTCTCTATCCGCTCTATCCGCACTCTCCGCCTCTTTCCTCTCTCTCTGTCCCTTCTCTCTCTCTCCTCTCTTCTCTCTCCTCTCTCACCCCTCTCTTCCCTCTTCCCCCGACCTCTCCTCCATCTCCTTCTCTTTCCGGGGTGAGAGAAATCAACAAGTCTAAGAAAGCTTGTAAGGTAAAGACTAAGGTTAAGAACATCAACAAGGTTGAGAACACCAATGAGGTTAAGAACATAAATACGGATAACAAAATCAAGAAGGTTAACAAAATCAACGACGTTAAGAAAATCATTAAGTTTAAGAAAACGAATACTGAGTTTCGATGGAGGAAAGTAGGATATATTTTTGAAGCTTTTTTGTAGCTGTTTTTTTATAGGATGTGTTCTGAATGGTAACAACTGTACTTTTTTTTGAATTGTAACAAATGTACCTTTTTTTTTATGCAGGAAATGGCTCTAGCGGCGCTTCAAGCTCTTTATGATGTCCTGATTGGAGCCGCCGCAGATGGACACTTTGTAACTAATAGGTCAGTAATTAAGTTTTGTTTTTTAATGATATTCACTAATGATATTAACTTGAGAGAAGGTCATACTTAACTTATTTTTTCACGTTATTGATTTGAATGAATTTGTAACTACCAGGTCGTTGAATTCTTTTTTTTTTTTTTTGCTATTGCCTTGAGTGAAGGTCAGTAACTTAATTTTTTAGGGTATAGGTCTGAACGAATTGGTATTACAAAATTTAAGCAAACAACAAACGCTTTTCGTGAACTAGTAGGCGTTAGACTTCTGGAAGTTATTTTTATGGTCTTGTCTGTCTTTGAAAGTGCATCCTCGTTCTTTTCGCTGCCTCTATTTTCTTCATCTTTATTTCTTTGTTCTATTTTCTTTTTGGCATTTCTATGGAACTTTTCTTCGATTTTCACTATGTAAAAAGCTGAATTTTCAAGCTAAAAGAGTCCATTTTATGTATGTATACAGGAAACCGAAGAATGGGAGCTTGTGGTCTCGTTGGTTACCAAAACCTCAACCGGCTTCTGTGAGGGGTTTATACCTTTGGGGAGGTGTTGGGACGGGAAAAACAATGTTAATGGACATGTTTTATGAAGAACTGTAAGAGTCTATTTTGATCCATATTCTAATAGTTTTGCTAGGAAAACAATGTCACAGACGTATAAGAGTCTATCCGGGTTCATATTCAACTAAATACGATGGATAATTAATGGTGTGGATGAAATTCAGCAAATAATGTCAATGGTCATGTTTTATGGAGAACTCCAAGTGTCAATTATGATCCATATTCCAAAAAGTTTGTGGGAAAAATGATGTTACGGACATGTATTTTGAAAAACTGTAAGACTCTATTCTGTTTGATTCATATTCTACTAAGTTTGTTCAAAAAACAATGTTATGAACATGTTTAATGAAGTACTGTAAAAGTCTATTTTGGTCGATATTTTAAAAAGTCTTACAGAGAGTCGTCAAAGTCCAAGCTTTATAACTTTTGGCTCCAAATGCTTATGTACATATTATATTCTCGAGTCTGTGAGCTTACCAGCTTGCCAAGTAGGAAAATGTAGTAAAACAGTCGATTTCATCATTTGCTTTGCTGAAGAAGGTGAATAAATTGATTTTTTTTTTCAAGTAAATCAAATTTTGCTTGAATTTTCAAGATTTTGACAGTTTTCTGGTTTTGAATATGAATGATTATGGGATTGCAGACCCACTTGGCTTCCAAAAAAACGCACCCATTTTCACGATTTCATGCTTTCTGTCCACGGCCACTTGCAGGTACACTTTTGCAAATGTTGTTTATACATATGATGTATTATTCATAAGCACTGTAAATTTCGGCATTAACTTAGTGTTAAATTAGTGTTATTAACGGCAATAGTGATTTACGGTGTATCTTCTGCACCGAAGTGAGAACTATCTTTTTAAAGTAAGTGAGGGACCTTTCTGGTTCACCTATGGGAAAATTATTGTGCTAAAGTAAAAGAGAGCGCTATCTTGTTAAACTAAGAGACGGCTATCTTGTTCATTTACATGAAAACTACTGGTCATTTAAGGGAAAACTATCTTATAACTATCTTATTAAACTAAGAGACAGAGAGCTATCTTGTTCACCTAAGTGGAAACTATATCGTTAAACTAAGAAAGAGTTGTTGTTTTGAAATTGTTTTTGAATTGCAAAAACAGAAGCACCGAGGAGTTAGCGATCCTCTCGCTGCCGTTGCCACGGAACTGAGTTCGGAAACAACAGTTCTTTGTTTGGACGAATTCATGGTACTAATTGAAACCAAAAAATAAACAACAGTTTTTTGTCCTTTGTTCTTTGTTGTTTTTTTTTCAGTTCTTTGTTTGGTACTTTTTGTTCATTTCTCAGAATTTTACGGAAAGCATAACATAATCTTTACAGTTTACATCTGTTATATGTATGCAGTTACTGGCAATACTAGCCAGTAATCGCAGTAGTTGTATACAGAACTAAAAAAATCTTACACTTTTACTGTACAATTGCTGCAATTAATAGTCAGTAACGAGCCAACAATCGTCTATGTATATTATAATTTATTATATCATAATTTATTGTATCATAATATGTAATTTGTCGTTCAATTTTCTGCAATTAAAGCTGTGTGAGAGCGGTTTCTTGGTAGGGATTGGCTGGTAGGAGCATTTTTCTCTAGTATTTTCAGACAGTTCTGATAGGATAATTAACGAGAGAAATTTTCCCACATGTTGAGGGTAAAGTCTTCAGTTTTATGAGTAACAGTACGAACGATTACTCAAAATACTCTGCGAATTGTACAATTTACCCTCGAAAATGAAGGTAAAGTTTTGATGTTGTAACAACAGTATGATTGCTTCGTATCCATTCGTGTTTTCAGGTCACAGATGTCGCGGATGCGATGATTTTAAATCGACTTTTTGGGCATCTTTTTGCCAAGGGAATGGTAAGAATTCACTTTTTTCGCTTCTCTAAGCTAAAAGTACACTTGTTATCTTTCTAAAGTGTTTATTTAGTTTACTAACTATTTAAAGTGTATCTTTAATACTCGACCCAACAGGCTTCTGTAGTCAAGATATGCTGTTTTTTCTGGATATTGACATTTTGCTTAATGTTTTTGTCCTGTTTCTTTTTTTTGGTAGGTTTTGGTTTCGACATCAAATCGACCTCCAGACCGTCTTTACGAGAATGGCCTCCAACGGGACCTTTTTCTTCCCTTCATTGCCCTCTTGAAGGTAAAGAATGTTTAAGGTTTTTAAGTTTTTGGCAACTGTGTTTCCGAGGAGAGAGTAGATTGTATGTCCTCCTAGTTGACGCTTGTATTAATGAATGATTAATGAATGAAAATGGATATTAATGGATGATTAACAAATGATCAACAAATGGTTGATGAATGTTAAATGAATGAGATTCTATGAACCTGATATCCAAAAAAATATAAATGCATTTCATCCTGTCGTCTTATAGTTAAGTTCTTATGTGGGTCAATGGGTTCTTATCTAACTTAGGTATTCTTGCATGAGAAGTCTCACTAGTTTCTGTAAATTTGAAAAAATGGCTTTAAAACGCTATGATTGTTTAAAGAGTCCCTGAAAGTTTATTATAAGAAGTTAAGTCTGGCTTTCTGTCTGCTAAAGTTAATTATTTACGAGAAACTCTCACTTCCACAAACTTTTTTTTTTTTTTTTTAACAGAATAGATGTGTCGTACACGAAATTGGATCTCCAACGGATTATCGCCGCTTGACTGCGGTGAGTTTTTAGTAGTTTTTTTTATTGACTTGAAAATGATCGTTGAAATAAATTATTGGACCATAAACTGCCAGTTGATTCTAGAGATATTTCATATTGATTTATTTGATTTGGTAAAAATACCTTTCACAAGACAGCATCTATTCCTGTACGTATATTATTATGCGTCTAAAACACGATAATGTTTCTATTCCTGTACTATTATTATATTTTTGTTTAAAACATGATAATGTTTTTCTTCCTGTACTGATACTTGTATGTTCTCTACAACATGATAATGTTTCTATTCCTGTACTATTGCTATTATGTCGTCTAAACCACAATATCTTTCCAGTACTGATACTAGTATGTTGTCGAAAACATAATTATCTTTCTATTCCCGTACTGTTACTAGTATGTTGTTTATCCTCCCTCCCTCCCTCCCTCCCTCCCTCCCTCATACTAGTTTGTTGTTTCTAACATGACAATGTTTCTCTTCCAGGTTCAACGCGGTTTTTATTTTACGGGAGAAGATGCCTCCAGTCTCCTCCATGAGAAAGTCCATATGCTGACCGAGGGAGCCCCTCGACAGGGAACTATAGTAGATGTGGTTATGGGTCGTCACCTCCATGTGAGTACTTTTCATACATTCATTTTTCTCAAATGTTTTATTATTGTTTGGCATGTCCTCACTTGTATTTTTTGATCTATGTGTTTTTTGTCATGTTTTAGGTTGTCATCTCTATGTGAGTACTTTTCACATGTCTACTTTTTTTAAAAATAGTTATCGTTAGGCGTATTCGGATTTTTTGGGTCATGTTTTGGCCATGTTTTTGTGATGTTTTGTTCATGTTTTGGTTATCTTCTGGTCATCTCTTGGTTACCTTTTGGTCATTTTTTGCTCATTATTCGGTCATGTTACCCTAGTGACAGTGACCAGAACTAGATCTTCCCCTCACATGTCTCTCCCTCTCGCTCTCCCTCTCCCTCTCTTTTTTCAGGTGCCTTCAGCGGCTGATGGAATTGCTTATTTTCATTTTTACGAACTTTGTGAGACTCCTTTAGGAGCCGCCGATTTTATTGCCCTTGCAAGTAAGAGCTTCTCCTCGAATTATTTTACTTTTTACTTTGTTGTTTTTTTATGAAGATCATTTTTTGGAGGTTTATCTTTAGGTTTTTCTCTTTTGTGGAGAACAATTTTCGGAAATTGATCTTTCTTTTTTCTTTGCGAAAAACTCCGTAGCTTTTTTTTTTTCTTTTGGGAAATTGATCTATGTCAGGGGATATATTATTGTTGGAGAAAAAAAAAATAAAATTTCTGTCAGTTAATACAGTCAAATATTTACCTAAAAAAAAAAAACCAAAAAAAAAGTCAACTGTGAAGTTGTCACTTGCTTCAGGGAATGTTTTATGGAAACATGCTCATGTACTATTCAGATAAAAACAAAGATACTTAATGGTTTACTCCCCTATTTTTTTTGTTTTTAAAAGCTCCATTATGAAATTGTCACTTGTTTCTGGGAATGGTTTATCGGAATTTCCTTATTTGGATAAAATCAAGGAGGATGAAATTAAAGAAAATATGTCAGATGATACTCTAGTAGTTTCACACCTGTTTTAAGAAAAAAAATATTAATTGAATATAGAAACACAAACAGGTTTTTCTTTTCAGTCTTGTTTTAAAGTTCAAAAAAGGACTTGGTTGTGAAGTTTTCGTTTGTTTCTGGGAATGGTTTACGGAACACACTCATGTATTATTTGGACAAATAAAAGAACAAGTCTGTTAGTTTTATTCCTGTTAACAGTCTTAAGTTGTTACTCTTACCTCTCTCTCCCTCCCTCTCTCTCTCCCCCCC